>CM028673.1:16545000-17057500 GCA_016760335.1 Gastrodia elata
ACATCCTCTCAAACACTAGACTCTATTTCCCCTAACACAACTATTTCCCATATATTCAGGCATCATTCATTACTTTACATCACATTGCAACAAGCCTCGCTAAGAGATAAGCTAATGCCCAACAATGCTTAAAATTTAACAATCACTACACCAAAATCATTGAACAAAAAAACACCTCATATTCAGTAGGAAGACTTCGAGATTCCTTACAACCATGTGATGTTTCGCTAACACACGAGTAAAATAGGCCGAATTGGAAATAATTTACATTCTTACACTGCACTAATCTAGGTGCTTGATGGCACAAAAAAACCATAATTGGTGGTTCCTAAAACTTTAATTGCCACATTTCCCAAAACATACATAGTACATCTTTAAATTAGTTCTTAAGGGTCTCCCAGCATCAGGGTTTCATTCAGAACATTTGCAATTTCAGGACAAAGTTGTTGAAAAGTTGTTGCATCTAGAGTTCTTATATGAAGTTGTGTGAAATTATTGTATGAAGCTGCTACAAAATTTCTATTTGTAACTGTTGCATCCAAAGAGTCTATGTTGTTTATGAATCCAGAAACTACTTTGTTGTGTGAGAGGCAAAAGTACCAATATACCTTCAGAAGCAAACAATGGCAACAAGCGGCAGCAATAGCAAGAATATGGAAGAAAGTGACCAATGAAGGTAACGATAAAGTGCAGCTAGCGATAAATAGCTGCACAGTGAGCAACATTCGGTGGGGAGCAACGACAATGAGTGATCGCAATGAATGGCAGCTATAGTACTAGGAAGCTATCAAGGGCAGCAAGCACGGCGGCTGACGGAAGCCGGCAGTCAGCAAAAAACGGTCTTGACAATCAGCAAGAAGGTATTCTGAGATTGATAGCGACAGGTAGCAGCGCGATTGGGTGGCAATCACAGCAGGTAGTGGAGGCAGACACTAATGTCAGGCATGAAGGACAACTGAAGGTAATGGTCAACAAACGGTGTTAGGATGCAGGCGACACTAGTGGCAGGCATTAATAAAAAAGGCCATGAAGGACTGACAGTGATGGCATCAACAGAGGGACAAAGGCAACGAATTGTGACAGCAGCCAGCAGCAATAACAAGGCTAACAGAAGTGGTTGAAGTGGGCAAGGACAAATGGCAGTGAGAGAAAAAGCACTTGAGAGAAATAACAGAAAACTATTTCTTTCTCATGAAAATGTAAAATAGCTTCCAAGAACACCATTTTGGAAGGTTATTTATACAAAAAACACTTAAATAATATCTCCTCAAATAAGGTTTAAACATTGGGACAACTTAATAAAAGGTGCAACAATATAAATGTATTTTAAACAAAGCTATGCTCTAACATTAATCCCAGCTCAGCAAACAAGTAAAACATTGATTTTGAATTTGAAGTCAAAACAAAGCCCAACTTATTTGATGAACCAGCATCACCAAAATCTTATCTATTTTAGATAAAAGCCATTTCGTCACCATGTTATAATTACATTATATTATTGTGTTAAGTATATATTAATATATCAGAACATACATTGATGGTAGTTACCTGTTCATTAAAATCTCTACCACAACTACACTTTTAATGCTAAATAGAGTTGTATTAATTTTCTTTAATAAAAGATATGCAAAACATGAAAAGATGTTAATAATAGTATATTATAACGAACACAAATAAGAATGTCATATATTTTCTAGAAAACCCAACCAAACAGATGTGCTTCAATAAACTAAGACGGGTGTCAAGCTACATACTAACATATGACATGCACCATTTGGCTTGGTGAAATTCAGGTGTAAAAGAGATGGCACGTAAAATTAAATATAACATAAATACTTTTAGTTGCTAGTAATTTTTACAATGTAATCAAGTTTAAAAGAGCGTGATCAGAAAACCTAACATGAGATAAAGATAACCGCAAGTTGCATGTGAGGTTGACAATGGCAAATAACATTGATGGGAGGCAATAAGTGGGTGAGGGATGACAAGTTTGCAAGAAAACATGCGAGAGCAGTGATAGCCAGCTATATGATGGCATAACATGACATAACATGGCATTGATATGTCAGTGAGCCAAATAACCATATGAAGGTAATATATTTGCTATTGTGTATTTTTACGTGTGCAACAGTTTGTTAAATATTTCAATTGTAATATTATGTGATAAAATTAATATTTAATAGCTGATGAAGGCAGTGACATGCAAGAGATGGTTTCAAGTACTAAGAATCATTGGGTGCTTTAATCCCCTTAAAAACATATAATCATGCTATAGAACGTGCAAATAAGGATTTTAAAAAATTTCTTTAAGAAAATTTATTAATTATAAATATAATAAATTGATGACAAAAATCAACTAAATTTCCTCCACTTTCCAATAAGTTCTCAAGGGGCTATTTGGTACCCTATAAGCTATGCTATCTCTTAATAACATGCATACAACAGTCATTTGGTTGATCTTCAAATTGTTTACCATATTGCCAGTGCATGTGACTATTAAGATAGAATCAAAAAACTATTGTGATCTCAAAAATAGAGTCAAGTGATTCATTCTCTTCCTTGTGGCTTTTGGTGAACTTCGCAAGATTAGGACTTTGTCATTATCTTTGCCAACACATCCATTTCTTCACCTCCTCTGTTTCGCATGCTTCATTGTCATCTTTTAGACTTGATAAAAATGCCAGAAATTAAAAAGAACAAAATTAAAATGGAGAAATATTATTGATGGATAATATTAATAATAGTTTCATATCAAATAAACCAAATACAAATATCATTGAACCAAACAAATAGTCACATAGATACACTATTATTTTCTAGGGGTCGGTTAGTTTGAGATGAAATATATGCTAGTATTTATGAAAATAGACAAATGTCCATAATATCATGTATCAGAAGCTAAAATGGAAAATCATCATAATTACAAGCTACAATCATATCCTCCCAAATGACACCAAAATAACATTAAAAATAGTACCCCCCCCCAAGAAATGTAAAATCCCGGTAAATATATGTAGCAGCACAATTACATGATCTCAAACGGTTAACAAACAGAACATTTTAACACAAAAAAAAAGAAGAAAAGGGGCAATCATTATACGCTTCTCTCTTCTTGGTTTGGAATCTAGCCCAAACCTTCTAAAAGTGAGCAATGACTTTCGCAAAAATCTCCCACCATGATCAAGCCATCAAGCATGTGCATTCATGGTTTCCCCTTCTTGCCAGTGAGGAATGCCGCCTTAAGCTTAGCTTCAAGTGGATAGGAAGCCTACAACCTATTTACATAAGCAACAACTAGATCCCCCCTATTGTTTCTCACAAAAACTGCTCCAAAAGCATATCCACTGTGAGAATAAAAAGAATTGCAAAAATTATCCTTACTTCATCTAGACAGAGGGAACACCAAGAGAAAGTAGTGGTACTAGGGTTCAATTGAGTCGTAGAGCTCTGGAAAACTGCCAAAAATATATGGCAAAGCTTGATGGATCGAGAAAAGTACAATACTAGCACCTATGGTGGGAGTTTGAAGTAGGCCTCAAAGCTTCTAAGTTGAACGATACCTCCAAGCTTGGTATAAAATGTAACAATATAGTTGAGTTGAAAACTAGGGGGTGGATTGCTTCTTCCATCCATTGATTCTCTCTGCAAATTGATCTCAATAAGTTTCCAATGTGATTAGAAAATTCATCTTTGTCATCACATTTGCTATAGCTTTCGTGAAGGCACAATTGCTAAAAAATGATTGTGATCTTCAGTGGGCCCGCACAAGCGCATTAAGGGTCCACCAAAAAACCCCAACAAAAAAGCCAGTCATTAGAGGGTATCGCAAACTACTCCAATCTCCAAAGGTACATAGTTTTTTACTCAAGCCAAGCTCCATCTCCCAAATGAATCCAAGACTCCAATCCTTTTGCCAAGTCTCCATATTATAAATAACCTTCTTGGGGTTTCGTCAAGCTCGCCAATGCACCACTCGGCAAGGTATTCCTTGCTTCTAATAATCTAGGTTAAACTAGGCAATGTCTCACCCCAGTTGGGGTTCAAATGGAGACACCATTGCTGCACTAGAAGGCTGCCATCAAGCATGCATTCCTTTGCCAAGGAGTCACTCACAGGTATGAAATCAGCACAAGGAAAAACCAAGAGCACCATAACACGCAAATTGTCTGAAAGTAAACTAATTTTTGCATCATTTCCAATCATCCACTGAGTGATCTGTATAATGTACTACCTTTTAGCTATCAATCATCAAGTTAGTGAGTCACTGTGCTTCAAGACGAAATGCTTTCCTTTAGTACCGCATTTAAAAAGCATGATTTAGTCCCATAAGCACTGTAATCGGTTGATGAACTATATAAGGTATTGGGCCTTCAAAATGCACCTTCATGAGAAAAGGTTATTCCAAGCCCCACAAAAATTTAGGCAATCAAACCTCAGCCAATTTTATTTAATGCATGCTCTTTGCATTCATGTTGCTCCAAAGAAAGCTCATCATGGTCTACTCAATCTCCAAAAGGCATAAGTCTAGAATTGGAGAAGTGTTTTAAGTAAAAGAAATGCAGCATATTAATTTTAGGTAATTGGTACTTATGATGTATTTAGGATTTTATGTTTATTTGGGAATAATGAAATCTAACACTTGTAAGAATAAAAAATAAAGGACCAAATTGGAGCATTTGCAACAAAGGAGGATGCTGACAAGGGCCACAAATGAGCATCAATCTCCGAAAAGCATTAGTCTGAAATTGGAGATGTATTTTTAAGTAAAATAAATGCAATGTATTTAATTTTAGATTTGGTACCATGTGATGTATTTGGTTTTTTTTACATTTGTTTAGCTGTAAGGAAATTTAATATTTATAAAAATAAAAAGATAAACAAGCACAAATGTTTGTTTGGGTGCAAAAGATGCTAGCGAGGGCCACAAATGAGCACCAATGTGACTGTGAAGGCCTGCAAAAGCTGACATGCAGTTGATGACCTCCAACAAAGATCAGTGAGATTGGTGGGGTTGTGGAGGACCATGTAGACAAAGACATGAAGGACAAAGAGAGTGTAAAGTACAACAAAAAAGTGAAAGAAAAAAAGTAAATGAAGTGTGGCAAGAACGTGAAGGCCAAAGAGGATGTGAAAGATAATGAAGAAATAAATAATGACGAGGACATGAAGACCAAAGAGGGCGTGAAAGATGATAATGAAATGAATGGCGGTGAGAGCGTAAGGTGCTGCGAAGGCATGAGGTGCAGCGAGGGCATGAAATGCGGCGAGGGCGTGAGGTGCGGCGAGGACTTGAAGAGCAATGAAGATGTGAAAGATGGAAATGGCGCGAAGGTTGTGTGAATGTTAAGGCTGGTGAGAATGTAAATTGAGAAACCATGATGATGGGAACATCAAGTGAAACTGCCAATTAGGACTCGAAGGAGGCCGAACAGAAATTATGAGAGCTATTGAGGCCATGGTTCAGCAGCAAAAGCATGGGATATGCTATTTCTCTTAATTTTTCTTATGCATGCATATATTGGAATTCACCCAATTTGCGTGTACTTAAAATCATGAGATTTAAAAAAGTTTGAGATATGATTTCCCCTAAAATTTTACATTGTATTTGCTTTGCATAGAAACAAACAACTGCATTTTTAACTTTATAAGTACTTAATTTACCTTATAGTCAGAATACAGCAAACCAACCGCTACTAAACAACACAAGAATAGCCTATTATCTCAAAAACATTTCACATGAGATGCAACCTAAATATAGTATTTATTGATGTTAAAAGTTAAAATGACAATTCATGCACCTCATCTGTTATGCCAAACATCCTCTAAAACTCAAACATACAAATCTAGAGCCATCAGCCGAGTAATTATTAACGAGTGATAAAGAGAAAGATAAACCGGGATAATACCTCCAGGATCAGGACAAAAGGTGGCTCCTGGAATCATCTTCAACAGCCACGGAGGGGGCCGCTTGCCATCGGCAATAACGTTACAGGAAAGGGATTCAGCGTACGATTCCAACTGTTGATAGAGTTGGCGCTCGATGCGGCTTTTCCGGTCGAATATTTCAATGAATAGGCGCTCTATCGACATCTTTCTGGGATCAGGAGCTTTGAAGTTCGATGGAAACGAAACCCTTAAGGGACAGCGAGAGAGAGAGACAAATGGTGACCGGCATAAAAAATTTTGGCTGTCAAAGATCAAGAATCGAGAATTACACGTGAATTTGATAACAACCACTTTGGTTGCAGGATTTACAACAGGATTTACTTGTGTAAACCCTCAAATCCTCTTAACGTAAATTCAAATCGTTGTTATACCCTCACATCCAGCAAATGTGTGAAGAAAAACGCTAAATCGCTCAAATACTGCGATCCCATGTTTCGTAGGGTTTCGCGATTTCGAAATATAAAAACGAAGACTAGTGCAGGGGGCGCCAAGAGACATTTTAAAGAATATCTATATACTATATATACTATATTATATTAGAAATACTGTTTAGACCCGCTGAGTTGATATCTAAAAAACTCATCCAATAAAATTTTTTGAGTGCATTCAATACAAATATTATTTTAAAAATTTGTATTATTTTAATATAAATAAATATACAATAATGAAATATGTCTAAATTCTATTGGATGGTTTTGTTGAGTGCCACGTCAGCGGATCTAAATAATATTCCTCATACTATATACTATATATATATTGATCGGAGAATGTGTAAGAGGGAGCTATTTAAAAATGATGAAATTTTATGAGGAGAGAGATTTTTTTTTTTGTTTATTTGTAGATATCTTTTATATTTAAGTCCAATCCTAACTCTTAATAGTTAATTAGTTATTGGATTCTTTTAAAAAAATATTCTCATAAATTATTTTAATAATAATAATTTAATTTAAAAAATTTTACTTTAAATAATTTAAAATATTTAAATTTTAAAATTAAATTTAATAAATAACAATAATTGATTAATAATTCTAAGAATTTTAGTATAATACTTATTTAATTATTTATTTATATGTAAATATATGTCTTATTAAATGATATTATTTTTTATCTTTAATTTTGATTAATCTTAATTATTATCAAATTATTTTATAATATTTCAAAAAAATTAAAAATTATGACCATATCGAATAATATGTATAAAAAAATTAATCAACATACATATATATACATACATATGTGCGGCGAGAGAAGGCTTTGGATGAATGATTTGCCTCTATTTAAGCAGAAAGACAAAAAGTCAAAAAAAAAATTTATTTATCCATAAGAAAATAAATCAAAATTAGAGAAAAAAAAAACGGGATAAGAAAGTTTTACCACAATTTTTTCTAATTTCTCTCCTATTTATTATCGCAAATTCGTATATTTTTAGAGTTCAGCAATGAGATTGTATTTTTTATAAATAAAAAAATATAAAAATTTAAGAAATTTTATTTATATTTTCAAAGTTTCTACAAATTCTTTCAATTTTTCTCACATATAATTAAATATACTTATATAGACTATATAGATGTATGTATAAATTGTACTCATCCAATTTTAAGAGTTGTTTGTAATATTTAAATAAAAATTTGCTTGCAATTTTTGAAATTTTTCCCGTGCATTGCAGGGTTTTCATGCTTGTATAATAAATATATATATATACAATATATACAAGAAAATAATACTGCAGCAGGATCTTATTTAATAAAAATATTAATATGAAAATGATGTTGCTCTCTTATTTATTTTGTGATTTATCATGTTACACAGCCCTCTTATGTTATTAACTTGGTGTGATACCACAATCTGTCATGTAGTATCACTTAGCCTATACTATCTACTCTACATAACGTCCTTACCTCTATTGTATTTCTCACCTCATTTGTATAACTCCATCTCATTTCAACAGTGGTTGAGTCAATGAGTCCTGTTATTTTCGTAATCAGTGTCTTCTTCTTCTTGACTCAATAACATTTTTCTCTTCTTCGGCTCTTCTCTCCATTCTTTTGTTCTTATTAGTCTCTAATGAGGTAGCTTTATGAGTCCTCTTTGTCTTTCCTTTAAACAAAAATGATTTCAAAATAGCCATCGCTCACAATTTTTGTTTAATTTATTTTGGTGAGCGAATCTTAAAATGATGATTTAAGTTCTTTGAGTCTTCCCATTATGGCATTAGATTTAATGATAGAACAACGAGTTGAGCGATAAGTGTAGGTAGTATATTTATTAAGTTTTATTCTATAACCTGTTGATCTCATTTCTAGGATATATGCGTGAAGTTTCGATGCCGATTTAGCGAGAATTAACCCGACATTAGGCACTCACTAATATATGATCCTATTGAGGAATTTAAAAAAGAAGGAATAATGCAAGATCAAAAACTAAAAGACATTTTCATTCATCATAATTTAATATTAAAAATATAACAACCAACATTATATTTTATAATGTTCGAAATTTGTTAAATAAATAAGTTGAAATAAAAAATGATTAATAATTAAAATGTGTGATGACATCAGTTCTATCAGCAACTTAAAAATTCTCGGTAATCACTTAAAGTTCACATTCAGGTCCTTTCAAAAGACCTGATTTGACATTGCAAAAATAATATAAGAATTTGAATTCCTATTAATTAGATAATATTTTAAGTACCACAATAAATATAATTAAACATTACACATTTTAATAAGCAAAAGTGATTAACATAAATAAGGATGTATATAAGAAAATGCAGGAATGTATGATAAATAATGCAAAAGGATAATTATTCTTAATTCATGCATAAATATTATTCTTCCACAATGTATGTTACTTATGTTATTTTTCCAGTAACCAACTAAATGTATGCTAATAATATCATTTTTAGTAACTAACCAAATGTATGTTATCGATATTATTTATTAATAACCGACCAAACGTATGTTGATGATGTTTATTCCTAATAACCAACCAAATGTATGAATATGTTGATTTCATACAATCAACCAAGCATTAATATGAATTAGGCTTGAAGCGATGATGAGCATCAATAGAAATATGTATAAGTGCAAAAAGTAATGTATATAAATATAGGGGTATATTTTTCTCTAAGTTCAAAAGTTAACATTTTATTGTATTTGCATAAAGTTTGATATTTAATTAGCTTATAAGTTATGATAAATTGTAACTCTATTAATAATGATAAATTATATTTTAAAAAATAGTATAATATAATACTTATATAAGAATTTTGATCATAAAATTATGATAATATGAAAATAAAACAATATAATTATAATATAAGAGAAATAATATTTTAATTTCTTCTTTTATTATTCTATTCTACTCTATCTCTCTCTTATATGAATTTATCATCTCATCTTTATCTTCTCTTTGCTATTCTTATTTTATCACTTTTTCTCTCTCTTTTATATAAATTTATCATCTTATCTTCTTTCTCTCTCTCATTATTATTTTCTGTTTATCTCACTCTCTCTCTCTTATATGAATTTATCATCTTATCTTCATCCTCTTAATCTCTCTCTCTCATTATTCATATATATATATATATATATCATATGAAATTATGATATTTTCTTTTTCCTCTCTATCTCTCTTGCTTATATGGAATCATTATATTCATCCTCTCCCTCCTTATTTCTTTCTTTATTTATAATAATAATAATAATATCCTTATTATTATTATTATATAATGATAATGAAAAATAAAAAATATAAAAAGTTTTATAATAATAATGATAATAATACTAATTGAAATAAAAAGATAAAATTGAAATTTGCAAATAATAATAAGAATTATTATTATTATTATTATTATTATTATTATTATTATTATTTTTACTACTATTATTATAATAATAATAATAAATAATAATAATATTTGCAAAAATAAAATGATATAATTGAAATAATTGAAATAAAATTTGCAGAAAATAGTAATAATAATAATAATAATAATAATAATAATAATAATTGCAAAAAGGAAATTACATAATAAAAATGATTGAAATTTAATTTGTAAGAAATAATAACAATAATAAAAAATAATAATAATAATAATAATAATAATTGGAGAAAGAAAATGATAGATTTGAAATGACTAAAATAAAATTTGTAGAAAATTGTGATAATAATAATAATATTCTTATTAATGAAAATTAAATGAAAATTAAAATAAAAATAATAAAATTATTATTGTTATTATTATTATAAGAAAAATGAGAATAAACTTTTTTTTTCAAAAAATCAGAAAATAGAAAAAAATAGGTCTTCCTTTTCTTCTTCCTTACCTTATTGCTGATAAGGAGGGGTTGTCGTCAGTGGTGGAGGCCGAAGGGAAGAGAGGGTCGGCAGGTGTAGAGCCTCGTCCCATCACCGTGCACAAATAGGTAAAATCATAATTTTGGCGGTGGAGCGGCGCGCCACTCAGGGAGGATTATCCCGTCTCCCCGAATAGCTACAAACAGAACACATCTGAAGGGCTGCTGACTCAACCTTAAGGAGAGTTGAGAGCTAATACTTAAGATAAGAGTAATATCATTATCTTAAGTATTAGACAAATACATACATTGGATTTAAAATACAATATAAATCCAATATATGTATATGATATCAGCATTTCGAGTATGTTGATCACATCGCAATACTAAGTATAAGTAGTATATAACAGAGTGCAGAAGCTTAAAGCAAACATCCAAAAATATTTATCACAAAAGCTATATGAAAACAGTTGTCTCAGAAAAGAAAAGAAAATACATCCATAATTATTACAAATATTTTACTAAAATAGACATAAAAGCTAAGTACTGAACTGAGAAATAACTAAGCAGAAAAGCAAGGCTGAAGAAGAGTCCACTAGTGCTCCATTGGCTCCTCCTGAATCTCCTGGGTGTCCTCTTAATCTGGCTTAATATACTGCTAGAGATTTAGCAAATTGCTGGATCCCAAAAGTATCCCATATTAGACAATAAGTCTAACACATCGAAACTAATCTAAACAGTTCTAGTTATTCATTTAATATTTATATAATGTAATTAAATCTGTATAAATACTATAAATATAATTGAATGCATAAAATTGTATAAAATTGTACAAAACTGAAGTAAAGTAAAGTAAAGCTGAACTATACTGAATACTGAAAATAAACAAAAATCGTAATGAATCTGAAACTGAGTAATCATATATAAGACTATAATGTATGTCACTGGAACTGTGCATTTGAATATGCCACAACACTATATATTACTGATATACAATCAAAATATCATTGAACTGCTATAAATAGTATGGTCCAATGTATACACACATCTAGTTGGGAATACTGTTTACTGCGATGTCGCTGCATCCTGAAATTCTCCAGCAATGTATGCAACATTTTTCAACCCATAAATTATTACTGATACTCGTACATCATTATACTCACACATCATGCTTATGTTCATGCTCCTGCTTCTAAGCTACATGAGATAAATTCAGAAATCCCAAAAAATGCTTTGAAATCCGATAATGAACTCAATATCTCTATTATGCATAATCCTGCTAAAATGATTCTGACTCCTAAAATTTCTTACTTCGATAATTTGTTAAAGTTGAGAGTTTACTTGAAAATCATTAGTTAGAAAAGTTGTATACAAATAGTTGTATATTTCCAAAAGAGGTGAATTTAACTCTTATCTTATTTAAAATTGCACTTATCGAAGCGCACTACAATAGGAGGCAAAACTCAGTCACAATTTATATATCAAGCTAAGCCGTTAAATGACCTAACTATAAGCATACTTAGTGGTCTATGCAAAGTGACTTAAGATACTTAGTTTGCTCAAACTGCACTTATCGAAGCGCACTGCGATAGGAGGCAGAACCCGGTCGTAGTTTATATCTCAAACTAAGGATCTTGTTTGTTAATTGTAACACTCTTAGTATTAGAAAATTTACTCTAACGGGATTGTATTCGTCTAATCCCTCGGGATAACACCTACTCATAAGTCCACATTGGAGTGAATCAATAAATTCTGAATATTACTGAAATAATCAAGTACTATGGGTACACCATACTACACCAAACTAATAATCTGGGTTCAGACAACTCTATTTACCCAACAAGGATTTATCAAATCTATTAATCCTTATTAATGGGTGAGTCCTACACAAGGCTCCAAGGGTGTAATCAAAGGATTACTCAATATTGATTTCTACCGCAATGAATAAGTTCCATTCTAACTACTTTAGGTGATTTCTACCATAAGGTATCTAGCTTAACTTCTAAGATTATGAAGGATTATCTAAGTTCCTACCTCAATGAATTATAAAAGTCCTTCCTACCTCAATAAATTAATAATTAAAGTTTTTAAATATTTCAAGAACGATCCTATAGCAAGACCCTTAAGATCTCGCTTTTCTACTTCTTAAGGCTTAATTATTAGACTTAGGTTAAAGTGATTAAATCAGATGATTAAAATTCATTTAATTCTTTTTTATTCTACAATCATGGGATAAAATCGAAGATCTTATTAGAGTTAGATTATTTCATAAATTATTTCAATTTTATTATTCATTTTATGTTAATAGTCTTATATAAGAGAAAATCAAAGATCTAAAATTCAGATTCAGATGGTTAAATAACACAGATTCATTATTAACATTAGCACTTCTAATTCAATAGTTTAAGATCAATACTAAATCAAATGCATTATTGGGATAATTTTATTTGAATTATCTTACAATCAAGTTAATTGATTAAGTGATTAAGGTTTAGATCTTAATCAAAACAAGTTAGGGTTTAACTCCTAGCCTTTCTACCATTAAGACCAAAGGTTGATTTAAAGGTCAATGACTAATCAATGTATTATTAGTGTATTATTGATGACAATTTCAGGTTTAGATCAAGTATCATCTACTTAATCAAATTATCAAGATTCTTATATTCAAGTTTAGTTTAATGTAAATTACATACAATTAGATGTCCAAATAAATATTTAGAGTTTTCTAACATACATCATAGCATCATGAAAGCATATAAATGTAAGATGACATAAAATGGAAGGTAATTAAAGCTAACCAAATTCTAAATCAAAATAAAAGGGTTAGCACTTGATTATAATTCTAAAAGACATAGGTTTCATATTCAATTCAAACACTTAAGATTCTATTACTTAACATTTGATATAAAATACATTTAAGATACATAGTAAGTTTTGAGCATTTATTAAAAATGACAAAGTTTCAAACCTAATTTCCATATAAAATTTAATGCAATGTTTAATTTTAAGATATATTTGATATAATTCAGTCCCACTAAGATCATAGGAATCTTAAAATACAAAAATAATGAAGTTTTGGCCGTTTCAACCAATTTTGATAAATTTTAGACATTTCTGGGTATTTTCAAAATTTTGGGCGTTGTGATGCGCTGCAGCGCTTTTGGCGCTGTAGTGCGTTGTGGCGATTATGGCGCCGTAGCGCGCTGTGGCGCTTCTGGAGCTGCGGCGCGCTATGGCGGTTCAACATGCGAAAATACTGTTCAATTAATTTAATTTTCATATTTTATTTTTTTTCTAAAATGCTGCTCAAGCGCGCCATAGCGCGCGCTATAGCGGTCTATTTGTGATTTATTGTTCAATTAGTCGTTTAACTGATTCATAAGATTTTTTGCAAAATGCCACTGCATCCCGCTATGGCGCGCTGCAGCGCACTACGACGAATTTACATTATTTTCATAAAATAATTTTTGTATTACACACCGCTAGTTAATATGACGCTGCGGCATGCTGTAGCACGCTATGACGTGCTATGGCAAATGAGTTTTTGCAACTTGGCTGCAGCGCCATGCGGTAATTTCGTCTGTGCAAAACTCGTAAAGGCCTACTTTCGAGCTCAAATACTCTCAATCCAGAGCATTTCATGAGCAATGCCATATATCAATGGAAAGGTCTTTCCGATACCTTTCCATTGATATTAAAATTGGTACAAACGGAATATCCTAACTATATGAAAAATGGTAATAAATGTAAGGGTGTGCAGAATAGACTAAAAATGGATCAGTTTTCCTTCAAGAAATGAGATGCTTTTAAGAGCCTTAATGACTTCCATATATGCTTATGGATTTCTAAAGATACATTTAAGCATTGTAGCAATATGAAGGAGACAATGAGAGTAAACAAAAGGGTACCTTAGCCTTACAAAGGGTGGAAGAAGAAGAAGGAACATTTATCTTTTTCCAAAGCCTTAGAGAGGAGCTCCTTCTTTCAGCACAATGGATCAATGGAGAGAGGGGGGGGATGAGAAATTCTTAGCAAGAAGGAGGAGGGCTGCTGTAACAACCCGACGTTATTACTGAGTCGATTAGGCCTAAACCTAATCAGATTAAGAGAAAACATAAGATCCTGATTTAAGTCAAATAAAAATTAAATAAAAATATCCTCAAATAAAGCATATTGGTGGGATCCTCTTGCCAAAATTTGAGCGCAATCGGGGTCTCGGATCGTCCTAAATAAATTCGGGAAGTTTAAATTTCTGGAGTCAATAAAGGATAATATACAGGTTGGATTTCAAAAATTTTTATATATTTGAGTTAAGTATTATAAGAGGACTTTATGTTTTAAGTTTCGTAATTTTTCGGGCTCCGGATTAATTGTAGCGAATTTTTAAAACTTTTCACTTAAAAACTAATATAAAATAAAATACTCATCCAAATTTAATAATTGTTGGACGCTTGCATTCGTCTCGTCGAAACAGTCGTTTTGATACTAAATTTGTAATTTTTTGACTTTAATTAATGTTTAATCAAAGCTTGGAAGTTTCGATTAATCGTGATCTCCCGATTGTCATCCGAGGCTCTCAAATGAATTAGGATGCTTATATTTAACTCATATTCTAACCTAATTTCCCTAACCTAATCATTCTCTCCTCTCAGCCGAAATACCTCCCCCCCTTTTCTCCCTCTCACGCGCGAGCCGAACCCCTTCCTCTCGGCAGGAGGCCGAGAGGCGCTTGTCTCCTCCATCCCCGCTCGGCAGGAGGCCGAGCGGCTGCTGTCCTCCTTCCCCTTCTTCTCCACAGCTGGCGCCGAGCGCTCCTTCTCCTCTCCACGGCTGAGCGCTCTCCTTTTCTCTTGGTCGAAGTCCTCTATTTCGGCCGAACCCTCATTTGATCGGCAAGAACTCCTCCTCTCCCCTCTACTCGCTCAGCCCTCCCCTCCATCCGACGCAACAAAGCGCCTCTCCTCTCCTCCACGGCCGAGCAGCGACTCTCTCCTTCCACAAGCGAGTAGCAGCTCTCCTTCTCTTGGCCGAATGTCTTCTTCCCTCCATGGCCGAGCCTCCCTTCACCTCCTCGGCCGAGCGCCAGCTGCCCTTCGTCGAGCGGCAGCAGCCCTCTCCGATCTCCATTTGAGGTATAACCTTCAGCTTTTCTTTTGGAAAATGTGAATATATTTAATTAATCCTACTGATTACATCAACCTTAAGTGCTATGATCAATTTAACCATCTCAACAATTTTGTTATTATTTGCATTCTCAACATATTTGTGATTAGCACCTTATCTTGTAGTATTATCATGTAGTGCGTGAAATTCACGTGCATTTGCAAATTCTTAATTAGAATGTAACTGCTGTAATATTGGGTGTGTGCCAACAAGCATGCATCCAGGGGACTTGCAGATTATGTTGAAATAAAAAAAAAATGAGTGCTGTAGTTATTTAGTCAGATCTATAGGTCTTCATCGTTATTGGTGTTTCTATGTGGTGATTAGGAACTCAATAAATTTGGCAAGGGGAAATAACTGTCAATCATCAAGTAATGGACTCTCACGGGTAAAGCTTGTAGAGGACATGTTGTAAATTAGTAGGCTAAGGCTTGTAGTGATTTTTTTTTTGGAGAATGTAAATTTACTGATGGTGCTGATTTCATTTCAATCGGATTATAAAGAATGATGTTCAAATGTAGTTTCATAAACTCTCTATTAGGATGATTATTATCGCTCTTATATACTTAGTATATTTCATCTCGTAAATCCTTCTCTTGCATGCTATAGTTTAATCTTTTATTCTTGGAGTTTATATTGAATGAAATGGATAGAAATCATGCTAGTCTAAAGTTAGCATCACTCATCAAAAGAATTACCATTGGGTTGTATCACGGCCAATAATTCTTTTTGCGGCCAGGCATACAAATTCAGATTCTGATCCTTATGAATGTCATCTTTGGCTTAGTCATAATTTATTCATCTTTTGTTTGCTCTTTATTTAAATTAAGTCATGGCTTGTTTGAAACCATTCACTATATCTTTTGAGATTTTCCTTACCATCTAGTAGTGTTCATTACTTTCTCAAGCTTTAATTCATAGGTTGCCTTAAACCTTTTATGCACGTCTAACGGTAATGATGCTAATAATCTAAAATATTTGGGCGACATAATAATCTCTTAATCCATCTATAGGAATGACTACTATGTCTCATACTAAGAAGTTATGTTTCATTTAACAAGTCATTCTAAAATATGCTATAGTTAATCTCTTATCTTTAAGTTATGGGAAATGAATTAAATAGAACCCATTCTACGCAAAAGTAAGCAACACTTGTAAAGTAGTCATCATTCAGCTGTCTTATTTAAATAATGCAGGTGCTATGAATGCTGTCTCGTCTCACTCCAATCAATCATCGAGCTCCAAGTTCGAATCACATTAAAGGTACATTTCGTACTTATAACTTTATTGAAGTTCTATTTTCTTGTAATTATATTATTTTCTTGAGCTCTATGTATAGTGCGTACACCACTTGCATAGACCTTAGCATCATTAGGAATTGCTTGTTATTTGAAAACCATGACATTAGGATATATGAGCTTTTGCTAAACCTTAGTTGAAAACTGTAAATTATGCGGGCATGGATTAGAACCTAGAGTCAAACTAAGGTGCTTCCTTAGGAACTTCACTTCACTTAGGCTCTTTCCTTAAGATTAGAATTAGACACTAAGTGTGGCGACCCTCACCCTTAACCCTCAATAGGTTTAGATTAAGGGTGGAGTGTCACTCTGGTTAACCCCTCACTTAGCATTGGATTAGGATAAACTCCATAATCCACCTGATTAGAGAAAGGTTAACTCAGAATCAATCAAGCAGTCACTATATAAGTAAAAATACAGAGTGCGGAAGCGATAAATAAATAACATTCAAGCATCATAATATATATAAGAAGAGAAATATAACTCAGAAAAGTAGCATAGTGAAATCTGAACACACAGTCACAGGTACCTGTATTATTATATTAATTAAAATTTAACAAAATAAATGTTCAAAATCCACTCATCCTCACAAGTAGTAAATGACTAGATATCTTCTGGCCCCAACTGCTGCACCTCCTCTAAGTAAGGCTCCTTCTCGGGTGCAGGCTCCTCTAACTGCTCTAAGCTTGACATTGTCGGTTTCACAATGTAGGACCCCAGCCAAAAAAAGAAAATCTGGTTAGACAATTGTCTAAGTACATTTTAAGCTGAATTTTTAATAAAGTTATATAATATCACCATTTTACCATTTACTTCTAAGCATGATGTGTAAATACAGGAGCAGTAAGCAACACAAGTAAAAAGGCAAACTATAGACTATGCTCTATAGTATAAATAAGGCAAAGAAATGAGGCTGAAGCATGCCTCGCATAACAAGTAATCAAGGAAAGGCATATAAGTGTAAATATAATTGAATAAATGCTGGAAGAAAAATTCTACATCCTAAACATGCTGGTGATCAATAAAAATAATATGCTAATTAAAAATGAATAACTCAGCAGTGATATATACATATAGCAGCAAGATTCTACATCCTAGATATATATAAAGCAGTACAAAAAAATAGCTGACTGAAAAAGAATATACTGAAATAACCACAACTGCATATAAAACTATAATACATCAACTGCCATATAGAAAAGAGCTACACTAGCTCGCCAAAAGAAACTGAAGATCTTAGCACGATACGGCTAGGGCTACTCCTAGCTCGATACGACTAAGCCAACAACAGTCACATATATGGCCCTAACACGATACGACTAGGGCTACTCCTAGCTCGATACGGTTAGGTCACCAACTATCATACCGAAATATCCTAGCACAGTACGGCTAGGGCAACTCCTAGCACGATACGGCTAGGGCAACATTCGGTATGATCAAAAGAACACTGAGAGGCAGCTCAATCACATCAATTCATTATCATTTCACTTATTTACTTTAATATTTTCATAAGGAATCTAAGGAGTCTCCATAATTTCCTAATATTTTATTTATGCATCAAATGTCATATATGATATATTCAAAGAAAATATAAGGCACAAAATTACAAAGTATGCGTAGCAACAAATAACAAGTAAGCAAGAGACTCGACTAAATATGGTGATATCATTTGTTTTCTACTTAACCGGCTAACTATTCCAAGTTACACAAGTTCAGGATCACCATTTTCCTACTATCGAGTGTAACTCAGAAATTCATCCTTATGAGTTAAAAAGGACTGGAACTGATCCCCAATCTAGTTCAATCAGATAGACGACTACAAATTAAACGAATAAATCATACGTCCTAATTTTTGTGAATTTAGACGTTCTAACTAGGATCTGATATAGATCTTCTACACCTATAGATTATGGATTAAACACTACGAGGTTTTAGGTTTAATCACATAATCCCAACTGGATAAGACCTAAGTTCTAAGTTTTATACTATAAGTGATCTACTAGTTAAGGCAGATCCTATTAAGTAATCAAACTTAATAGGATAAATCTCCTATCTTAAATCTAAAGTTAAAAGATAAACTAATCAGAATGGATTGTAAAATAAAATAATATCTAGAAACTACTAAAACCAAGGTTTCACCCATAGGGTAACCTAATTTACCCAATAAATAAACACTAACCTATGATCTAGTCCTACTCTCAGGAAAGGTCCTTAAGGTGGGATGCTTAAGACTTAGGAAAAATTATTGGAATTCAATTTAATGACTTGTTTTATTTACTTACATGGTACTAATATGATTATATTATTAATCCTAGTATTCTAAGATTTTAATTAAGGGCAAAAGTTGCGCATTTCCAATTTTAAGGTAAAATGACTATTTTGCCCCTACTTTACGGGTCAATCAACTTTTGATTTAGGGGCCCAAACTGAGTTTTATCTTCTCCAACTAATTCCTTAATGTCTAACTTGAAGATAGACAGTAAGTACGTCCAATTTGGACGAGAAACGGCCGAGTTATGGCTAAAATAAGGCTAGGGGTATTTTGGTCATTTCCCTAAATTTTAGGGTTCAAATCCTAAGTATTATTTCTGTGAAAATGATGACATTGAAATTCTAAACTAGGTAGTTTCTTGAATTTTTGGATTTGGAGTTAAATTGACCAAGTTATGGCCATTTGAAGTCCAAGGGCATTTTGGTCATTTTTCACTACAGTCAACTCTAAAATATATAGTTGACTTTTTGTCCTGATGTCCAAATTAGAAAACTAATACTACCACGGTGATGGGGCCGCTCTCCTGAGCATTTTAAGATCCATATTGACTATATTTCGATAATCGGGTAAAAAGTTATGGGGTCTTAAAGAGGCTCTAAAATGCTACCTCGTTATGCGTACCCCGAAACGAAATTTTACATTATGCCATTTGATCCTAAATATTTTTCTGAGTATTTTAAGACCCATATTGGTTATGTTTGGATCATCCTACAAAAAGTTATTAAACTTTTAAGATTTACTATTCAAAAATACAATTTGAATTAATTTACTATTCATTTATTCAAATTGAATGATTTTACTGTTCATTCCTAAAGTTTTTATTTAATTAAACACTGTTTAATTATTAATTAATTAATTAATTAATTTTTACTGTAGTAAAGTAATTAGTGCTAATTACTGTTTAATTAATCTTAATTAATCTCTAATTATATTTAATTATTTAAATTTACTGTTCATTCATAAAGTTTTTATTTAATTAATCACTATTTAATTATTAATTAATTAATTAAATAATTTTACTGTAGTAAAGTAATTAGTGCTAATTACTATTTAATTAATATTAATTAATCTCTAATTATATTTAATTATTTAAATTTACTGTTCATTCCTAAAGTTTTTATTTAATTAATCACTATTTAATTATTAATTAATTAATTAAATAATTTTACTGTAGTAAAGTAATTAGTGCTAATTACTGTTTAATTAGTCTTAATTAATCTCTAATATATTTAATTATTTAAATTTACTGTTCAAAAGTAATTAATTATCCTAATTACTGTTTAAGATTTAATTAACAGTTAATTAATCCTTAATTAATCTTTAATTATAATTAATTAAATAAAGTTACTGTTTAAAAGTAATTAGTATTAACCTTAACTTAATTAACTACTAACAGCAATTAATTAGGGCTAAACAATAATTAATTAACACTAACATTAATTTAATTAATTTTTAATTAACTGACAGTGGGCCCCACTGACACGTGGCACTTCCAGAGGCTGTCACGTGGCACAGTGGGTCCCACGGGCTGCTGACTCAGCCCGGCTGACTGGACAGTGGGCCCACCTGACACGTGGCACTGCCGGAGGCTGCCACGTGGCACTGTGGGTCCCACGGGCTGCTGACTCAGCCCGGCTGACTGGACAGTGGGCCCACTTGACACGTGGCACTGCCAGAGGCTGCCACGTGGCACTGCCAGAGGCTGCCACGTGACACTGTGGGTCCCATGGCTGCTGACTCAGCCTGGCTGACGGGGCTGTGGGCCCCACTTGACGTAGGGGGCCACGTGGCCGGGTGGGCCCCACCCGCGCTGACGCGGACCCGACCCGGTCGGGTCAGGCTCGGGTCGGCCCGGCCCGACCCGAAGGCGTGACCCTTCGCCTTCCGGGGGTTCGGCGGACTGAACCCAGTCCACTTCGGGGACCTGGTGCGCCCGATCGGGTGGGTTTTAGCCCGATCGGAACTGGTGGATGTGAAGAGGACATGTTGATCTACATATCTTACAATTTTTGCTACGATTGAACGGTAAACGAGGGAGATCGGGGTACCTGAAGTTCGGATCGGCGAAGGATTCGGCGGAAAAGAAAGGCTGACTTCCGGGCTTGATTCCGGCTCGATCCGGGCTCCGATCGGTGAAAACTCGGAGACTAGGGGTAGGCCGAGGTCTTATAGACCGGACGACGACCTCGCCGAGGCCTGGATGCGGCCGGATTGGCCAGAAATGGCAACGGGCCGCCGCGTGTCACGCGGGCGGAGTCGTCGAGGAAGACGACTCCGCAGCCGTTGGATCTGGGCCGATCCAACGGCTGAGATGGCGCCGTCCAGATTGACGGCGCCGTCAGCTACAGTGACGGGTCCGTTAAGTACTTAACGGCACGCCTTTAGCTACAGTAAAAAATAATTTTTTTTTTTGGAAAAATTTCAGAAAATTTTGAACATATTTTTCCTAGCTAATTTGGGGTCAACGAATTCAATGGCGCAATCGGATTTTTGATCCGACGAGTATTTTGATACCTCGATTTCCGTGATATTTTTATTATTAAAATATTCGTTGAAATTTCGACGACTTCCGATTGACACGAAAACTTCACCCTAAGCTAATTTGGGGTTAAGGAACGCAATGGCGGTGTCCATTTTTCGATCGGAGGTCAATTTAAATAGGTCAATTGCTAGGATTTTTCGGATTTCTAGAAATCAGGATTTAATCCAAATTGACTCCTGATTAGGGCTAGGTTTAGGAGGTTGACTTCATTGACCTACTTAGCATATTTAATTATGTTTAAGACTTAGGATTAACCCTAATTATCTAAAGTAACAACTCGGGTTGTTACACTAAGTTAGATCTCATTCATTGAATAAGTGATTTATTCAATGAATGAAACCTTGGTTTTATTAGTTTCTAGATTTTTTATAATTTCATTTTGATTATTTTGTCTTTCAATTTTAGAGTAAGAATAGAGATCTATTCTATTAAGCTTGATTGTTACTTAATAAAATAAGCCTTAATCATCAGTTCACTTGTAGATTAAACCATAGATCTTTAGCTTACCCTTGGATCATATGAATGAACCCAAGGTTGTGGTGTTCAATTCATAATTCTTAGCTTAGTAGATCTGGATCATATCTTAGCTGGGAACATCTCAAATCATCAATTAGGACGTGATGATTTATTATTTAACTTATAGTCAATTTTGATTGAACTAAATTGGGACCTGATCAGTCCTGATTGTTTTTAAACTTATAAGGTCGTGCATCTAAGTTGTATGACTTGGGATAGTTAGAACGACTTAATTAGACAACAATAGATATCACTTAGTCTAAATTGACTCTCTTGCTTACTTTGACTAGATTGCTTTGCATACCTTGTATATTGAGCCTTATTTCTTGAGCAAAATAGGAAAACTTAGGATATGGATGATACATTCTAAGTTAGTATTTAAATTTTATATCATTCAGTTTTGTCTTGTTTGCAGTGGGTAGAATATGTCCTAGCTTAATCTGCCTCTTCAGTAGTAATATTGTATTGATTGGACTCAGACCTAGCATAATTGGATGGCTAAGCTGGGGATTGATTGATTGATATTGGAGGCCCTGTATGTCATATTGGCTGGTATGGCAGTACTATGTCCTAGGCTTATTGCTACTTAGCTGAATTGTTCAGTATTGCTTTAATTTTTGCTTTGCCACATGTTTCAATGGTTTTATTTTTAGTATTTGCTTGCTTTGCCACATGTCTCAGTGGCTCTACATTGCACTTGATTATTTTGCTTTTTTGCCACATGTCTCAGTGGCTTTTCTTTTCTTTTTTCTTAATTTGTATGTTGTATGTATAATCATATGTTTACTTATACATATTGGCATGTTAGGATGCTAGAATTGCATATTTTCAGTACTTGTGTTTCTTTTATATACTCAATATATGTTAATATGATCATAATCATGTTAGGAGATGAATTATCATAGTAGTTGCAGTTCTTTTGCTTTTAGCTTTACTTTGCTTACTTCATGTCTTTGTATGCTATTTCACATACATGTTGAATGCTATAAATGGATAGTTTATAATTATCCCTTCCTTGTAGCTTGTTGCACCTATCTATTTTGCTCATTTAGTAGTATTACTAATGTGGTGATATCTTTAAATTCATGCAATTATAATAGCTTAAATTGTACTTAGACTTATTAAAGTCTAACTAAATTTTCTTTTTTTGGCTGTGCCCTGTCATATATGTACATATGGCAGATCAGGAGTATATGTTAGATCCAGCGCTTGAGGATTTAACTGCTAGCAGGTTAAAGTAAAGTGCAGCTCTCTGAAGGAGACATGCTTCCATCTCCTTCGCTTGCATTTAGTAAAATTATAATAATTATGTTTTCTTATTCTTACTATTCAGCATTAAATGTATTGTATATGAATGAATTAATGTGGACTGTGTCTGGATGCTTCATTTCTACCTATTTTGCACTGTTATACTATATGTATGTTTCTATTTAGTCTTGCTCAGCTAGTTGATTAGTATCACGAATATGCTTTTAGTTTAATGTCCGTGGTACTAGTGACGACCACCTCTTAACACTCATTCGATTAAGGGGCAGTCGCCACAGCTGCGCTCCACCTTAATAAAGGGGAAGAGGGAGGATGGAGTAGGGGAGTAAGGAGCCATCATGAGCCTAGGGGCATGGAGGCATGGGGCGCCGGCCATGGGAGGGGCTTGTCAGGTGAAGGGAATTAGAAAAATAGGAGAAATTGCAAATTTATGACTATATATTCCCTTATTTATTTTCTTTGATTATTTAAAATTTTAAATTTTTGAAACACATTCCAAAAATTCTCAAAAATTCACCCCTAGTTAATTTGGTGATGAGGAATTCAATGACGAAGTTGGATTTTGATTCCAACGACTATTTAAATTATTATATTTTTTGACACATTTAATTATATTTAAATATTCACGAAAATTTGACGACTTCTAAACACATCCAAAACATCACCCCTAGCTAATTTAGGGGTGACGATCGCAACAACGAAGTTGAATTTTGATTTTGTGGTCAAAATAAATACCTCAGTTCTCTAATTAATTAAATATTGAAATAATCATAAATATTAGATTTAGCTTTGAATTGCTCCAAACATTTGGGGTTTGGTTCTAATAACTATATGAATTTAATAAAATGATAATTACGATACGATTAGACTAAAATTAAGTTGGGTAACAACCTTGGGTTGTTAAAGCAGGGCATTGGGTGACGGATGATGCGAGGGTTGTCGGAGGTGGAGTAGGAGGAGACCGGCGGTGGGAGTAAGGAAAGGAGAGGGATGTGGTGTGTGAGAAGGGGTGGGGTAGGGTTTTATTTGTACATGAAAGAAGGGTCGTGGGGAGGCTTAGCCTGGCACCTATCAGTTGGCTGGCGGTGACCAATCGTCGAGCTGTGCGCCGCACGGCTTGTAGCCACGAGTGCCTATGGCTCGCCTAGGGTTTGTGTGTGTGGGGGGTGGGTTGTGTACGGGGAGGTGGAAAGGAGGAGAGAGAATGTAAGATATATGAATTTTAAATAATTAATAACAATTAAATTACTTGTATTTTTCTTCGATTATTTTTTTTAATTAACAAAACTTGACCTAGGATTGTATTTCGATGGGACGAACATACGTGTGTCAAAGATTTTGGAGCTATATTTTATTTTATTTTAATTTTCAAAATTAATAAAAAATTAATTACAGTTAATTTGGAGCTAAAATTCGATGAAACTGTTTGTGTTGACTTTTTATAATATTCTCAATCCAACAGTAATAAAATTGTTGAATTTAGTTTTGTATTTAATTTTTCAAGTTTTTTGTATTTAAGAATTTAAAAATTAATTCAGGAGTATCTATTATTGAGATTGCTCCAAAATTTGGACATTATGATAATAAAACATTACTTTATCTAACATACATAAATTATGTTGTATGTACTTGCACGCAAGTGTACATTGTCCAAAGTAATATGGGATGGTAAGATCCCGAGATTTATCGTCAACTAAAAATGATGTGTGATTTGTTAGTGGAGTTTATCCACTTTTAATAATGTTTAAGGAATGAGTTGTTGAGGTTTTTGTTCCTAAAATTATCAGTCATAAGTATTAATTTGAGAAAATTGAGAAGAGTTAGAGTTAAATATGCAATTCATCATGGTTTTGTGCATAGTTACTATTTTTCTAAATTCCATATCAAGTTTAGTTGAATTACTATTAATTTTATCACTAAAATATTTAACTTCTCTAATAGAATATTAAATGTGCTACATTCTATCTAGTGCTCTAGATAAACACACTATAGTTCAATCTCGGCATATACATGTGATATTTTTGTGAGTAAAAATCACCTTTATGTTTAAGTGATAAAATTCACATTTTAGTTTTATGATCACATGGTATTGATTCCATCTATAGCTCACATTGTTTTACTCTTAATTAAATTAAAAAAATGAGTTGCGAAGCTAAATGAGTTTATGTCACATCGCTCATAGCTTAACGTGTTCGAATATCTCGCATAAATTAAGAGTGAGCTATGGAGTTCTACAGATGGGTCTCGGCTCACATGCATCAAATTTATACTTTAACTTGGACCTAGCAATGGCCTACGTGAACTATGTCAGATCATCCACTACCTAACATGCCTCATCCAAGTGGTATTAATTAAGCTACGGAGCTCAAATATTTTTTATATTTTTCTCATGGCTTAATGCTTAAGACATTGTCTAAAAGTTATGCATGTGCTATTTTTGCTTAGAGAATGATGTCATATTCATTCGCAATGTTAACACTCAAAAGTGCACAATTTTTTAATAATGCGATCATCAAACTCTTTGAGATTTTCATTAGATGTATAGTTAAATAAATATTCATAAGCATTTATCATTATTCAACTCATTTCATACAATAATACATTAGAGAGATTTTAGCTTGAATTGTCATTTCATTTATAAAAATAATTTTTACACGCACTAGTACTTTGAATCTCTACATGTTCTTGCCCTACCTTCCCCAAAGAGAGGTTTAGGCTACAATTACAATGGAAACAAAAAGAAAGCTACATGAGATGTTGAGCATACCTTGCTCTTATAAGAAAATAAATTTAAAACTGAGTAAGTATACTATACCAAGAACAACCTTAGGCGTTCTCTTTGTCTTATCGTCTCTTGAATCTTCTTATTCTTTCTTGCTCTTTGTGATTATCTTCTTATGATATAGCAGCAATCTTTTCTTCCTCCTTGAGGGTTAGGGTTCTCCCTAAAATGTGTTTTCCCAAATTCAAATTCAGAGCCTTTATTAAGCATTTCTTCTTATCTTTTATAATATTCTTCTTAGCCCCTCTCTCCTCTAAGCAACCATCAATTTGCTTTTGAAACTTGGAGTTTAATAAATTGCATTCCTTTAATCTTCTTGGAACTAAAGGTATTGATTGCATGCAATTAATTTTTGATGTGGTAAAATAGAGAAATTTAAGTTTTTTGACTTTCCCAATGCTGACTTGGAGCAAGTTTCCAAGATAAAATTTTGGCGCTCGTAGTTGCGCGCTATAGAGCCAGGATTTCGGCCCGCTTTGCACTTTGGCGCACTATGGCGTCTTTTTCTTTGGAAGTCTGGTGTTGCGGCGCATTATAGCGCATTGATTTATGGAATTTTGGCTGGCGCTATGGCACCCCTTCCTCTAAGAGGTTGGCTCTGTGGCGTGCCATAGCGCCTTGCTTTCTGGAATTCTGGCGCTATGGCTCCCCATCCTCTGGAAGTCTCGCACAGTAGCGCGCTATAACGCCTTGCTTTCTGAAAGTCAGGCGTTGTGGGGTGCGATGACGCATTTTCCTATGGAAGTCTGGCGTTGTCGCGCGCTATAACGCATTTTCTTTTGGAAGTATGGCGCTAATGCGTGCAAGAGCATCTTGATTATGGGCAGTAGCGTGTTTTGGCACGTGATGGTGCCTTCCATCTAAAATGTGGCGCTGTGGTGCATTTTGATGTCTTGCTCTAGGGAACAAGGATGTCGTGGCGCGTCGCATCGCATCGTAGCGTGATATAGCGTTCATTTTCATACAATTCCATCCTTAGTTGCTATTTTATCTTTTCATGTTTGAAATGGCTTACAAACATGTTAAAACTACAACTTATCTTAATATAAATATAAATTATAACAATAAAATTTCTATAATTATTATGTTCATCACTATCCAATGATATTTTTGATTTGCCTTAATTTTAAAGTCACTCGGGATCATAATTTTTGAGTTTGATTTAGTCTTAATTTACATAGTAACGATACTGGATCGTTACACTACAGATCTAATTTATAATTTTTTCCTTTCTCTTGTACAAGAAGATGCAGTGGTCCTCAAGTTAGCATTTATTTAAGCCCATGGTAGCTTTCAAAATTTTTGTTGTGGTACATTCATATAACTTCTTAAATTGATGGTTGAATGTAAACAATTTATGTTCATTTGTTTCAATATTTGATTTTACTCATGTCATGTACTCATTAGATTGAGTTCTAATGATCTTAAATGTTATAGTTCTATTTCTAATTGATGAGATTTGAATTTTGAATTTGGTCTATAAATTTTATTTTCATTTCTAAATTTTGTTTCTGGCATTTGTTCATATTTTTCATGGGTATCTAATTACCACAAGGTTTTGGATTTTGTTATTTGCTTTTGATACTATAACACCTTTTTTTTTTCATTGCTACTATTATTAGTTATTATGATTACTCTAAGAAATTAAAATTAGCCTTCGTAGTTTTTGCGGGTATTCTTATTATACTACAATTGCACTAATTTTCATTCATTAATTTTCTCACTTATATGTTGTAGCATATTGGTTCCTTTTCAATGTTCAGGTGCTAGTGTTTATTAGTACCTATTAGGCTTCTGCTAATTAACTTGTTAGAATATTGCAAGTTTTGGTTATGTTGTGGATGAGAGAAAGACCAAAGTGTTGCATATTTTTTGTGTGTAAGTGTGCAAGGTTTGCAAATGCATTTAATTTTCTTTTTCATTTTGATGAGCCAACTATTGTTTACAGGCTTTTAATAATGATATGAAAAAAATTAAGCATTGAAAATTTTTAGATGATTTTTTGATTTACGTATTGTCATCTATTTTATGTTTAAAATTATCAGAAAAATCATTGGTTAAGATAGCAACATTGTAGTAAATCTTAGCACTAAGATTTAGTAATAACACGGTATTTGAGTTATGGGTTTAGTAATATAATATGAGGTTATTGGTTAAGGTAACAACATTATAGTAATAATTTATTGTGCAAATATATAGTTTAAAGA
This sequence comes from Gastrodia elata, assembly GCA_016760335.1. Lineage (NCBI taxonomy): Eukaryota > Viridiplantae > Streptophyta > Magnoliopsida > Asparagales > Orchidaceae > Gastrodia > Gastrodia elata. Next base: position 16,573,291 of record CM028673.1, read on the forward strand.
TATTTGTAATGCACAACATTGTAGTTTGCATTTAAGCCTATGGCTAAACTTATGAAAATCTTTGATTGTGAGTGACATGTTTTTAGAGATTCATTCAGCTTAAGTTAGTGCATATTTTTGTAACAATGTATAGAATATTTTTTGTAGGTTTCTTAATAACTAATTCTATTTGAATAACTCTAGACATCACTATGCAACCTTCTAGATATTATTCTATGATTATAATCCTTTTATTGATGTTCATGTATGGGTATTAAGACTCTGTACCTCATATTATAATACTAAATCTTAGCACTAACTTACATTATTGGTAATCATGTTGAAAAACATGATTAAAATAAGATTTAATAATATTATGTTTTATTTAACGTATAAAGTATAAAGTACATTAGTATTGCAAAGATATAATAATAATATTTATATTGCATACATAGTCATGTACTATTATTATAATATATTTAGTATTACATTCTTCCAATTATATCATAGACTTAATTTAATCTTTTTACAGGGCAAAGGTGACTACATAAATTTAACAATGAAATAATGTTAGCAAAATTGACTACATTAATTTAACAGTTTTTGCTTGAATAAAAATAAAAAATTAAAGTAAGGAATTAACGATATAAGGAAATTAATGCATTGATAAGACCACCCAATAGGTGGCGTTTATATAAAGACAAGGATAAAACATATGCACATATGTTGTGCAAAATAGAAATGGAGTCCACCATTGATATATCGCCTCATCGCTACCAATCATAATAATTGATACAATATCTAATTATATTTGCTCAGAGAGAGTGATGTCATGCCCTTAAGAATAATTGTACATTAATCTAAAACTAAATATCTACCAAATGCATCAAAGTGTAATAATAGGAACATCACAAAGAGATATGCACATTAAATAACAATAATTTTATATATGCTCAAATATTACTTGAAAAGCAAGTAAAATATACATAAAATTAAGCTATTTTACTTTAATAGAAATAAGGCTAAATTTATGTGCATGATATAGCAAATTATACTATTGAATCATTCTTGAGATTTATTCCAAAATTTTAGGGAATTTTGGAAGCTTATAAGGGCTTAACAGTGATGATAATAACAACTTTTGAGGTTTCTTACTATTGATTGGGAGGAGAAGTGTATGGTTTAGGTGAAAAGTGAGAAATAGTTGGGTATGAGAAAAGGAATGCTTAGGTAGGAGGAGAGGAATGCTTGAATGGAATGAGAGGAAAGGTATGGAGAGTTTTTGATTTGGGGTTGTTGGGCACCTCATTGTGTGGTTTTTTTTTAAGGAATTGTTGAAAAATTCTAGAAGTTATTAAAAATAAAAATAAAGAAGAAGAGTATTATTGAGCCCCATATTTATAATTATTTTCTTGTTTAGAATGCATGTTTTTGCTTAAATTAGTTACTATTTTAGTATGTTTTATGCTGTTTCAACTTTGAAGTGATTAAATAACAAAAAAGAAGAGAAATGTTGTGAAAAATGACATTACAGCGCGCTACAGTGCCAAACCGGCTAATATAACTGGCGCCGCAGTGCGCCACAATGCTTGTCTACCCAAGAGCAAGGCACCATAGCGCGCCGTAGTGCCTATCTACCCGAGACTAAGGTGTTACAGTGCGCCACAGCACTAGACGGATCGAAACCCATGCTCTATAACGCGCCGTAACGCATGCAAAAATATTGCCTTGAAAATTTGTTTCATGTCAGCATTGGGAAGACCAAAATACTTAAATTTCTCCATTTTCCACAACAAATATTAATTGGAAGCAATCAAAACTTTTAGTTCCAAGAATAATAAATGAATAATATTTATTAATCTCTAATTTTTAAAGGAAAGTTGATGGGTGGTTGAAGGGGGGAGGGGCTGAGAGGATATTATAGAAGTAAGAAGAAATGTTTAATCAAGGTTCTGATTTTCAATTTAAGAAATACATTCCAGGGAAAACCCTAGCTCTAAGGGAGGAAAAGAGGCTACAACTTCAGAAGAAGAACAACACAGAGAGCAAGGAAGAAGAAGGAGATTGAAGAGAAGAAGAGATGAATAGAACGCCAAGACTGTTCTTGCATATAATGTTCTCGCTCATTTTACGTTTTTTTTTCCTTCTAAAAGCAATGAACATGCTCATAATCTCTTGTAACTTTCTTAGTGTATATATTGTAATGACAACATAAGCCCCTTAGTTGGGCAAGACCATGTAGTTGTCATGGTGTAGTGCATGTAAAAACTTTTATTTTCAATGAAATGTCATTTAAAGCTCAAATTATTTGAATGCATTACTTTGTGAACAAGTTATAGAATGATAAATATTTATGAATGTAAATCTTTAGCTATACATCTAAATGAGAATCTCATATAGCTTGATGATCGCATCTTCTAAAAGTTGTGCACTTTTGAGCGTTAATGCCACGAATGAGTGTGACAACATTCGTTGTACGAAAATAGCTCATGCATAACTTTTGGACAATAGCTTGATCATTTGAGCCATGAGAAAATATAAGAAATTTTTTGAGCTCCATATCTATCTTATACCACTTAGAAGAGGCATGTTGGGTAGTGGATGATGTGACATAGTTCACGTAGACCATTGTCAACTCCAAGTTAAGGTATAAATTTGATGCGTGTGAACTGAGATCCATCTATAGAGCTCCATAGCTCACTCTTAATTTATGCAAGATCTTATAGTGCATTAAGCTATGAGCTATGTGACATAAGCTCGTTTAGCTTCACATCTCATTTTTTTGGATGAATTAAAAAGTAGATGCGTGTGAGCACAGAAGGAATCAAGGCCATGAGATTATGAAACTAAAATATAAATTTTATCACTTAGACATAAGGGTAATTTTTACTCATATATAGATCAAATAGATATCTATGTGCCAATATTAAACCATACTGTATTCATCTAGTGCACTAGATAAGATTTAGTACATTTAATGATTCTAATAGAGAATGCAAAATCTCTTGATAATAAAATAAATATTAATTCAACTTAACATGGATTTGAGAAAAAGTGTAACTATGCATAAAATCATGATGAATTGCATGTTTAACCTCAACTCTCTCCAATTTTTCAAAATTGATTTCAAACTAAAATAACTTAGGATTTGTAATTTAGGAACAAAAAGCAAACAAAGATTTGCTTAAACAATCTTGAAATTGCATAAACTCTAATAACAAATCACACACCGTTCTCAGGGGACGATAAATCTCGGGATCTCACAATCCTATATTACTTCGGACCACGTACACTTGCGTGCAAGCACAACAAACATTATTTATGTCTATCAAATATTCTAGAACTAGAGTGATAGAGAAGAAAATTATAGAGAGATGAATAGACTTTTGGAAGCTTCTAGAAATTATTATAATTTCTAAGAGATTATGAAAGTCTTAAAAGCTTTTAGAAGTATTTAAGAGTTTATGGAAGCTTCTAAGAGTCTTGGAAACTCTTATAAGTTTCTAAATGCTTACAAAAGTTTCTATAAGGTGTAAGTTCTTGGGAGTTTCTAAGAGTTTTTGGAAGTTTTTTAAATTTTGGAGATTCTAAAAGATTTTGAATTTTTTAGAAGTTTCTCAAAGCCTTGAAAGTTTTTAGAAGTTCTTAAAAGTTTTTGAAAGAATCAAAAAATAATTAAGTATTTTGTTAGTTATTATTATCTTTATTACTATTTGTATTTATTATTTTAAATGAAGAAATAATAGAAAATAAAAGAGAGAGATATGCAAGAAAGGAAGAATGTGAGAGATTAAAATTGTATGCTTATATATTAAAAAATTTAAAAGATATTTAAATTTATAATATTATACATAATTATGTTTTAAAATTAAATTAAATTATTATTATACTATTTTTATTAATTAATTAACCTTGATTAGTGACATGATTTTACAAAGTCTCCCACTTAGCGATGTTGTCATCAACATCATTTCTTTAATCGAATGTTTGGAGTGCTTATGCATTTGTTTCATTAAATAATTGATGGTAATGGGCTCTCATTTCCAATTCAACTTCCTGTGTTGCTTTTTATTGAGTTTCTCTATTTAACTTTAATCGTCAAAATGACTTTGCTTATTAGCTTATGAATGTAATGAACAATGATCCTCTATGGTTTTTCTTGATAGGATAAGTCTGACTTAAGTAGAAGTTGACCTCAAAGATCTTTTGTGTTAAGTCTGATAAACATTTTCTTAGTGTTAAAGCATGGAATTCATTATGAATTGTACTAAGGTGAGGATGTAACTTTAACATGTATATTAATTATTTGACTCTTTTGAGTACTTCAAAAGGTCCAATATAACTTAAACTTAATTTTCTCGACATTGCAATTCGTCTCACTCCTTTCATCAAACAAACCTTGATGTAAACAAATTATCCTTCATTGAATTTTATTTAATAGTGTCTGGGATCATAGTACTTCTTTTTCCTATCTTGTGTAGAATTAATTCAAAATTTTATTATTATGATATTTAAAGTTTATTTGTTTAATGAACTTTGTCATGGATTTTTGTTTGTCCTCAATATTATACATGGCTAATGAAGTGATGCACTTTATTTTATATAGCGCTTTAAGGTGTTGTCCCTATACTAGTTTTATCGTTATTATTTAAGAAAACTATATATATGGGAGGTGCTCATCCAATTTGCCTTCAAAATCAAGTATGCTGAGTCTTAAAAGATCTTCAATGATTAATTTACACATTTTTTTTATCTATCAGTATTTTATTCCCATACTTGAAGTCTCTATGAAATTCTTATCAAAGCTTAGATGTAAATTTACATTCTTGGTTAGAGATAATGATCATGGGTATCTCATGAATTCTTATATTTTTCTTAATGTATAACTTAATCAATTTCTTCGTATTATCCCTTTATTTAATTGGTAAGAACTGAGCTAGCTTGGTCAATCCGCCAACTGCTACACACATTGTATCATATTATGCTCTCACCTTGGGTAATATCCTGATGAAGTTTAAAGATATATTTATTCATTTCCACTCTATTATAAATAGAGGTCGCAACAATACCTTAGGTTTTTGATGTTTAGCCTTTATAATATTGCAAGCTTCATATTTGGCCATAATTTTTTCCATATTTTTTTTTGGCATTAGTCATAAAAATGTGCCTTTAGATTTTAATGCATTTCAGTACTTCTTAAATATATTGTGTAGCAAGATTGGTTAGCTTCTTAAACTATGCATTGTTTTGATGTTGAGTTTGAAGTACCCAAAAGGTACAATGTTCCTTCATCATCTCTTTTTATATGGTTGTAATAATTTAATTTCTATACAGTATATTTTTATTTTAGTACTATGTATGTGATGTAATAATTACTCTCTATTTTTCGTTATTTATGCAATGTGATGAATAAATTTATTTAATTTAGTTAGCTTCCGCACTTGGCTTATGTATTGCACCTGCCTTCTTTTGTACTTCGAATTATAATTATCGTTATTTGATAATCTGGGGCATATAATATGTCTAAGTAGTTGGTTACTTAAACATCTTAATAGTATTAATATTAGCAAAGTAAGTGGCCTATTAGTAGACATTTACTTTGCTAATGATAATCCGGGATTATCCCCTAGTGATGACCCATCATGTCGCTAAATTACACTGATTTGTGTGTAGCGGCGAGACGAGGCACCAAAAGAACTAAGGGAAGGGCATAGAGAGAACGAGTATAGGGTTTGTGTGTTTTCATGGCAGTTGTACTCTTCTTATTCTTCCAAGGGTTGGGTTCTCAAGAATAATTCAGTAATCTCTTTAATTATCTTCATAGTGGATTTTCATAATAGTGTGGCTCAAAATTTTTTCCTATTATTAGATTTTTCACGTAAATCCAATTAGATTGATAATATTTCTCTATGATTATCTTGAGATTTGTATTGTTTATGTTTTGCAAGTTTTGCTCCGATTACTCTCAACTACAATGATGTAAATTTTCTTATCACAAATAATAATTACAAAAAAATATTTAAGTGCAATAAACTATACAAACTAATCATTGATTTACAATTAAACTATTTTATTTAATAAATGATTATATTGCAGCTACAATGGTTCAAGTAGCTATCAATATTAAGTACAAAGATTGTTCCAATAACTAATTTACTTGGAACAACAATTAGTGGATTCTAAAGTGAGAAGATAGTCTTATTAAGTTTGCAGAATTTTATGAGAATCTTCCTTCACAATGGTGTTTTGGAAGAAGGGGTGATTATTTCAACCCATGGTTATTACCTTATTATTAACATCCTAATTAATATATAAACCTCTCAATTTATCTTAAAATAACTTTAAGACCAAACTCCGAAGTTTTGTTGAGGTTTAGAAATCGTTCGATTAAAGTGAATATTTAAAATAAGTTAAATAAATGAAAAAATGAGATAATTATTTTGACTTCCAATTGAAAAGATGAGTTCATTTTTGAGTTTCTCAAACCTAAATTAATTTAAGGGTAAAATTTAAAAAAAATTTAGAGCTTGTTTAGTTAGCATAATTAAGTTAATACAATTAATATTAATTAATATTAGTTATAATTTATTAATTATTAAAATGAAATCCTTCCGCCGCATCCGCGCCGTCAATCCATATTAGTGTTGGATTGGATGGTGGGATCTTATCCACGGCTGACGCACGCTGTTGGATCGAGGCTCTAATCCAACAGCTAAGATTCTTCCCGCAGATAATCAGGCCGCGGGGGTTGAACTAAGTCATCTGGTTCAGCGGGCGACCGAGATGTGACAGAGCATTGCGCTATGTCCCCTAGCTTAGTCGCGACAGCTCGAGGCCGTTGGCGACCGCCCGGAACCGTCTCTTCCCCTCCTCTTCGCAACCCCAAAACTCGGCCAACCTCCTCCCTCACATATGTTTGGCAGTTTATTGGCGCTAGGAGCTCGGGGGACCTTCTGGGCAGAATTAGGGTTTGACGAACGACGGCTCATTGGAAGCGAGGTACCACGTTTTTCCCTATCCATTATAGTGCAATGGCATCCATTGCATTTCGCTTATTTATTACCAGTTGCGAACCAATGATTGTTGTCTTCAATTGAACTGGGTGAGTCCAATTAAAGGGAGATATCCTCGGGCCTCTACATTAATGTACAGTGCCCGAGCTCCAAATGAATCCCGGCCATCCGAGCAGTCTCCGATGGCAAATAGGTGTTCCTTGGGTCGGCCTTGACCCAAGAAACATGTTGGGATCTTGAGCTAGCCACATTTAATCTTAGGCGGATTATAAATTAGGTTTAGGGTTAGACGTTTTAATTTATGATAGTTAGGGAATGTGAAAGCTTCGGGTAGGTCTCGATCTTAGCTTCAATTTGGTATAAGGAATGCTCGCTAGGATGGCATGTGCGTGGTGTGTTTAGAAACCCTATGTCTCCCTCTACGACGAGCGTCGGGAAGAGGAACAGTGCCCGATCGAGTGGCCCGCGCTTCATCCGATTGAAGGAAGAATATTCCTTTGGAATATTTTGATTTTGATTTAAAGTAAACTTTAGGTTAGATTTAATGCATATTAAATAAGTTCAAACATAGGAAACTTATATATCAAAAAGTTCACAAAAATATGTAAAACATTTTTATAATCTTAAATTTCTATTTTGATGATTAGATTTACTAATAATATTCCTAATCACTATTAGGTTGATTAGCACATATTTGAGTCTAGAGTGCTTCGATTCTTGCATATTACCAGTCATTGAAATCCCTAATCTATGAAGATTGATAATTCACTATGTTTTTGTAGTTTGAACTTAAAAATCAAAACATCAAATTGTGGACTTGAAAATATTATTATTATATTCTATTTTTTGAACCTTGACCTAATTTAGCATCATATGAGCTTCTTAGATGATTTAAGTAGTAAGTTAACCTATAGAATGCCATTGTTAGGTGTTAAACTTAAAATTTAATAAGAATTATCTAAACTTATAACCATATGAGAGGGAGATTTATATGTGACTATTATAAATTCTCCACTTAAAAGTGCTTAGTATAATTGTTATACTTATAGGGTACAGATGTTAGGGTGATAGATTGAAATTGGATAAGGATAATCTATACTTGTATTCTTAGAAGAGAAGAACCCAAGTTAGACAATTATAGAACCCTCATCGTTAATATTTAGTAGAAGGGTTAGGTTTTGTAGTATAGAAGTTCATAGAAGTAGAAGAATTAATATTGAATATTGTGGTAATTAGAGGATTGAAACTTAGAATCACCTAGGTTAATATATTAATAGGCTACTTCTATAGATCTAAAGCTAGGGAATAGTATGAATTTAAAAGAGCTTAGTTAAGGATCCTTCTTTCTGTAAGATTTAGAGATAATAATTTATGGTAATGAGAAATTCTATTTTTGGGGATTTGGATAGAGGAGTGTTAGGGAGCTTGGGGTCTTATTTAGGGAAATAAATTATAACTAGATTAGTAAATGAGACTTAAGGGAGTTTAAGCTATTAAATAAACCTTCCCAGGAACCTTAGAGAACTTAGTTGCCAATAAAGTGAGAGTTGATGGTTGGAGATAGTACAGTCATATTTAGGAAAATTTAGATGAATTTGAGAACTAAAATATTAGATTTAGGTTAGGTGTTAGAATCATTCATTTATAATATAATTAAAAAGTATTAGATCAAAATATATGTATTTTCAAGTTATATTCCTACGAGTATATATATATATATATATATATATATATATATATATATATATATATATATATATATTCTTAACTCAATTTATTAACGACATGTTCTTAATTTAATTGGGGGTTCAATTGACCTCAATCATTATGGTAGATAATTTTAAGTAGATAACAAATGGATATCATATGCTTTATAATTAAGTTTGTCAAGTCATTGAAATGCATCAACGTTTTGAGAATATTACTCCTATAATCATAATAACATAATATAAACTATAATTAAATTTGAGAAGGGGTTTCATTCAGAGTGAATTAGTCTGTATAAACACTAGTAAGTTAGTGTTAGCTATGAAGTGATCAGGAGACCACACGTCTTTGAGGAAGAATGTGTGGTTATACAAGAGGCCCCAATACATACAATTGTGTAGACGTACATAACTCATCGTTGTTATGTACGAGTTCGCAGAACAAAACGTAAAATAATTATAATAACAAATTTTGTATTTACAGTTTACAATTTTACACTTATTTACTTCAATTCAGCTTTACTATTACAACATCTTTTACACTGTCTTTTTAACTGCTAGCATTTACTATTTTTATTACTTTAAGTATTTCTTTTTATATTGCATTGCGCTCCATATATCCTACTTGCTAAATGTGATACCCTCAACAGTTAAATAAATTATAAGGCCTTAAAATGTACTTGGACATCTGTAAGTCTAATAACTTATTTCTTTTTATTGGTTGTGCTTGAACAACTCTAGATTGTTACCTAGCTTAATTTCAGCTTAATCGCATCTTAATTATCATTCAATTAAGTTCATCTTTTTATTTATAATGTAATTTTTTTAAGATTATAGAAGAAAATCTTCCACATATATTTGGAATATTTTTGTTGCCTCTACAATAGTGTCTCATGAAGAGTTCAAACCACTTTGCACTGCAGCGCAAAATTTTTGTTATCGACGACTATAAAAAAAGGCTTAGGACTAGCAATTCAAAATAGTCAAATACTACATTAAGTTACCACCACTCACTTCACAAATTTATAAATAAAATTAAAGTCCACCAACATTGTTAATTCTTGCTAAAGAAGTACCATTGAATTAGAATATCATTAATATTTTAGGATTTGTTGAATCACTCTAAGTAGGATTGTAGGGTATAGGTCTTATCCTATGGGATTGGGTAAGTACAGTCACGCTTATAGTATATCTGCCGATCCTAAGATTGTTATAATCAAGGGCTTAAATCCTTAGTTTGAGAGAATAAAAGCTGCAACCTGGTCACGCCTTCTATCGTCGTGCGCTTCGATAAATACAGTTTTAAACAAACTAAATATCTTAAGTCACCATCTCTAGAACATTAAGTATGCTTGCAATTATGGCATTTTACAGCTCAGTTTGAGAGAATAAAAACTGCAATCGGGTCGTGCCTCATATCGTCGCGCGCTTCGATAAGTGCAGTTTTAAACAAACTGAGTGTCAGATTAACCTTTCTCGGAAATATACCAACTATGTGTACAATTTTTCCAGCCGATGATTTTAACTAAATTATTAAGTCAAATCATTTGAAGAAATAGAATTAGGAAACATAATCCATTTAGATGGATTCTGCACAATAGAGATAATATATTCATAGTTTAATTTTAAAGCACTTTTCTAGATTTCTGGATTTCAGATATGTAGTTTTAGAAATATGAGCATAAGCATAAACATGAGTATGTGTATCAGTGATTATGTATGGATTATGAGATGTTGCATACATCAATAGAGAAAATTCAAGATGTTCAGATATCACATTAAACTATATTTCCTAACAGGATATATGTAGACATTTGACAGTATATCCATAATTACTTTGATCAAATATTTAATTTTCTTTTTTCTTAATTTTGCTTGCTTAAAAATGTATCTCTGTTTATCAATAATAATGTATTTTCTCATATAAACATTCAAAAATCACAAAGTTAGCATTACAACCTATTATTTTTGATTCATTATATAATACTTTGTATTTCTTATATTTCTCACTATTCTTACATTTAGATCATCTTTTATAATTAATTTTATGTTCTTTAATCTTTTCATGATTCTCTTTTTCCACCATTTAACATTAGAAGCCTTTTTTTTATAATATGTATTATTACCATAAGTATTTAATAAGTCACAAATTAGTATATTTGCTAAATATATTTAGGCTCTCATTTGTAATTTATTGTAGCAAAGTTGAAAATAAAAATTTCATTTGACATAGTGTTTAATGTCTTTATATTTTAATCACTTGAGATAGTAAGGTTGAAAATAATATATTTAGGCCTAAATAAAAATTTCATTTGACATAGTAAGGTTGAAAATAAAATGTTTTGCATAATCATCACCATCCAATTATACGGTGCGATTCATTTATATCAAATATTTAAGTGCATAGCTGATTGCTTTAATACTTTAGTGTTCAATATTTTTATTTTTATTCTAAAGTTATGCCATTTAGGAAGAGAATTTTTTGTTATTATTAAAATAGAAATATTATTTGGACTCACGGCACCTAATAAAGCTCACCCAATAGGACTTGAATATATTTTATTCCCTTCTTTTTAATGTTTGTATTATAATCATATCCAAATTTTATTAAGAGGACTTTTTGGCTGCCACCTCAATTTTTACCTCTATTTTCCAAATTGTTTAAGCATCGCAAAAAAAATAAAAATAAAAATAATAATAATACTGTTTAAATTAATGCAGCACTCAAAATAAGTTATTTAATAAGATCTAAACATTATATAAATAAATAAATATTAATAAAAAATTATTCAAAATTTTTAAATATATTTTTGAGAAAGGCTAGATAAAATTATTGATATGAACTTAAAAAAATTTATTCAATATGATTTAAACATATTTTATTAATAATTAATAATACAAATATTATTTTTAAATAAATACTAATAAAATATATTCAAATTTTATTTTGATAGATTTTTTTAAATACCATATCAACCAAAGTATTTTTTAAGAGACGTAATTAAAACGTCTAAATTATATTTTTCACTAACATAACAAAAACTGTGCATCATATTTTTCATAAAAAATGATTAAATATATATCCAAATATAAATGATTTTATTAAAAAAAATGACTAGGATTCCAAACATTAAGATGCCAAACATTTCGCAATCCGAGATTTAACATTTATTGGGTTTCCCGCCTAATGCGACGGCTAAAAATTGAACCACCGCGGACGGACGCATCAGACGGCCCTCATTGATTGAACGCGTCGTAGTTTTCGCGCCCGTTTAGCTAAAGGTAGCAGGAATTTATATACAGTCGTCGAGGATTGAAGCTGTTCACCTGCAGCTGGCTGCCAGAAAAGAGGGAACCGACAGCTATGATCTTCTTATGCCACTGTATATATGTATATATGTATATTTTTTGAAATTAAATTTAGTTCAATGTCTTTAACGCATTAATTCACAATGCAGATGCTACTTTTTGTTGCATGCAGTTTGATTTATTTCATTCCAATGATTCATGAATTTATTTATTTTAACATTAATTCATTATTTTGAGGAACTGAGATTGAACTGCAACAATACTGAAGCTTGTCTGAATAATAGAGTTTTCTTTATATATGTGCTTATTCATTACTGAAATTATAACCATATGGATAAGCATTTTTACTCATCATTCATTTCAAGAGGGACAACATGTGTAACAATTGGGATAACATCATTATTAAAGATTAATTATATATTCATTCGTCACGTTATTAAATTTAAGATTTAAAAGTTTTAAAGAACATTAATAATAAAAATTTGGTATGTGGGTTGGCTTCCTCATTTAATTAGGGAAGAAATTTATTCGCTTACCGATTTACTTAATAGAGTATTGCTTACGCATTAGTATACACTAAAATATACAGATGATGTGTCAATCTAATGTGTAAGTAGATTATTGGTTGAATATATTTTTTTGATAAGATCTATATGCAAAAATTATAAAAAAAAGAAAATTTTTAATTGATCCTGTATATTTTTTAATGTATATTTTTGTGTAATCATGCATTTTCCTACTTAATATAATTTTGAAAACAAAAAAGATGCAACTTATTTGCAATAATTAATAAAGGCACTGCTCTTAATGAGCCATACATTGCTTGTTTAAGAAAATGCCTCTTAACGAGCCATACATTGAGATTATGGATTGAGGGAAATGATAGGGAAGGGATAATGGAAAAAAACGTGGGTATCTTTATGGTGCTTATTTAAGAAAATGTCATGACTTAGTCAAAAAAAAAATATGGATGATTTCTTGATTGAATGGATGCAATAAAAGTTATATTGTTTATCAATATGTTGAGCTTTTTTAATTTCATCAATTAATAAGCATTTTATAGCTATTTGAAATAGATTAATATTTGATGGTAACACAATTTCTAATTTGAGATCTTTAATTTCCTTGAGTAAGATAGAGTTAGAGGTCAAAATATGCAAATGTTATTTAGTTGCCAATAGTTTTTTTTCATATATGCGGCTAGCATTTGCAAAGAAGACTTTATTTGTACACTTCTTCGGACTCGAACGCCCCCTCCTCATCTTTGCGACTAATTTGGAACCCGAACGCCTTTCTACGTGCAGGTGCCCTTTGCAGCCTCAGAGGCTGGAGGATCAAGGAAGAATAGAGTAAGAAGAAGACTTGCAGTGGAAGAGGTTGGGCATATATTGTATTAATTGTTGATGAGAGTGCCATCGGGAGGCATCCCTTTATAGGAAAGTTGATTGTTTTGGCGTTCTTGTCAATATGCTTTCGAAGAGCCAATGCGGCCGAAATTAAATTCTTTTTTATTGTCTGATAATTTATTTAGTTTACTTGACTTTGGATTTCTTTGCCGCCCAGCATTTGCGAAGAAGATGCATCATTGGGTTTTATGAACTAAGTTGAATTGGGAACAGGCTAATATGGGCTTCAATGATAATGTATATGAAATAAAGCCATTTTTTTTTTAGTTTTACCTTTGAATTTTGTACAATAAAAATTGATTTCTAAAGTGCAATTCTATAATGCAATCTTTTATTTTCAAAAAATTATCAAAAGTTATCCTCTTTCAATTTTATCTGCAATTCACATCTGTTGCAACATATAAAGTTCTTTATTTTCAAAGTTTCTAATGATCTTGATTATGCACCCATTATCGCTAAGGGTTCATATGATATACATCGGCATACAATAAAATCTTGCAAATTGACTTGTGTAGATGTAACTCAATATGTTCTTATTGTCTCCATTGAATTGGCTATCAGAAAACATTTTCAATTAGACATGAATACAACCCACTCATAGGAATTCATCTGCTTCCATAATTTTGATTGAAGATGATAAGGCTATTTTACTTCCTACCAAAACTCAAATATTTTATCAGAAAGCTTGCTTCTATTGCTTTTAAAATGTAAGAATAAGTGCAAGAACCATTAAAATAAAAAAGGTTATTTTAAAATGTAAGAATTTTTCCAATTTTATTGGTTGATTAAAGATGATTTTAATTTATAATTATTATAAAAATTTATTAATATATACAATCATGAAATCCCTATACAATATACGGGGAAAAATTTTCAAAAATTATAAATAGCTCTCATATGTAAATATTGCAAATATCTCTCAAAAATAAATGATCACAATTTATATGTATTTATATAATCTATATAAATATATATATATGTATATGAGAGAGAAAGATTCTGTGTAAGAACTTAAAAAATATAAATAAAGTTTCTCAAAATTTTTATATAATAATATAATATAATTTGATAACAATTAAATTTAATCAAAAATATTTTTCTATTATTATTAATTCATACAGGTTTTTAATATTCATTAAAAAAAAATAAATATTGAGAGTGTGAAGATACATAAAAATTATTAAGAGTATTTTAAAAATTCTTACAATAAAGATAAAAAACAATTCATTTAGTAATAAATATATTTACAAATAAATAAATAATTAAATAGGTATTATAATCCAACTCTTAGAATTATTAATTAAATATTTTAAGAAATAAAATTTAGTTATTAATTATTATTAATGAATATAAATTGTTTCCTCAAACACTCAATTTTAAGAGAAAAAAATAAAATTTTTAAAATTTTTTAAATTAAAAAAAAACGAATTTTATAAAGCTAGTTTTGCAAATAATGGCTTTTGGCTAACTCTCTCTCATTTATTCTCTTTCATATATCAATACATATATACAAGCATGAAACCCGCACATTGTGCAGGGCGACAACATACTGAAAGAAAATAAAACACAGAATATAATATCATAAAAGACTCATAATTTGGAGATGTAATTCTTCAAAATCAAGTTGCACTTACAATGAAAAAATACACAAAAAAATTAAGAAAATAATTGAAGCTTAAGACTACATTATTCTCATAGTTTAGGACCAGAAAAGAAGAGTCTAAATTATTGTCATATAAATAATAACAATTCATTTGATTAAATAAAGTTGACATTATAATTAAATTGAAATTATGTAAAAGAACATTAAATCAAATATAGTATTAAAGTAGTATATTTCTTATGTTGTTGCAGATGAATTATATAAATTATTTCAAGCTGAAGTCTTTCTTTTCTTAACTTCCAAATTAAGAAAATTCTTTTTTTTTTCAGCATAATCAACATATATTATTAAGCAAAAATAAGCACTAAGCAATAGTTATTATTTAACTAATACCTTCAGCAAAGCAATCAAAATGAAAAAAAAAATAAAAAAACTTATGAAATTATTTCTATAAATTTGATATTATGATGTTTGAGGCTATAGATATCAAAAATATTAACTCACTTTTATTGATGATTATACTTATTGAAAATGAATTTATATTTTAAAATCAATATTTTGTGGCTCAAAACATTATATTTTATAATCAATATTTGATAGCTCGAATATTAAATATATGTAGATTTTCTCAAATATTTTAAAATGTTTGAGCCTTATTTACCTTCTCAACATATATTAGAATGAGAATAGTTTAAAGTAGCCACCATAATTGGCAAAATTTATTAATACATAAAACAGTTTATGCAAAGTATCCTTTAAAAATGAGAAGAATAAATCGTTAAATAAAAAAATTAAGATATAAGAAACCGCGAGGAAAGATCTATATGAGAAAAATAGGGCGGATCAATCGCTAAGGCCGAAGCGTCCGTGCCTTACTGACATAGAACTTCTTGACATTGCCACTCAGGTGGCTGAGCAGCCTGATAATTTATATGTGAACTATTTTTCTCTTTTCTCAAAGTTAACAAAAAAAATTAATGTTTTTCCAAAACTATTCTCAAAATTAGAAAAAATATTATTCATTGATTGCTTAAACACATCAAGCATTCATAATAACTCAACAAAACAAAAAATTTAAGAGCAACAACAACCTCTACTCAATAACATTCAATTGCTTAAGCTGTTGCCTAATAAGATTAAACATATTACAAGATATTAATTAAAATAAAATTGTGTTTAAATAACACGAATCAAAAAATATTTTGGTCTAAATTTTGTTATTTTTCTTGACTTGAAAAATTGATTAATTCTACTATTTGACTGTTAGTCTTTTTTTATTTTCTAGATTATTTCCCTAAATGTTATGCACTAAAAAAATAAATTTGATGATATATTTCCAATTACTTTTGATTGAATCAATTGCATGAAACTTGGTTCTAAGCATTTCTCTATTATTAATTATATTGATTTCTATTTTTTATTTTATTTTTGTTAGTATTTATACTTTTGCTTTATTCTTGATTTACTATTAGGATGTGCCCTCAAATATTTCCAAAAAAAGCATAACATAAAAATCAATTTCATTTATTTTTGCTCATAATAAGTTAGTTTTTATTCCTAATTTTATTTTATTTTAATTGTTTCTACAATGCCAAATACATAAACATAAATTTTTTGGGATGATGCAATATTTTTAGATGCAAATTTAGGATTTTCCTTATTATAAAAAAAAAATTCATTTTGTTTAGAGGATAATTTAAGGCTATTGAATTTGTAATCGAAATTAATAATTTAAATTTTATAGACGACATTCTTAATGATCACTTGAAAGATTAAAGTTGGTTGAAATAAATTAGTGATTAGGGCTACATTCATTCAAAGGAGAAACCAAAATTCAAAACGTTAAATTTCAAACGTATATTCTGTAAAATTAAACTTTATTGATAAGTTATGTTCCAAATCTATTTTAAAATAATTCTCTGGATATATCATTAATTAATACGACTACATTACACAATCGCAAACAGTAAAAATATTTTTTATAATGAAAATTAAGACATATATAAATCAATAATTTATAATTTATTAAAAAAATATCTGTAGCTAATGATGCTCTATTTGCTTATAAGCTTACTCAGTTCAAACAAAAAAAATCACTTACTCAATTCAAACAAAAAAATCTAACCACCCAAAAAAGTGTGATAACGTAAATGTGCTTTCTTCTTAAAAGAAAATAAAAAAAGAGTGTGAAGACTGCTTGGTGGCTAAAAAAATAAAAAAAAGCAGAAGATTGAAGTAACCCGGATTATTTATTTTAATTAATAAATAAAAAAATAAATGAAAATGGCGTTTGTCTTGCAAATAATTAAAAAAATTGATTTTTCTCCCTGCCCGATTTGAAAATCGAATGTTCTCAGCCGGTAAAGCATGCATGCAGGATTTAATGGTATTGAGTTTTTTATTTTATTTATATTTCTCTCTCCTAATGAGGTTTCACTAATTTGAAATGGCTCTCTCACACACTCTCCATCTCTCTCCTATACCAATATATATATATATAGTATAGATAGTATATGAGAGAAAAAATCTACTTTCTATTTCAAACTAATTTTGGTTTGGGCGATTGATTCATTCATCAAGAGTTCCATGAGTACATATCATTTTATTGTTTTACTTTCAAGTTTGATATTTAAAAACAAAGCACTATAATTTCAAGTACTAGATAATGCTATAAATTATGAGTAGATCATCAAAACTCTACTTCCAAAGAATATAGTACTTTTAGGGAACTTCAAAAATAAAAGTTCTACTATCAAAAGGTGCATTCCTCTCAAATTACAAATAATAAATTGGTTAATATTTTTACTAATTAAAATTTAATGTATGTGAAATCTTGATAGTATAGTTGAAGATTTTATTTAAGTTGTTTTTTTAAACCTCATAATTATTATATATTGTTGGTTCTTTGCGGCTACTCTGCGTAGCATTTCATTTAAATATGTTTTTTGCTCAGTATCGCACAAACTTGATAAAAGTGCTTTTAAAAGTCACATAAAATGATATATGAATAAGTTTGGATAAATGAGTAGCAAGGGTTCCATGTTGATATATTTTTAGTATGACCAGACAACTGCTAGGATGAGACTGTTCGATATCGGGAGTCATAAGGAGCTTGTATTGATAAGCCTTTGAGGGGGCAGGTATAGAAGAAAGTTGAGATATGTAACACAAAAATGAACCCCATTTTCCTCAATTTTGTACTTGCCCAACAAAATTATATTTTGTCTCGGATATCAAACGTTAAAAATTATGTATTTATTTTTGTGACTGCAATTATTTTTATGCTAAGTTTCAAGTGTAATTGAAATAGGTTCGCAGGAGTTCGTACAACTTTTATTTTTTGTCAAATTATTAATTATTTTGATTATTATTTAACATTTGTAAAGATGACATCTATCAGTACTTATTTTCACAACTAACCGGTATTCGAATGCTCGCATTTTTGAAACGTTCCCAGATCAGGAGTTTATCCTCGAAGAAAGGTGCTAAGAACCAAGCAGTGTTGATACCGCTTCCTATTGATTACCGTTTATTATCATTATTTTAATAGTTTGTAACTGTTTTTTTATTTTGATCTTTGTATCCAAGACTTATGAATTAATGAATAAATGAGTTATGTTTGATGTCTATATATTTGCCTTATAAATCACTCAATATGATCCTGTGGCTAGAGGACTTGTTGTTATCACCCCCAACAACCGGTGCTGGATTAGCTTCGCTGACCTATCACCGGGTCCTCACAGACTATTTGCTATATTATCATTCAAGTAAACTGTTTGTAATAATTCTAGATGTATTTTCTTTTCTTTTTTGAGACTATGCTTTACTTAGCTTCTTTGATGAATATTTATGGATGTATGCTTTAGCTTCTGCATTCTGTATTTACTGCTTCCGCATTTTCATTATTTGTCCTTTCTTTCATACATTATTATCATTATTATTATTACATAATAATAATAATAATATTATATTAAATATAATTACTACCATCAAAGACTTGAAATATTATCTTCTATCAAGATAAAATAATGAAAGAAAGGCAAAATAGAAAAGAAGAAACTAAAAATCCATAAAAAAAAATATATCATATCACTTTCATTTTAATTTTAAGACATCAAAAAAATCTAAATGCAGATTGAGTGAAATGTCACTCATCCGAACTTAAAGAACAAGATACCAGATGTATTTTATTACTCTTGTTTAAATATGCTTTTTGCTCAGCATCACACAAACTTGATAAAAGTGCTTTTAAAAGTCACATAAAATGATATATGAATAAGTTTGGATAAGTGAGTAGAAAGGGTTCCATGTTGATATATTTTTAGTCTGATCAGACAACTGCTAGGATGGAGCTGTTCAATATCGGGAGTCATAAGGAGCTTGTATTGATAAGCCTTTGAGGGGGCAGGTATAGAGAAAAGTTAAGATATATAACACAAAAATGAACTCCATTTTTCTCAATTTTGTACTTGCCCAACAAAATTATATTTTGCCTCGGATATCAAACGTTAAAATTATGTATTTATTTTTGTGACTGCAATTATTTTTATGCTAAGTTTCAAATGTAATTGAAATAGGTTCGCAGGAGTTCGTACAACTTTTATTTTTTGTCAAATTATTGATTATTTTGCTTATTATTTAATATTTGTAAAGATGACATCTATCAGTACTTATTTTCACAACTAACTGGTATTCGAATGCCCGCACTTTTGAAACGTGCCCAGATCAGGAGTTCATCCTCGAAGAAAGGTGCTAAGAACCAAGCAGTGCTGATACCGCTTCCTGCTGATTGCCGTTTATTATTATTATTTTAAAAGTTTATAACTTTTTTTTTTGATCTTTGTATCCAAGACTTATGAATTAATGAATAAATGAGTTATGTTTGATGTCTATATATTTGTCTTATAAATAACTCAATATGATTATGTGGCTAGAGGATTTGTTGTTATTACCCCAACAACCGGTGCTGAATTAGCCCTACTGACCTGGCACCGGGTCCTCACATACTATTTGCTATATTATCATTCAAGTAAACTGTTTGTAATAGCTCTAGATGTATTTTCTTTTCTTTTTTGAGTCTATGCCTTACTTAGTTTCTTTGATGAATATTTCTGGATGTATGCTTTAGCTTCTGCATTCTGTGTTTACTGCTACTTATACATAATATTGTGATGTGATCACCATACTGGAAATGCTGTTATACATATATAGATTAGATTCATCATATTCCACTCATAAATCAATGTATATACTATATTGTTAATACTTAAGATAAGGTTTTACGTTTATCTTAAAGATTAGTCAAGCATCTTTTGTTTCAACAGGATTATTCGAGGAGGTTCAGCAGTACTTCCCGAGTAGCGCACCATTCCGTCGCCAGCTATTAACTCCTTTGTGAGCGGCGACGGGATGGAGCATTACAGTTAATTCTTGATTTCACAAGTGGCAAGATTTCATAGGAGTCAAGACATTCACTATCTCAAAATATGGCTCAAATTAAAAAAATTTGGTATTAAATTTTTCTTCATAAAAACTCGTAAAACTACATTGTGAAAATCACCTTAATACCACAATCTTGACAAGAAACATGAAATTTCTTAAGGACCTTGTTCTACGTGTTAACTAGGAATAATATTTTTACCAATACTAATAATTGAAATTATATCACAATCATATGCACATGCTGACTACATAAATATATCATTGACATAATATGAATCGAGTTATAAATTATATAGAATAAAAAATTACACATAATTTAGGTAGATTAGAAAATCTTTGTAGGCAAATACTAGCTTTCTTAATGATGCTTAAAATCTTACAATTAAAAACAATGAATGAAAAAAAAAAGATAAAGGAATCAAAGAATGAAAAATAAATTTATCAATCATTCTTTTTTATCAGGATCAAACTTCATGGTTATCTAATGCATTTATCCATTGAATCTAGTGTTAAATTTTTTTAAAGTAAACACATCCTTTCTATTAAATAATAAATACAAACCAACAAACATGTGGATAACACAAAGATTAGTGTTTACTTAAAAAAAATTTAACACTAGATTCAATGGATAAATGCATTAGATAACCATGAAGTTTGATCCCGACAAAAAAAGCTCCTTCATGCAACCTCCTTTATCCCGACAAATAACTAACAAAATTTTAGCATTGAAATGGAATTTATTTTAGTCCCACTAAATATAAATAACTCCATCAATAATCATTCATGAATCAATTATCTCAATTGTGCATGATCAAATTACAACTTCTCTTTAAGCTCCTATAGTTTATAGTGATATCTAACAAACTTAATAAATTAATTATCCTAAAATATACATAGACATATTATCCAATTAAGATTTTTTTTATTGTCTGGGGCCCTATCATTATGAAATCAACAATGGTAGATTCTGAGCTATTTGAGATGATAGAGCCTTCAAGAGATCTGCCTTTGGAAGAGGAGCGTACAGCTGAAGACCCTTAGCTTTCTTTGTGCATTTGTGAGGACGAGTGTTTCTTTTCAGCTCTTTTAAACTGTTTAAAGTTTTTAATAATACAGGGTTAAATTTACTTTCAGCACTTTACTTATTCTGAACTGTTGTATTTATATGATAGATGGATGTTTGTACATATGCTTATGCACTCTACTTTTCTTTTAATTTCAATTAGTAATAATATCTTTAAGAAATGATAAAGTCCTTAATTATGATAGATTAGAATGTGTGTCTAATTTAATTATAAGTAGGGATCTTATCGTTTAGTTGACCACTCCATCGTAATCATGTTAACTTAAGAGTTAACAGGACCACGGCGGGGCAGGGCCGTCACAACTGCAATTATACGAGAGCCATTCTAGAGACTTTTGTGCATTGGGACTTGCTCCCGGTCACTCTGGTCTCATGGGACCAGTTCACTGCCTTGTTCTCGGTTGCTACTGTGTTTCACCATCGTCACTTCGGCTGTCAGATTGTGGCCTACTTTTTTTACCTAGCTTGGAGGAGCAGGTTGACGCATTCCCATGACTGTCCGCACCCGACTTTGTTGGTTTATGCGGGTTTGATTCTCTCTACTTTAATTAATGCCTAAAGCAGATTTTGATAGTTCTACTGTGAAAATTTTAATTTGTTTGTTATTGCTTATGAATCTAATTGTTCAATATTTCTAATTTTTCTAATATTAAATTGATTTCTATTTATATAAGAAACTCAGCATTGGCTGTCAAAAGTGGGAGATGAAATTGGAGATGAAATTAGATATTCAAAGTAAATTTTGTGATACTGTTTATTGGCTGTCAAAAGCAAGAGTTATTATTTGGCTGTCAAAAGTAAATGTTTTATAATGGCTGTCAAAAGAGAAATGTGATACTTCCCAAGAAAAAGTTTCATACTGTTGCGAATTTTCTGCAAAGTGTTGATCCTAGTTTCATATTGTTGCCAATGTCCACTTTTTTTATTTTGAAATTCAATGTCCACCTTTCATGCGGCTTGTACAATGATTGTTACATTCCACTGTTAATACTTGCTAATACACGTGTGTTCATGCTTTTAAATCATGGGCGTATTTATGTAGTCTCAATTGTCATATATCATTAATGCTTAGCACAATCCACTCTCCATTGCTGCAATTCAATGTCACAAATATATATATGAGATTCACGTATTGCATGAAGGCTTGACTGCGCTTCCACTGTAGGTAATTCCATTACAGGTTCTACAAAATTGTTTTCCATCATATTATTACTTGTGTAAGTTTAATATCAGTGGGTTTAAACGCTATTAAAGTCGGGCTCTCTTCTTTGCAGGTTTGACTGCACTTCTACTGCTTTCTTCCTTCACACGACCAAATGATGGATCCTAGACTTGAGGGAGCTCGGGCCAACGAATTTGATGGCTGCAAACCAACAAAGAACGGCTATCTACACTTTTGAAAGAGCTCAATTTTGTTTCAATTTGAGTTGTATCAAATTTTATTTATTTTTTGAGAAATAAATGTATGAATTCAGACAATGTATTCTTCTTCATGTTAAAATGAAATGAAATCAAAGAGATTTTCTCGGTATGTTGATAAATCACAATTTGTTATATTCCTTATCTAATTTGAATGAATAATATCACTTGCAGTAATGCCTGAATTGCTATTTGTTATTATGTTGGCTGTGCTAGAGCTGCTTGGGTTAATAAACTGCTTGATTTAATCACGCTCAAGAATGCCTAATCCCTTTTTCATCTGATTGTTTTCTTTTTAGATATGCATTTATTAACCAAGCAGCCAAAATTCTCAACGTTGGCATTTGAATAGCACTAGCAAATTGAATAGCACCAGCAAAATCGGCATCCCATAACACATGTATATAATCTTTTTGAGCTAAAAGCTTAATAAAATATGTTTGGCATTTGAATGTCATTAGTACTAGTGATTAAATCAGCTCAAATTCTCTCAATATTTTGTATTCAATGCCAAAATTTAGTGATGCAGGGAATCGAACCCTGATCTTCTCGTATACCATACGAGCGCTCTACCATTTGAGCTACATCACTTCAAAATCAGGCAGTATCCTCCCAATCTAAAAATAATGACACCAGTTCTGCAGTTTCTTGTCCTAGCCTTGCAGGGACGAAACAGGTCAAGCACCAGTACTGCAGTTTCTTGAAGCAGCCCACAAGGCAGCCAGTTCGGTGCTGGAACAAATTCGATCAATAAGATAGCGGCGAAAATAAACTACTAAACACAACAGTTATTTAATTTGACAGAAAATAAAAATTGTACGAACTCCTGCGAACATATTTCAATTACACTTGAAACTTAGCATACAAATAATTACAGTCACAAAAATAAATACAGAATTTTAACGTTTGATATCCGAGATAAAATATAATTTTGTTGGGCAAGTACAAAATTAAGGAAAAGAGGGTTCATTTTTGTGTTACATATCTTAACTTTTCTCTATATCTGCCCCCTCAAAGGCTTATCAATACAAGCTACTTATGACTCCCGATATCGAACAACCCCATCTTTACAAATGTTAAATAATCTTTATGAATTAATAATAATAGAAAAAATATTTTTGATTAAATTTAATTATTATCAAATTATTTTATATTATTATATAAAAATTTTGAGAAAATTCATTTATATTTTCTAAGTTCTTACACAGAATCTTTCTCTCCCATATACATATACATATATATATATATATTATTTATTTATTTATTTATTTATTTATATAGATTATATAGATATATATAAATTGTGATCATTTATTTTTGAGAGATATTTGCAATATTTACATATGAGAGTTATTTGCAATTTTTGAAAATTTTCCCGTATATTGTATAGGGATTTCATGATTATATATATATATATATATATATATATATTTATTTATTTATATATATATACAGTAAAATTTGTCTAAAGTGATACTGTCTAAAGTGATATCCTGTCTAAAGTGATAAACACGACTCGGTCCCAACTCGAGCCCTATACAAAATGTGATAAACTTCCGTAAAGTGATACTCGATAATTTTTATTGGTCCCACTCTTTATCTAAAGTGATATTCAATACATTTCAAAAAATAAAAGACAAAAAAAACTACAAAATAAGCTAGATATGCTTGAAGAACCTGTCAATATTCTTCTGAACCATTCGGTTGGTACGGATCATACTCACCTTATCCTTCAATTTCTGGATGGAACTCATACAAGATTCTTCTGCATCTTGTTGCTGCATGAAAAAGATCACAAGCTTATCCAGCATCTCGGAAGCGTCAGCGGCACTCATGGCAGGCACTTCTTTGCTGTCGTCCTCTTCCTCATGCAGCACTGGAGCAAGTCTGGCTTCTTCAAGGTGGTCCTCAATGATGCTATCAAGATCCGACGTGTATGACGTGATCTGCTCCTCCGGGTAGTTGAGCAGGTTCCTGATGTGTAACAACCCAGGTTGTTACTTGGCTCAATTAAGACTAATATAAGTCTTAATTAAGGTTCTAAGTCACTAATTAAGTGATTTAGAACTCATCTCTGAAACCTAGGTCAAACCAGAAGTCAACTAAGTCAAAATCAGAAATTCTGAAAAATCCCAAACCCTAGAAAAATTAACTTTTTATCTAGACCTTAAATTAAAAATTTGACTTCGCCATTATGTTCAGAACACCAAAATTAGCTAAGGGTGAAGTTTTGGAGGCATTTGGAAGTCGTTGGATTTTCGTCGAATATTTTAATAATATTTAAATACCTGAAAATTCAAATAAATAAATACTCGTCGAAACAAAAATCTGAATGCGCCATTGCGTTCCTCACCCCTCATTTAGCTAAAGAGTGATTGATTTGAAATTTTTGGAAAACTCTGAATTAATTAAAATTTGATTAATAAAGAGTTTAAGTTAATTTAAATTGATATATATGTATATATATTTATATAAGTTAATTATTAATGCAAAACGGCGTTACTCGCCGTCCACCTTCCTTCAGTCCGTGCCGTGAGGAGAGACGGCATCTGTGGACCGTTCGATCGAATGATCGAACGGCCCACGCATCTCCTTCCCCGAAAGCCTGCGCGTGGCATCAGGGATTGCACGCGGCATCTCCATCGCGAGCAGGCCTCTCCAAATGTCGCCCGCCACTTCTAAGGTAAGAATTAAGGCTCTTTCGAGGCAAAGAATGGAAGCATTCTTCCTAAGTTACCTCGCGCCTCTGTCGGAAGCGACCGGATCTTAAGGATAGTATGCACCGTTGATTTAGAGGTACCGTCCATCTCCTTATAGTCTTATAATTTCTGTCGATTTCAATTCGCATACTTATTCCATATGGTAGATTAAGGATTGATCGGGACCGATCGAACTCTAATGAGTTTGATAGATCCAATTCAGAGATTAATGAACAGTTCTTTCCGTTATAGAAGTTTAGCCGAAAACCTAGAAATCTAGGGTTGGTCTTTTCCCGAAGCTCCGATCGCCTCATGTCAAGATTAAGTAGTCGACAAGAAGCCCTGGCTGAGCTCTTTCCATCGAGGTGCAGAACATGACCTGGTACCGCCATTTTCACCCCGAATCTTCGTGCCCTAGGAGCTCGACCTCGGGCGTCCGCGTGGATGGAGGCGATCTGCAGTGACTGGTCCAGCGCGGACCGGTCTGGCATTGCGCAAACCGTCCGGGTCGACTGAGCCAGAACAGGATCTCCCTCTGCATGCCACGTGCCCTGTTAATGAGTGCGGTGGGACCCACTCGCGTCGCTTCGCCTGTGCAGTGGAAGCAGGTGGGCCCGCCTTCGTACCGCCAACGAATCACAGAGCGCCACGTGTGCCTGCAGAAAATTAAATATAAAAAAAATAAAATAAAAATCATATATATATATATACATATATATATAACAGATTAAATATTATAAACGAAATTATATATATATATATATATATATTAATAATAATCAGATTAATTAAAGTAATCAAAATAAAATTAGTTAATTATTTTAAAATCAAATCTTTAAACCCTAATAACTTGCAAAATAAACATTCAAATTATACAAAATTATATATCATTAGATTCAGCAAAAATAGAAGAATAATTTGGCACTATCAATTTTGCATTTGGACATATATTTAGCAAAGTGATATTTTAGGGTATTAATTAAATTCAAATAATGTTACAAAATTTCATTTGATCCTAACTTTGTACCCAATGATCCAAACCTATTGAATATGGGTCTTAAAGTGATCAAAAAACCCTAAGGATTAATTTGGTAGTGTTCACTTTGCTGTTTGGATTAGTATTTGCCTAATCATTTTTAGGTCCTAACTCTAATTACCCTAATTAGACCTAGAACTTCAATTGACCATAACTTGGTCAATTGATCTCCAAATTTAATGATCCAAATATCAATTTAGACTAAAAAAACCTAAATAACAGTAATCTATAAAAATATTTAGAATCTAACGGTTAAATTTGTTAATCACTCCTAATTATTCTAAATCTTGATTAGTGAATATTAGCAAATCTAGTAATCCAAATTAAGTGATTTAAGTTTCAGAGGACTCATAGAGTCATTTAAAATCTATCTGTAAGATTGATTTAGTGTTTGAGTGATTAATTTTACTAATCACTCACTAATCACCCTAAACCATAATTAGGTCATAACTTAGTCAAATTAGCTCCAAATTGAGCCTACAACATGTCATTGTGATCAATGGACTAATTGTAAACTATAGCCACTAATTTTACTCAATTTGAACACTAATTGACAAAGTTAGGATATTTGACCATAATTAAGGATTCCTTAATCACCCTTATAACCCTAAATCTTGTATTGGCCATAACTTGGCCAATACTTATCAGAATTTAGCAAATTTAGATTCTATGAAAAGCTTAAATAGTAAATAATAATAATCTGAAAGAAAATTTAACTTTCACTTAGCCAAATTCCTAATTTGTCCTTATGAGTCAAATTCAATAATTTGACTTCATATGGCTTAATAATCACCCAAAATTAATTTAGTTACTGTCTAATTTTACATTAGACAGTAAGAATCACACTCCAAAAGAAAATTTTAGAATTAAAGCCCTAGATCAAAATTTGATCTTTGAACCCTTAAGTAAGGGCAAAATGGTAATTTTGCCCAAATTTAGGGTTTAGCATCTTAAAGTCCTAAAATCATTTTATAATCATTAAAATCAGTAAATATAATGACTTATAGCAGAAATTAGTTAAGTTTAAGCCTAAATTAGATTTTGATTTTTAAAATCTCAATCTTAACCCTTAAAGAAAACTCCTAAGTCTTAAGTATGTGGTTTATTCTTCCTTAATCATTCTTAGATCTATCCTTAGGACTTATAATATTAGTTAGGAAATGTGTCATGAGAAATACTCTTAGAAATTAAGAACTTTAATTCATAGGATTAGGAATAGATCTTAGGTTAGAATTCATCTATTGAGTAAATTGGGTTACTCAATAGGTGAAACCTTGAATTTTCTAGTTTATAAATTTTCTTAGTTTATTAAATGATTATTTGATCTTTAAACCCTAGAATTAAGAATAGAGATCTATCCTAATGAATTGATTTATCATTCGGACTTGCCTTAACTTAATCTGTGAGATTTGGGTTCTAAACCTTAGATCATTAGTTATACCTTTGGATTAAGTGATTAGACCCCATCTTCTGTAGTTTAATTCTTAATCTTTTCATCTGAATTTGGCTAATCCAGATGAGGTTGAGATAATATTAAATTACAAAATTAGGTCGATGATTTATTCATTTTAACCAAATAGTCGTCTTTTGATTAAGATTAGCTAGGACTTGGCCAGTCCTAGCCATCTTCAACTAGTAGGACTCGTGATTCTAAGTTACAGAATGTGTAAGAATTGATGATTCTGAAACTTATGTAACTTAGAGTAGATAGAACGAATAAAGTAAATAACAATGGATATCACCTGTATTTTAGATAGAGTTTCTTGCTCACTTTGAATTTGATGCTTCACATTCCTTGATTTTGAGCTTATTACCTTGAACATATATTATGTACTTAAGATATTTGATAAATATCTTATGTCAACTTTGAATATTCATAAGCAGCATTATGTTTTCTTTTTACAAGTAGTTTGTAAGGTGTAGCTTGATTAGTATACCTCTTCGATCAACTCGTTCGAGTCGGCAACCTTGTCGAGGGTTTAATGTCCGACAGTCTATGACCATGCATAGTCCGTATGATAGGATGGATAGACTCTTGCCATACTGACTATAGAGTCAGGATTCTGATATGGTTATACTAATTCAAGTATACTTACGTTTGGTTCTGTCTTAGCTCATCAGGCTAAGAGTTTTCAGTGATATTCAGTTCATAGCTTCTTTCTTATCCCATCAGGCTAAGATTTGCTGAGTATGTTTTCAGTTTGAGTGGCTCGGACAGTCACTGCAGTTTTTAGTTTTCAGTTATTACTTTTACTTGTATATTCTGCATTTCAGCACTATTTTACTTACAGCTTTCCTGCACGTGTTTTTATATAGTATGCTAATTTTACTTATTATTTTCATATGTACACCTAGGATGTTAGTTGCTTTCAGATTTATACTATTCAAGTTCTGTATGTCACCTAGCATAATCTTGTTGATCATAAGCATGTTTAGGCTGTATTTTCTTTTCACTTTTGTCTAGTTTTCCTTTTTGCTTACCTGTCTTTGTTGCAGTTGCTTGGAGGAGGTATGTGCTTACTTCCTAGTTACTTTAGTTATAAACTATTTGTTTATAACTTTATACTATTCTTTTTGTATGCTTTTCTGCACCTATTTGCTTCAGTTTCTGGTTTATAGTGATATTCAAGTAATTTTAAAAAATTGTTTACCCTAAAATGTGCTTAGACAATAGTCTAACTAGTTTTTCTTTTGTTGGCTGGGGCCCTACCATTATGAAACTGATAATGGTAGGTTCTGAGTTTGTTGGAGCAGTTGATCCAGTAGAGTGCTTGCCATTGGAGGAAGAGCCCGTACCTGAAGATATATAATTCTAGCTTTCTTTCTGCCTGTGAGATTGAGAGTTCTTTTCAGTCATTTTTAAACTATTTAAAATGTTGTAATAATACAAGTTAAATCTTTACTTTCAGCACCTTACTTATTCTGTATTGTTGAATTTATACTGTATGGATGGATGTTATACTTTTATTGCTTCCGCACTCTGAGTTCTTGTATGATCATTTAGTGATAGTATGTTGGGTTGATTGGCAAAGTCCTTAGTTAAGTTGGATTAGAATGTGTGTCTAATCCAATTCTTAGATGGGGATCTTGTCATTTGGTGACCCCTCTACCATAATCATGTTAACTTAAGAGTTAACAGGACCACGGCGGGACAGGGCCATCACATGATGTCCATTGGGTTCCTGTAGCGGAGGTGCTGGATTTGTGACTGTAGATCTGCGATGACCTCGTGGTCCACCGGGTCGTCCTCCATGACGTTTTCAACTGCCTCAGCCTGTTCTGTCGACCGGATCTTGCAGTGTAGGAAGCAGTTGGTAATCATCATTGGATTGACTTCATAATTCCACGCGGGGACGACAAACTGGATGACCCCCAAAATGTTGACCTTCTCCGGCTCCGGAACCTTGTCCTCAATGCGCTGGAGAAGAGCACAGTTGAAGCAGCGACGGTAGTAGGCATTGAAGTTGCGGATGATGCCGGCATCGCACGGTTGAATCTTCGAGGTCATGTTCGGAGGCAGGTAGAGAATGGTCGTGTTCCGGAGGCGGATGTGATCCGGAATCTTCTCCACCGGAGTGTGCCCGCTGAAGTTATCCAGGAGGACCTTTCAGCCGGAAACATGGAGATCAAATGCACGGAGCCACTCCAGGAAGATGATCTTTGTCATCCACGCGGACGTATTGTTCCTGTATACGCACCCAAGTGACGTGACGTTGATAATCTTGAAACACCTGGGGTTCTTAAACTTGCCAATCACCCACAGTGGGAGCTTGTCAGAGCCGTCGCCATTGCAACACAGAGCCAGGGTCGAGCGCTCCTTGCTCTGTTTCCTGCCTTCGAGCTGCTTTGTCGCAAGGGAGTTGTCCGCCTGCAATGCGGGCGAAGATGCTTAGTTAGCCAGGGGCAAACTCATTTGATATCTTTCTGAACTTACAATACCTGCATGCGGTAGAACAACCCACTCTCATCCATATTGTAGATGTCACGCCATTCATATGCGTCAAGAACTTGACGAATTCCCGGAAGGGCAGCTGCAACAGTAGTCATGTCGACTGAACCACTTTCCCCGAACCTGTGATGTTTCTGGATCCCGTGACGGACCTTGAAAGCTTCAAGCCAGCCATTTGAAAACTCAAACGGCGGGTGATCCGAGTACAGGCGGTCAATGATCTTCATTGCGCTCTCACGTATGAGGTCCCCGCTCAGGTTGACGTGTTCCTGGTTGGCAAGGAACCATTCGGCTAAGGCAGCCTCCATGACAGGGAATTTTACCGCCTTCTGACGCTTGGAGCTGAGGTTGGAGGTGGTGGCCTTGGCGAGCAGTTCCGCCGACCGTTTGAGTGTGCCCGACACCGTTGCTTGGCTGACCTTGAGCTGATGAGTGTCCTCCAGCCACTTGATCAGCTCTTTCTGCGTGGCACTAGGATGATTTTTCTTGTACCGTACGAGGGCGAGGTGGACCTCGTCCGTCATCGTGGTGTATTGCTGACCTTTCTTCGGCATGGAGAAGACTTTACGCACGAGGATGTGACGGGGTGGTACTTGCAACGCGGTTCCTGAGGTGGACAGCGGGTTCCGTTTGCTGAGGGCAAACGACGACGTGCTCCTTCGCACCACTCCGATACACCCACACGCAAACATGGATTTTTTTCTGTGGAACTTCCCCCGGCACGCGGGTACGAGCAGCCATGAACTAACGCCCTATCGGTACAAATGACAACGGTAAAAAAAAGGAAAACGTGTGTGTATGATAATGTATAAAGTGATATCCTACATCTGGTCCCAGCAATATCACTTTAGACAGGTTTTACTGTATATATATATATATATATATATATATATATATATATATATATTAAAACTGTGACGTTAATCATTGACGTTAGATCTTGGAATTTGAGCTGACGATAGAAATTTTGCGTGCCGTTTTAAATTGTATTATCGTTAAAATGCATTAAATAAATTCTTATAAAATTATGAAATTAATTATAAAGATATTTTGTGCATATTTCATTCCTTTTTAGCTCATATAATTAAAGTTTTTTCATTACAAGATAATTTGGATGTGCTAAATTCAAAATATCAAAATATTTCTATTTTAAGAAATTAATAAATTTTTATAATAATTATAAATTAAAATCATCTTTAATCAACCAATAAAATTGGAAAAATTCTTACATTTTAAAATAACTTTTTTTATTTTAATGGTTCTTGCACTTATTCTTGCATTTTAAAAGCAATAGAAGCAAGTTTTCTGATAAAATATTTGAGTTTTGGTAGGAAGTAAGATAGCCTTTTCATCTTCAATCAAAATTATGGAAGCAGATGAATTCCTATGAGTGGGTTGTATTCATGTCTAATTGAAAATGTCTTCTGATAGCTAATTCAATGGAGACAATAAGAACATATTGAGTTACATCTACACAAGTCAATTTGCAAGATTTTATTGTATGCCGATGTATATCATATGAACCCTTAGCGATAATGGGTGCATAATCAAGATCATTAGAAACTTTGAAAATAAAGAACTTTACGATTATGAAAGAATCTAAAAGAGACATCTCATTATGTTGCAACAGATGTGAATTGCAGATAAAATTGAAAGATGGTAACTTTTGATAATTTTCTGAAAATAAAAGATTGCATTATAGAATTGCACTTTACAAATCAATTTTTATTGTGCAAAACTCAAAGGTAAAACTAAAAAAAAAATGGCTTCATTTCATATACATTATCATTGAAGCCCATATTACTCTGTTCCCAGTTCAGCTTAGTTCTTAAAACCCAATGCATGCATCTTCTTCGCAAATGCTGGGTGGCAAAGAAATCTAAAGTCAAGTAAACTAAATAAATTATCAGACAATAAAAAAGAATTTAATTTCGGCCGCATTGGCTCTTCGAAAGCATATTGACCTAAACGCCAAAACAATCAACTTTCTTATAAAGGGATGCCTCCCGATGGCACTCTCATCAACAATTAAAACAATATATGCCCAACCTCTTCCGCTGCAAGTCTTCTTCTTACTCTATTCTTCCTTGATCCTCCAGCCTCTGAGGCTGCAAAGGGCACCTGCATGTAGAAAGGCGTTCGGGTCCCAAAGTAGTCGCAAAGATGAGGAGGAGGAGGCGTTCGAGTCCGAAGAAGCGTACAAATAAAGTCTTCTTTGCAAATGCTAGCCGCATATATGAAAAAAAACTATTGGCAACTAAATAACATTTGCATATTTTGACCTCTAACTCTATCTTACTCAAGGAAATTAAAGATCTCCAATTAGAAGTCATGTAATCATCAAATGTTAATCTATTTCAAATAGCTATAGAATGCTCATTAATAGATGAAATTAAAGAAGTTCAACATATTGATGAAGAATACAACTCTTTGGTTGAATCCATTCAACCAAGAAAGCATCTAGAATTAATTTTGGATCCAAATCAGAATATTTGGTGTGGATCTAGAATATGGATACCTAATAAAGCTGAGCTAAGATCAAAATTATTGAAAGAAGCTCACCATTCCAGATACTTTATTCATCCAGGAAATAACAAGATGTATTAAGATTTGAAATAACACTTTTGGTAGCCATAAATGAAGAAAAGTATTGCTGAGTTTATATCCAAGTGTGAAGCTTATAATCTAGTAAAAACAGAGCATCAAAAACCAGGATGATTACTCCAACCTCTAGCTATTCCTCAATGGAAATGGGAAGACATTTCTATGGATTTCATAACTAGTTTTCCTCGCTCAAAGTCTAATAATGATTCTATTTGGGTAATTGTGGATAGGCTTACAAAATCAGCACATTTCTTACCCATCAAGCAGACGGATACAGAAGACAAATTAGCAAAGATTTATCTAAAATAAATAGTAAGATTGCATGGTATTCCAAAAACCATTATTTCTGATAGAGACAGCCGGTTCACTTCAAGGTTCTGGAAACAGTTCATCAAGATCTTGGTTCCCAGCTCTGTATGAGCACAACTTTTCATCCGCAAACTGATGGACAAACTGAAAGAGTAAATCAAACTCTAGAAGATCTTCTTCGTCTTTGTGTATTAGATTTTGGCGGAAGTTGGGATGATCACCTTTCATTAATTGAATTCTCTTATAACAATAATTTTCAAGCAAGCATTGGAATGGCTCCTTATGAAGCCCTTTATGGAAGAAGGTGTATCACTCCTTTATCTTGGAATATAGTTGGAGAAAAACAGAATATTAAAATCAGATTTAATTCTTCAAGCAACAGAAAAGATTAAGTTAATTTAGCATCGAATGAAAACAACTCAAGATAGGCAGAAGCAGTATTTTGATGCTCGCCATCGTCATATAGAATTTTCTGTTGGAGACTTCGTATATTTGAAAGTTAATCCATTTAAAGGAGTTTCAAGATTTGGAATTTCTGGGAAATTAAGTCTAAGATTTATTGGACCTTTTGAAGTCTTGAAAAGAGTGGGCTAAGTAGCATATCAAATCAAATTTCCACCACATTTAAGTCTGATGCACGATGTGTTTCATATTTCATCATTAAGGAAATGCTTATCAGAACCTTCAATAAGAGTGGAAGTAGAAGATATTAATTTGTAATCAAACCTCAGCTATGTGATTGAACCAGAATAAATTTTAGATCGAGATGAAAGAAAATTAAGAAATAAATCTATTCCCATGATAAAAGTTCGATGGAAGAACTGCAGTAAAGTAGAAGCTATATGGGAAGAGGAATCAAGTATGAAGAAAGCATATCCTCACTTATTTCACTAGTAAGTGATTCTAGATCTAATAAATTTCTTTAAATTTTAGATTGATGTCGGGACAACATCCTTTTTAAGTTGGAGATGATGTAAAGTACCAGGAATTCTTTCAAATTTATTTATTAATATTTAAATAATTTTGATCTCAAATTGAAAATACAATTTCGCCATTGCGTTCACCACCCCCAAATTAGCTAGAAGCCAAGTTTTGAAGGCCTTTGGAAGTTGTTGGAATTTCGTCAAATATTTAATAATATTTAAATACCCCAAAAAATCGAATAAATAAATACTCGTTGGATAAAAAATCTGAGTGCGCTGTTGGGTTCCTCACCTCTCAATTAGCTAAAGATGATTTATTGGAAATTTTTGGAATACATTTAGTCATTAGATTATAATATATTAATTAGGTAAATTAATTTAAATTAATAAATATTTTAATTAATTAAAACTTGGACTTAACGACGCCGTTGAGTAGCTTAACGTCGTCCCATTAAATTCTCGCTCGCGCCGTCTGATCGGAGGGATCTATCGATCTGTCCGATCGAGCCATCCAACGACTGAGACTCTTCATCTCCTAGGTCTACACGTAGCGGAAAGAGACGACCCACTCGACACCTCGCTTCCACGTAGAACAATGATCGATCTCATCCACTGCCTTAGAGCGCCGCTTAGGACCCCTTTAAGTCCCCCCATCCTTTCCTTCGCTCGGATTTACCGTTTTTGAACAGATTAAGGTGCAAAGTGGATCCTAATTATTCAGCAATCAAACCCTAATTCCTTCTACCGTTTGCGATAAGGTACCTACTTCGCCTCAGCTTCATTTCTTAAATGTTACAATCATATTCTCGTATCAATTAAAGCTATAGATCGACGCCTAGTGCTTTCACGGTCGCAATTTTCGTAACCCTAAACCCAGGGGTATATCGAATCGAAGAAGACGAAGCGTTCATTCGTCGAGTACCCGGTTCGTTCGAACCAGACGTGGTGCCGGTTCGACCGGTCGACGCCTGGTTCGAACTGCGTGGCCACGCGTCACGCATTCATTAGCAGATTCGCGTCTGCGTAAGCTGTTGATGGGGCTTGGGGCCCACAGCGCAGCGCCGGTCTCCTCATTGCACAGATGAGGGACACGTGTCTCGTGAAAATGCGGGCTGGCGCCGATCGTCGCCACGTGTCGATGCTGGCTGCTACTGTCGGCTGACGTCACCCGTGGGTCCCACCCCACCTGCAGATAAATAAAAATATTAAAATATATATAATTATTATATCAATAATACTTATATTTTAACATATACAATTATATATAGGTATCTTTACTTATATATACACATATATAAACATAAAGAATAAATATGATTAACTAATAATATATAATAACATTTTATTAACATTAAATAAATATATTAAACAGAGAATAAATCTGTAAAATTCAAATTAAATAAATTAAATATAATTACATTTTTTAACCTAAACTTCAAACCTTAATAATTCACAAAATATAAATCCAAACTTAACAAATAAATATATCATTTTGATCAGTAAAAATAGATGATTAATATGAAACTATAAAAATCTAGTTTGGACTAGTATTTAATATAGTGATATTTAGGACCCCTAATTAAACCTTAAATATCACAAAACTTTAAATAATCATAACTTTGCGCACACTAATCCAAATATACCCAATATGGGTCTCAAAATACTCAAAAAACCATAAGGAATATTTTAGTAGTATTGATTTTGCTGTTTGGATTAGTTTTAGACTAATCACAATTAGAACCTAATCCTAATTAAGCCTTTTTAAACCAAGAACTTCAATTGATCATAAGTTGGTCAATTGAACTCCAAATTAGGTGATCCAAATATTAATTTAGATCAAAAAACCTAATTTACAATAATCTGTAAAACTATTTTAGATCCAACGATTAGATCTCTTAATTAACCTTAATTATTCAAAATCTTAATTAGTGAATATTAGCAAATCTAATGATTCAAATTGAACAATTTAAATTTTAGAGAACTCATAAAGTAGATTGGAACCCAGCTGTATAATTGGTTTAGTCATTTTGTGATTATTTCACCAATCACTCACTAATTACATTAAACCCTAATTATTAATCATAGAACTTGTATTGGCTATAACTTAGCCAATACATATCAAATTTGATGATTTTAGGCTTTATGAAAACCTTAGAATATAATCTACAATAAACTGGCAGAAATATTAGATTTCATTATGGTAAAATTACTAAATTTCCCTTATAGGTCAAATTCCTAATTTGACCTTATAAGGCTTAATAATTATTCAAAGTTAATAACTTAATAAATTAATTTAAATATTCATTTTATTATTATTTTAGAAAGCTAATATTACAAATCATGTTAAACTCGTAAAATATTAATTAAATTATTTTTGGCAGATCAAAGATATTGAATTGGTTGATATTATATCAAAAGAGTCGGGTACGTAAATCTACTTATAAGTTTTATTTCAGTATTTCTATTTTGAGCTATTTTCATTTGAGCATTATTTATTTCAAAATTGCTTACCGCTTATAAATTTGCAAAAGAATATTATCAAATAAGCATGTAACAGAAAGATGAAATGTGATATATATAATATATTATAATATATATATATATATATATATATATATATATATATATATGGTGCTTGTCTTTGGAGGGAGGAATGCAACACTGAGAATCTGTACAGATTGGGCTTGCTGGCAGCCCCCTGGGAGTCATATGGAGCGATTTAGCCCTTATTAAGAAGTGGGCAAATCCAGAGGAAAGACACACTATCAGTTCCTAAATTTTGATTAAACTACCGACGGATATTGAGAAAAGCTTCCTAAAGGTTATGCTTATGGATTTACCCATTTGGTCGATTTTATGTTACAAACATTTTTGATAAAATTTATTTATTTCATACTTTTCATATCTATTGAATTTCACAGCTAACTTGTAGGGCAATATTTAAATTTGAAAATTTTTTTTTTTTTTCATATGCAAATATCACATTC
Organism: Gastrodia elata; assembly: GCA_016760335.1. NCBI lineage: Eukaryota > Viridiplantae > Streptophyta > Magnoliopsida > Asparagales > Orchidaceae > Gastrodia > Gastrodia elata. Next base: position 16,610,759 of record CM028673.1, read on the forward strand.
ATTCCCATATTGATTTATACCTATTATAGGATACTAGAATACTCTTATAAGAACGATTTGCGTACTCCTGCGTGACTGGTAATTGTGTTTTTGAGGTTTTGATAACTAAACTTTGAAGGTCTGCCTAATAAAAGAGAAGAAATAGAGAAGTGAGAAATGTGAATATTTAATCTTTATTGTAAATATTAAACTATTGTAATTTCATACATTTATGACTCTGAATGTAAATATGAATATTTATGTATTATATTTTCTTTACTTTCATGAATGTATATTTTCAATATATGAATCATTCTTTTGAGACTTTCGAACTTCGGTCCCCGGTCGTCACATAATTAGCTATACTTTTTTAAAATTCTTATGTAAAATAACACCATGCCATTTTATGTTGATTTTTATTAGTCTTCCAAAGTTTATAAGCTTAAACTATCAATTTATTATGCTTTCTCATATATCCATTTTATTTCTTGATGATATTGAGTATTTATTTTCTTATTTATAACTTATCCACTAACTCCAAAAGTTTACTTTATAAGATGCCAATATTCCAACTTTTCATTCTTAATGTAATGTCTTGGACTAGCTTCTTTACTTGCATTTATATATAGTGTGGAAATGCTTCCTCACTTAACACTACACTTGGCACAAATGCAAGTAATATTTGTAAATTTTTTACTACATTCATGTAATGCAACAAGCAAGTGACACTCTGGATCCCTAGCTCTTGCACATTTTATCAAAGATTTATATCATGCAGGTTCAACAAAGTTTAGCACTAAATTTTGACTACTTAGTATAACTTCCACTTTTCTCATATGAAGCTTGAGACTCAACAACGGTGATGCTAAAATATCGATGTCAAATATGAATACCAAAATGAGTAAGCTAATGTTGAAAAATAATATTCCTATGAGACTTTATTCTACAAAGAACTTGTTAAAAATTAGTTATAATTAGCCTCTTACTATAAGTATTAAATAAGCCACAAATTAGTATATTTGTCAAGTATATTTAGGCTCTCATATGTATTTTATTGTAATATGGTTGAAAATAAAAATTTCATTTGACATAGCGTTTAATGCCTTTATATTTTAGTCACTTGTACATTCAATTTCATTTTGCATAATCATCACCATCCAATTAGATGGTGCGATTCATTTATATCAAATATTTATGTGTATAGCTGGTTGCTTTAATACTTTAGTATTCAATAAATTTTTTTTCTATCCTAAATAGTTATGCCATCTTGGTAGAGAATTTTTTTATTATTATTAAAACTAAATATAATAGAACTAGTGAAGATGGTTTGGAGTATAAACATAAGTCAAAGTATAATCAAAAAGTATGAGGAGTTTGAATCTCTATATCATTGGGAATTTTCTAATTGATAAAATAAGTCATATAGGGTACTTGTACTAATATAGACAAAACTTACTTATCAATATTCATTTCTCTAGTTTATTCTGATAGGGTTGGAGTCATAATAAGAAGACTTAGATCTCCCCTTCAAGGTGCCTATGTTTTCATGGCCAATGGGGATCAAATCATGCATAGTTCTAAAAAGGAAAGCAAATGGAGCTGCAGGGGTTGGATTCAAAGCTAAAGAAATTAGCAAATAGGAAAATATTAAAATATAAAATATGCAATTTGAAAGAAATAAATAAAAAAAATTCATGAGCTCCAAGATTTCATACTTTGTCTCTAATTCAGTGTGTACCAAACTATCAATCTCTCTTCTAATTTATGTCAAAAATCACTTAAAAATACTATTAAAATACACTAAAAAATAATAAAAGGCTTAGGATTAACAATTCAAAATAGTAAAGTACATTAAGTTACCACTGACTTCACAAATTTATAAATAAAAATTAAGGTTCACCAACATTGTTAATTCTTACTAAAAAAGTACCATTTAACTAAAAAACACAAACCTTCAATGTTATTAAGAAGGTATGATGGTTTCACAAAATTTTGTGAATCAAAAGTTAATCATTTTCAAACATAAAACGAAATCATATTTATAACAGACCACCAATTGTATTTTAATTGATTAATTAGAGTTCTCTTATGACAACAAACTAATTTATAACAAGATTTCCTTTTAATTTATGGTAGCAATCTATTTTATTTCAATAGATTAATCAAATTTATGCTAAGATTGCCTCCTAGCTATGCTAAAATTTGAAGCTTGCATCATCATCATCAAACTGAGTATGAAATGAAGCTTTGAATGAAAACAGATTTTCACAACAGACATAATTTCAGTTTAGCTATAGAAATCAGGTAACAAAATTGAAAATAAAAGATAAACTTTAAAATTACATGGCTAAGAAATGCATTTTGAATTGAAGCAACTTTGTATTACCAGTTTCAAATTTACCAGTTCATAGCTGACTAAGATAACTGCAGTCGATTACCATTCACTAGATGGGCAACGAAAAGGAAATCAAAATCATACCAATGAAAAATAATACAGAATGATAATTGATTATCCCCCTGTACAAATTCAATTAAAATATGTTTTAGTTATAAGTATATTACATAATATAAAACAAAATATAAGCAAATACATATATTAGATTTAATACAGATTTAATCCAAATAAACATTAGCTTCTTAGAGAATAATTAATCAAAAAATTTATTAGCATTGCAATGAACTCAAACAGATTTCAAACAAGTTCTAGGTTTAGAAAATGCCCAAATGAAGTGCTCAAAACATAATCATTTTTCATGTCCAACATACATATTTTCTTAAGCTGAGAAGGTAGAGAATTAGAATACAAAAATTTTAAAGTATCACTATTAATTTTGAATTAGCAAGCCAGTCAGCATCATGATTAGCCTCTCTCCAGATGTGAGATATGCTATTATTGAACTTATTTAGAAGCCAATAAGCTTTTTAAAATATTATAGCAATTCTAGTCTCCTGGAGACTTTGAGATAATATTTTGGACAAGAATAAGAGCATAATATTCAATCCATATATTCAAATAACATTTACTCTTACAAATTTCAATTCATATGATTAGAGTTTTCATTTTTGCCAAGAAAGAAGAGGCAACCTCAACTTTGTTGCAAAAAGCAAAAACTACTGAGCCATTATAATCATAACGATACCACCACCAGCTTCTTTGTTGCAATATCTCTTAAAGTTACCAATAACTTTAAGTTTAAAATTCCTTGAGGTTTGAGCCATCTGACCACTCCAGCCTTACATAAATTCAACAACTTTATGATGCAAAAAAAAAAAAAAATACTAGTTTCAAAATTCTCTTTGAAGCTCTTATAATTTATTATATTTACCTTCTTTGCATTCATACTATAATTAGAAACTTTTCATATAGTTCACTTAATATTAAAAATGAAATTTCTATATTTATAGTTATTTCTCTTCTCCAAAATGAACCAATGAATGAGCAAAGGGGCAGTGATTCTAATATAATTTCTTAAACATAGTTTACAGAAATATGCCAAGACCAAATGAAAGGCTTAAGTGATATATTTTAGTTAGTAATTAAACAAAAAAAAGGAAAGTATCTCCAAATGTGCATGGCTTTTTTTTCTCATTAATAAACGTATGATTATATGTTCAATATTAGAAGAGCATCAAAGGAATTTAGAAGGAATGTTGAACCGTTTTAATTTCAGATTCTCATCCACATGTACAACATCATTGAATAGTCTCCAACAAAAGGAGATGTTTGGTCTAATGGATTTATGCCAAATGAATTAACATATAAGAAAATGAATACCTCTAGATCTGAAAATGTACTAAGCTCTATTAAACATAAAGTAACCGGGTCTAGCTCTTCTCCATATCGTGATACCATTTCCCAAAATATTAAAGGGAACAAAAATTCTCATCAACAATATTAATGTTACAATTGAAGGTTTCCGTAACTTCTCTCTATTCCAATTTTGTTCTAAATAAAATCACAAACTTTGCAAGATGCTGTCTTAAGTTTGAGGATTTTACAGATAATAGTTATTTCCCAAATCAACAATCATGCCAGAAAATGATTTTACTGGCTCCAATGTTCCAAGCGATACATTTCTCAATTTTAGCTTACACTAATTGATTTATTTCCAAATGGGTGAATCTCTATTTCTAATTGTTACCCGAGTAGGATGATTACATTTGTAATATTTATCAACAATGAATTTGACCAAAAACTACTCAATTTGAATTTCCATCACAATTTAATGGAAAATGTTAATAAGGTCTTTAAGACTCCTAAGCTTTAGGCCATCTTCTTAAGTGGTAAACATAAACCCTTCTATTTAAAATAATGAATTTTGTGTGTTAGAATTAGAAACCCAAATGAATTTATTAATAATCTTTTTCCATTCTATTAATGACCTTAGAGGGAGGATTTAGTATTTGCACAAGATTTAAAGGTTTTTAAGTAAGAACACTTTTAAGAAGAGTGATTTGATCTTTGGGATAGAATCTTATATTTCCAACGTATTTTGGAAAGGAGTTCATCATGCAAGATTATTCTTACCTTTGATTAAAGGCATTTCTAAGAAAAATATAGGAAGATTCTTATAAGAAAAAAATTTTGATGCAAGAAAAAGATCTACACTTGGGATCACTAAAGCTCTTACGGGGTTAAAATAGTTCTTACTTTTGTTAAGAAATTTTTTAACAAAGTTCATTTAGGATTACATGCTTCCTCTTTAGGCTCATCACCACAAAGAAAAATTATTACTATTTTTATAGAAGCCTGAGGCATGAAATTTTATTGATGTGTACCTATTCTCAAAAAAAATATCTGCCACTCATATGGGTATAGGCTGATCTGCTCTCAAAACAAGGTGCAACACTCTTGTGCTAATATGTGTGAGCATATATAAAGGGAAAAATTAGATGCAAATATACATTCATACTATTCCAGCCATTCAGAATTAAAAGATGCATCACAGAATAATAAAGTAACATACATAATTTAATAACATTTATACAAGCTTTTAAGGACACATTGCCCTTTAAGGTAATTGAAATAAGAACTGAAAGTAAGAAGAGTGCACGAGTTACAACAACTGGAGACGCGCCGCCTCGAGTCCAAGATCCGAATCTAGCTCCTGAATCTACCGTATTTGGTTTTTAATACGGTAGCGCACAGCCAATAAAAAGAAATAAATTGTTAGACTTTAAAAAGTCTAAGTACAATTTAAGGGCATATAAAATATTAATTTTGTTAAGCAGATATCACATTAACTATTTATAATTTATTTAAGCAGAGCATAATGCAAATGATTGAACAGAAGAGAAACAATATCGAAGACTGTAAAGTATGCAAGTAAGTTTGCTTATCATTTAAATGTTCAATCCTGCATCAAATAGGTTAATAAGGCATAAAATTGTACTTTAAACAAGTAAAGGAAGTATGCATATATCCAAGTAAACAATGCTAAGTAACAGTAAAAGACAGTGTAGAGAAATATGTAAATGATAAGTAAATCTATAATATACAAATTGTATGTATATAAAACTATAAAGTAAGGTGCTGCAATAAAGTAATCAAGTAAATATTCTCAACCTTAAAGACTGAATGCACTGAAAATTACAATTATAAAATACTACAAACTGTAATCATTATTTATTTATCTTGTAATTTTGTTATGTGAGCACAGAACAAAATGAGGAGTTAAGCACGTCTGCTTAACTATAAGTAAGTGAGGTCAATTGTTGTAACGACCCGATATCGTTACTTAGCAAATTAGGTAAAAAATCGGGTTCTCGAAGAACTTCAAATTAGGGCAAACCAAACTTTCCTTTGAATAAAAATAATTTTAGATCAAAGTGTCCTAGTTTTGGATAATCTGAATAACAGAAACTCCAGCTTTATTTTTTCTGAACTTCTAAATACTCGTCTGAATTCATCATTTTCAGTGTCGTTGTGTTAAGTATATTATTTCAGGGTTGCTCGAAAAGTTTCATCAAATTCTTAGAGCTAATTTGATTTAATTTTTGAAATTTTAAACCTCAAAAATCAATATAAAATAAAATATTGCTCCGAATCAAAATTTTTTAGCATGAGTATTCATTACATCATAACACACCTTGATGTCAAGTTTCATTATTTTTGAACGTCAAATGACAGAAAAATGCAAAAAATTTAACTTTAAATAAATTTTTAAGTTTTCCTTGAGAATTTCTCACCCCCCCCGATTTCCCCAGACTCCCAGGCGGAAACCTCCACTGTTTAGCGCCTGGGAGGGCCCTACACAGAGACCTTTCCTCTCCCCGCCCCTTCTCCCTTATTTAAACCCTCTCCTCCTCTCCTCTCCCAACTAGCAGCCCCCTTTCCTCTCCCAACCAGCCACCCCTTCCCAGTCCCCTCCCGCAAGCAGCCAGCCGCCACCAGTCGGCCTTCGTCCTCCCCACTCCGTCAACCCCCTTCGGCTACGTCCAACTACCGGCAACCGAACTTTAGGTGAGTGGAGGAGGAAATTGAGTAGAAATTTTTGCCTTTTCTTTTATTATTCATTTTAATAAGAATATTATCTCAATTAAGTCATCACATTTGCATTATTGTCATTAATCAATAATGACATAGTACAAATATTATATTTGACTAATATTTTCCATTTTTTCAATTTAAAATTCTATTATTTTCAATCATTTTCATTGTCTTTTACTATCATATATTATTATTATTTTCTTTAAATAAAGATAATAATAACGCTATTAAAAAAAATTGCTACCCTCAATAACAAATATGCTGCAAGGAGAGTGAAAGAAAGACAATGAAAAAGAACATAATAAATACTCATGAAAATACATCATAAACTAAAAAGCTAATATCTAAATCTAAATTCAGATCCAAAAGTTGCATTATCAAACTTTGGATCTTAAAAAATAAAGATACCCAGTATATGACATGTCTTACATTTTGTATTTTTACTGCTGCTTAGCTTCACTTTCGAGCCAAATTCATATTGAAGCTTTGTTGGTTGTTTGGAAGCAACATTCGTAGTTAGTTACTAAAAAATGCCATCAGTAACAACATTCACGAGTTATTACTGGAAAATAGACAACAATAATAACATTCGTGGCTAGTTACTTAAAAAATGACATCAATAACAATATTCGTGAGTTGTTATTGGAAAAAACATCGGTAACAACATTCGTTGTGGGTTACTAGAAAAAAGACATCAATAACCTACATCTTTGTGCTAATATTTTTGCAGGAAATTATTTTTTTCGTTTGCGGCATTACCTTATCTTTTCTGCATGTTTATCACCTACTTATTTTCGCAAACTGCTAAAATGTAATATATTATTATTTACTGCAGTGCTTAGAGTATTCTTTAATTACTGAAAATTTTAATTTCGATATTATTTTCTGTACAATACCAGGTCAGATACTTCTGGGAGAACTCAAACAATAACCTTAAAAATATTCACTTACAAAATTCTACAAACAAAATCTTCATTATTTTTACTTTTGTTTCAGTTCATCTTAAAAGATAAACTTTGTCAGAAGTTCGTTGCTACATTGTAAAATTAGGGAATCTTATTAATGAGAAATACACTTTGACTTTTGTATGTGCATATCTTTTCTTTCAAATTGCTCAACATGATCATGCTGTTGGTGAATGCCTAATGCCAGGAAGCGACTACGGGCCACCACAACTGCAAACACATGCATTCACCCTTATAGGAATTATGTAGTCTCCTAATACTCCAATAGCCTGCCCAAGCTTAATGACAATTGTACTATAATCCACCAAAATAAACCTCTCAGAAATATATTTAAATATTATTTTCATGCACAATATTTAATGAATGAATTCAAGGTTTAGATCGCAATGCATTGCAATATTTCAAGGATTATCAAATTATTGTAAATCATGTGATATCCATTGTTTTTTATTTTAATTATATATTCTAAAGATTATGACTAATTAAGCCTCCAATTAACTTAGGTATTAAAGATCTCTAAGTTAATTAAAGTATAGTAATATAATAGTATGATTTTTGGAAAATAATATTTTCATTAAGTTTTATAGAATGATAAAATAATTTATAAGTATAAATATTGATTGTGAGTTAATAGCTCATTTCATTAAATATATTATTATCTAGGTTATTTAATAATTCATCCATTATTAATGTTTATTCTAAATTATGATAGTTCTTATGTTTAGATGACTTTAAAATATACACAAAAATTTACTTTATCTAGCATGCCATTCAAAGTTACCAATATGAGTTTATTTGATGCCTATTCAAGGGCTTAATTCACACTAAACTTGACTCAAAAGGTTCACTGATCTCATATCAAATATTTAATGACTTAAAATTTCATTATAGGAAACATATTTTATACTAAAACTTTTTAGTCAACCTCTTAAGCTTAACTTAATAATTTATTAAGCATAGGTCTACCACAATATTAAAGATTTGGACATCTATATTATGAGTTGCTACTGAAGTTTCAATAAGGTAAAGGTCTTACTAGCATAAGACTCTAAATCTTAAACTTTTATTGATTTGAAGATTCAAACTTATCATCGGATTCTAATGATTAATGATAGTTGTTAACTATATGTTTATTAATACTAGGGTGATTAGGTCATTCCTCCATCTTAAGAGATGACATAATACATCAAATTTTGTATTCTCAATTTACTACAATTGAGCCTACTGAAGCTAAATCAATGAATATAAGATATTCTATTCATATATAGTAAGTTAGATTATCATTTGATGATCATAATAACTTAATCTTTTATTCTCCTTCTAACATAGTTTGGTTTGATTAATAAGTCACTAAGTAGAATAAAGTTATTCTCATTTACACTCTAATGACTTTACCAAGCTTATTATTCCTATTTAGGTAATTCTTTAAGAAGTAAATTTTACTTATAATAAGGTTTTCTCACCTTTGTTTAACTTAGCATTCTAAGTATATTTGGTTCTACTATCTTATAATCAATAGTTTCCAAGTTCTAATATTCAATAATAGATTCTAAGGTTTGTCTATTACAAAAAAACTCTAAGCTTCATAAGTTCTTAGGTAATTATGTCTATCTTAATACAAAGGTCACTATCTCATTATTCCCATTCATAAATTCTATTAACACCTTAAGGTATAGATTACTACTTAACATTATTCTAGAATTTATTTTCATTTTCACTTAAAACCACTTAACCATTATAGTTCAAAAATATAAACTAGTCATTTAAATATGGCACCCAAAGGGTTATCTAGTTCTTGAGAGATTTGGAGTATTAAGGATGATTTAGGCTTATTCTCAATAAGACTGTTGTCTTTCTACCCATGATCTATCTCTATATTCACTTATGTGTAGCTTCTTGCTAAATTCTAGTTCTTAAATGACATAATCAATAATGTTTCTCCAAGGTCTTAAACCTAAGATGCTATTATACTTAAGGCTTATCATTAATATCCCAATGGTTCTAATCTTCCTTCTCATCATAAGATGATAGCTTACTTTTCATAAGGTAAATCACTTGAAGACTTTTAGCACATACAATGAGATTTATGGGATCTATTTACTAAGCATGCTATGTTGTGTGTAACACTACATTAGGCAGGTCTTTAATAGACACTTAAATTATTCAATAAGATCTATAAGAATTCAATCATTAAACATGCTAGTTTGAGTATTTTCCTCATAATAATGCTTTTCTAAGTCCTTAGAACACTTTCCTAGTTACAAATATCACAATTATGATTAAGCACTACTAAATTTATGATGATTTGATTAAGTTTAATCAAAGACTTCCATTTATCAAATTTTTCTCTTGAAGGTTAAGTTTAATAGGTCTTAACCAAAATTTGAGTCAAGCTAATTGTTTACTCAATTCAACATTTGATGTTCATATAAATCATAGTTTAAGTTTCCCTAAGTCAGTTTAAGGTTTAAAATAAAATAAGGAAAATCCTATTAGGATTAAAATAATAATTAATTAATGAGTCAAAAATTCAAAATCTCCAAATGATGTCCAATCATCATATAATCAATGGCTAAAGACTCATTATAGCTTAATGAATAAAATGACTGTAAGTAGGCTGAATTTAGATACCATTTGGCTAAGATATGGATTAATCACCTTTAATGATAATTAAAAATTGATTAGTAAATCTAATAATCAAAATATGATTTTAATGTCATATTTATGTTCTTTGCATTTTTCTAATTATTTAAGATATAACTTTAATATATTTGAACCTATATTTTAAAAATTATGATACTTTGAATATTTATGATTTTAATTAATTAAATTAATTAAAACCCTAATTACTCTACACGCACGCAGGCCTTGATCTTACAACCGCGACACAAGGCGCGCGTACGCGAGCCATCGGTAGTGAGAGGCCTGAATGGCGACACGCGGGTCGAGCTCGACCCGCATTGTAGACTTTTCCCGTCAAAGTGACGAGTAAAGATGCCTAGGGCATCAAAATGCTCGTCGCATAGAGCCTTTCAGCAATCCTATAATATATCAAATGAAAGCTCTACGTGAGACCTACAAGACGCCTATGTTATTGATACTTGATGTTGTTAGCAAACAAGCCATAAATATCGATTTCAGCCATTAGGGTCTCATTGTGCCTCATTGTGGAGGCAGAGGCTATCGTGCCTCAATTGGGCTCACTCAAGCTTAATTGAAGTCAACAAACGATAGATTAGAAATTGATACAGTGATATGAAATGATCATTATAAGGAACTTTCACAATCAACGATATAAAGGAGTATAATTAAATCACGCAACGGAAGAACGGACTACGGTTTGGGACGATCACGATTTGCCACATATGTTCAGATAGTGTTGGTTTTGGCTTGTATGAGCTGATCGTCTGGGAGTGAATAGCGATCGACATAAGAAGATTATGGCATCCGTGGTGGAATAGTCCCCGCACGACATGTGTGCGGGCGCACGACATGCATCGTGTCCACGCAAGGAAGATGAGCTACGCTGTTGGATCGCATCGGGATAGGTCACTGATGGTTCGGATCGAACCCTCCATTCGATCGAACGGCGGGCGGAGAGTCGTGAGCCCACCCGTTAGGTTAGTTAATTTTATTAATATATTAATTAATCTTCTTTTAACTATTCAAAATTAGATATTCAAACAAGCTCCAAAAATCTAAAAAATTCTCATCTAGCTAATTTGGGGGTGAGAAACTCAAAAATGAAGTCGAATTTTTAATTGGAGATCAATTTAATTGACTTAATTTTCTGATTAAATAAATGCATTAAAATACTCGAGAAATTCAAATAAACTCCAAATCGTTCCAAATTTTCAGGATTTGCTCTAAACACCATTTTAAGGCTAAAGGAAGTGATTACAAGCAGATTTGACTGATAAACTAGAATTAACAACATTATGTTGTCACATCAACCTTTCCCTTGACGGAGAAGAAATCCCACCTTTGCTTGTCAACCGGTTATGAAGGCGAGGATGAATAGGGGATCGCTCAATGCTCTGCTCAAATTTGTTGGTACTATGGCTGGACTTCTTTTGGGGGTTACTCAAATTTACTTAGTCATGATGCAAGTTAGGCGAGCCAGATACACGTCTCTGAGTGGGCAAGCTATCTATGCTAGTGGAATTCACACCTTAACTCTTATCAACTTCTTCTCGATGCTTCCAACGCTCATGTTTAATTTTTGCTGATCCTTCATTGGATGGTGATCGAGATTGATAGGTGTGAACCGGAGAATTATTCATGTGAAATGCTTCTAGGTTTTGAAGGGGATCATTTGGATTGATCAGCTTTGTTGCATTCTTTCCCTTATGAGAATTCTCAAAATAATGAGTATAGGGAATGCCATCATTTTGCTGCAGTCAAATGGATTAACAAATGATCGCTACAAAGTAGGATAATTTGTATGACACAAACTAATAATGAGAGACACAATTGAAAGCTTTGGTATCACAATCACTTCATTTAAGGCTACCCTCTACATTTAGCCTGCCATTTGTATCCAAGTACTTTTTGATAGAAACTTCTAAGTTTTACATCAATAAACTGAAGTAGAACGCTTGGTTAGCAAAAAGCAACCAATCGATGCACAAAATAAAATTAAAGTAAACATATTGTATATTTGGAAGATTCAAAGGCTATAAATCAAATAAAAATTCACAGAATGCAATCGAAAAAATATGAGATCCATATCAATTGATATGTAATGATCAATTAAATCAAAATAATACAAGAAAAACTTAAAAACTACTGAGATTCTTAGTTGTTTCCAAATAAATTTAAATCAATTATATTTAAAAATGCAACTAATTTATTTTTAAGAAATAATAATAAAGGAATTAAAAAAACTAAACAGAATGCAGCCATCATGTAGATACAAATTGACATCCCAAAATTGGCAGTCAGGCTCATAACCATGCTTGAAGAGATTAACACCAACAATCAACAACTACTAACAAGTCTTAATCCCCTTAAGTGGTTTGGCTAAATGAATCCTATATTTACATCGTGCTCGATCAAATAGTAGCACCTTCATAAGCTCCATGTATGTGTGATCATTCCTAATAGTTTATTGCCAAGTTTTCTTTGCCTTCACTCACCTTTCCTTACAAAGCAATCCAATAATATAGGCTTAATATATCTAAATCATCTTAGATGACTTTCTCTATTGTGTGCAAATTGTGACTTGTAGGAAGGAAAAATGAGTGTTTTGTAAGCTTAAGGTTCAAAAAATGTTTAACAAGATAGTTTTCTAGTCTTATCATTGAGCTATATTTTTTGCATAATGTATCACCTTTGTAAATAATCAAATAGTGAAAACCCCTCTCTTTTAAAATATTAAAAATAAAAATAGTATTACTTTTATCATTTGAATTAAAAGGAAAGCAATAATTGCCATTGCTAATATGATAGTTGAACTTTGGATATGTGAATACATAATTTCTCAAATTTTGATATTTATAAAATTATCACTTAATCATACTCAGTATCCTCTTTAACATTGTAGGGTTAAAAGCAGATAGTCAACATTATCTTTTAAGAATAAAAACAATTATGTAGTATTATCATTATTATCATCAACACAGCTTGAATGACACAACTCCCAATTCTTAATAATTTACATATTTAGCACCCAAATCTTATGCAAAATTGGCACTTGCTCGTAATTAATGCAAGAAGAATCTAGAATAGAGGCATTAAATTAATTGTTAATTAATTTAGTTAGTCTTGTCAAATTAAGACTCATTTAACAAATTAAGAAATTTTCATCAGCATAACACCACATTTTCATAGTTATCATTATAATTTCTAAAGCAAACACTCCAAATTGTGTCGATATCATTCCCTGCATCAAAATTTACAATCAACATAAGGAGAATAAACTATGGCCAAATCAAAAAATTACAAATAGCAAAAGAATGTGAGGTCTTCATTCATAGTTTATAAAAAGTTTCCTCTTAGAGTTATCTAGAACTTCAAACTTATGACTTTAGAAGAAAACTAGCCCTGATATTTGTAGAAACAAGATGAGGGTTCAACTCAGAATCTACCAGGAAGAGCGCACTCTGATCTGGAAACACAAAAAATTTGCCTATACTTTTGTAAATATTAGTCATTAAATTTGTCTGAAGAGATTTGATTTAATATTGGATGTTCTAACTAAGCACATTCAAGAGATTTGATTTATAATGGAGTCAAAGCAAAACTCCAGTTGTGGAAGACCACTTCAAAATTTAATGGTTTTCATCATTTTTTATCATAAATAGTTGCACCATCAAGAGAAAGAACTTTTTATTATAATATAAATTTACTCTAACAAGACATGTGAAATACTTTGGCTTCAAGTTAAATCCAAGGAAACAAACTAGGTCTCTATACCATTAGAACAATCATAAATGACATTGTAGCCCAAGAAAAGTACATGTATTAATACTGACAAGAACAAGATAAGCCAAAAACAAATTCTCTAATCTATCCTAAAGAAAATTGATTATAATATAAAGACTCAATCTCCCCTTCAAAGTATCTGCATACCCCTAGCCAAAAAAGATCAAATCACATGTAGTTCTAAAAAGAGAAAAGCAAACAGAGCTGCAACAAGGAAAGAAGACAAATAAAAATACATCAAATGGGAAACAAAAGAAAAATAAAATTTGCAAACTTCTGTTATCAATAGTGATTGAGTTAATATTCTGATGTGCCCTTTACATCAAGCTCTAAGAATAAAATTTCCATATTCTGTGTATAACAAATAAAAATTTAGTAGCACCTAAAAAAGAATTATTAGAAAAATAAAAGAGGAGTGTTTAGAAGAACTAAAAGCATTTAAAACCAGCAACTTAGATTAGAGGCCTAATAGAGATATTGCCACTATCCCAAAATTCAATTAAATTGAAATTAAGTCAAGTAGATTACAATCCAATAGGAGCTAGGATAAGCTGCTAATGAATTAAACGCATATAGATAAAACCTGTACTATGAGATGATCCAAAATGATGGGATTGCAATTCATATAAAATAAATAAACTGATGTCACTAATGAAACAATTTTAATCCACACATGATATAATATAGATGTAATAACAAATTGAATTCCCATAATGAAATTTCATGGAATTTTAAATCCGAGATCTTCTTCAAAATACAAGTTCAATACCAGTTTAATCAAACAATATAATGCATGAAACTGTAGCTTACCAAATAATCATAAGAATAAAATTTACATTCCAAGTCCAATCTGAAAGATTCCCTCCAAAAAAGCAGAAGACAAAAAACCTTAAAACAAGAAGAACAGTATCTCCAAACTTTAGTTTCAGCTTTGAAAAGTAGAACAATAGTAAACTAGTATTAAAAAAATTTTATTAGTACTTCCACCAATAGCCAATATCATGATATCATTATAGCCAACATTTTCAAGCAACAATTGAACCCATTACGAATAGCATAATTAAGCCTACTGTAACCAATTTCATTTATAAAACAATACCAATCAATATTAACTCCAAGGGACCTTGTCACACCATATTTCAATACCGGTTAATAAAGCATATTCAAACTGAAGTAGAGGAATACCCAAAGAGCTAGAGGAACATAAAGTTACACTCTAATACATGGTAACTGCATTTTATCCAAAAAGCAAACTGTTTTTAATTCTTGAGTCATAAATTTTAAAACCTTTGTTCTTCAAAATTTCATCAACAAGAATTGTGTTATGAAATAACGTCCAACAGAAAAAGGAAATAGATGGTCTAATAGACTTATGCCAAATAAACTTACCTAATGGGTTTTTACATTTCCTGGAACTAGCAATATCAAAAACTCAAACACAAATGTACCAGGGCTATTTCCTTTCAAAGTTATAATATCCGGAACATTATTAATAACTATTTGATTAATTTCTTTCACAAAATCAGTATTATAATTCAAAGTTATAAATAATTAAGCATGCTTCCAAGTTATAATATCCGGAACATTATTATAATCTCTGTTTTGGTAGCAGATTGTGTTTAGTTGCATGTTTTTTTTAATTTCTAAGCTACAATGTCTAAGATTTGGATTTTTATTGAAACTAGAAATTACTAATTACTGAGTTTAAGAATTT
Organism: Gastrodia elata; assembly: GCA_016760335.1. Taxonomy (NCBI): domain Eukaryota; kingdom Viridiplantae; phylum Streptophyta; class Magnoliopsida; order Asparagales; family Orchidaceae; genus Gastrodia; species Gastrodia elata. Next base: position 16,626,333 of record CM028673.1, read on the forward strand.
GTGTACTGGAACAAAATCTAACATTGTAGATTGCCATTAGAAATTTTAAGAGTTCATTTCTATTAAAGGTTGTAAGAGGTGCATTGCACTGAATTTATGCAATTAATTTCTCAAATTATAATTTCGATGCAATAGATTTGTTCATTTCACATTATTTAATTTGCCTGCTACATAATTTTGTGCAATTCAATTCTTGTTTTATGCTCAATTTATTTAAAACCAGTTGTCACACTACTATTACCTTAAAAAAAATATTTCAATGATCTTTCTAGCTTCTATCCTGCAGATTTGCTAATCACTGGGATTAAAGCTTGGTCTTTTTAGTGAGATTTTTAAACCTAACTACTTTTACTTTATTTTTAAGACTGATTTATACTAGTTACCATTTAAATTTAAATATCAAAACTTTTTGGGTAACTTTTTATATTTTTATATTTTATTTTCAAGACAAAAATTTATTAAATAGCCCTTTAAATATAACTAGAGAATAAATTAAAACTTAAATACCTATCAAGTTAGGCCCCAATTGATCTTGAAATCTTGTGAGATTAAACCAAATAATTTTAAAACATTCAAAATTCAACGTTTGAATGGTGTGAAATTAAAGTGTATAATTTTGAAGTTAACTATAGGACAAATCTAAGCAGAAAAAAAAACTTGTGAATTCATGCTTGATGAATATTTAATAAACCATTCAGCATTGAAATGTGTGATGCTTCAAAACAAATGAGTTGGTTTTTTATATTAATAAGTAAATTTAAATAATGAGGAAAAATTAATTGTTAAATGCCTAGATTATAAATGTAGTTTTTTTGCTTACAGCTGAACCTATTTGTTTCGATCAACCACAATCATGGCAAATCAAAATCAGACACCACAAAGATCAAGCACTAATATCATTGCCAACTAAAAAAATGAATAATACAAAAATTCAATAAACCATTCGCTGAAGTATTAGTTATAAATAATATGTAATTTTTGGTTCTAACATGATTGACTTATGAAAGCAATTCACCAATCATCTATCTACAACAAAGAAGGAAAGAATGCCTTCGCAAGCTTAAGACTCAAATAAGAATTCATAAAGTCGGATAGAACTAAACTAAGAAAATAATATAAGGAAAAGAAATTTAGAAGTAGGCTAAAGTGTACAATTTATTCCCTGTTTCACTTGATATGCTATAATGATGCCCAACTTGTGGAACCATGCAAACATTCTCATAACAAAACTATATATAAAGAAGCTTTTAATAAGAAAAACATAAAAACAAGTTTGAATGAAGAATGAACAACACCAACACCACAATTTTGTAGTTCCACTAGGTGGGGTTGGCTACATGAGTCCTTTGTTTTCATTGCATTGGTTGAAGAATGTCACACAAAAATAAAATAAAATTAAATCAAATGATGTTCAAGTTTAAATAAAACTATATGTAATCTATATCCACTATGTGTCAACCATATTTCACTTGGCCTAAAAACAGATTCCTTCATATAATATACGCAATTTAGAACAAATATTTATGCATAATACTGAGAAATATGGCTGCACATATGTCATGCATTATCTAATCTAATTAAGTTTCATCACACTACCTCATTTGAAATAATGTGAACAGCTGGAAGGGGCTGTTTATCCTCAGCATGGCTTGCACTAAATCAATATATCAAAATTTGTCAGCCAATCTAATCATAAAAGAGCTAACAGCCACAGTATCTAAGAATATCCAAGAAGACTCAAACAATTCATGAAAGTAGTCTGCACCACTTTCTTCAGCAGCAGTTCTAAATGCTATTCCAAATGAGTTTCCTTGAATGGCCCCAAGTCGTGGCTTACCACAAACCCCAACAATCAAGACCTTGCTAGGCTCTTTTGCCAAGCAAGCACATATCAAGGGTTTCATCTTTGCACCTCTTTCTTTTAAAGCATCCATCAAAAAGTAGCACAATTTGGTAAGAGCCTGAGGGTGCTGTAATCTCTCTGTATCCACAGGGTCTTCCAGCTTTATCCAACGAAACCTTCTGCCACTTCGAATAAATCCGCTCTTTGTCATTGCGGAACTTCCCTGTCTGAGGATTGCCCTTTGTATCTCTATAGCATTCTGCATTCCCTTTTGAAGCTGATCAATGTTGTTCAGCGAAAGCGCTGAGTAAGCTACCCAAAATTTTTCACCAATTGAAATGTCCTTTTTTGTCCCTACCATTGATTCAAGCAATGCCGTAACCCCATAAACGACATCAGCTGCAGACAACTTTGTGTGATACCCATGAAGCCTAACAAAACTGCGATAATAAAATTCTGTCAAACCATATTCAGGTAAAAAGGTATCAAACTTATCTTTCATCTCCCGCTTGACTTCCATGCTCATGTATCGAAAGTTATTTTGGCAATCTACAAGCCGGAAACCCATCCTAGCAAGCAAAAGCTTGAGCTTTTTAAGACCATTATCAGTCCAAGTTTTTAATTTGGTTGCAATATAAGAAGAACAAATCATTGAATCATACAAATTCCACTCCCTTAGAAGCATAAGTCTCGGTTCATCTTCATATAAAATTTGAGAATTCTTAGGTGCTTTGATCTGTGTGCCATCTTTTAGTGTCACAGAAGTAATCGACTCCAAGTTTCCAGAGATGTTAATATATTGCTCAAGCTCCATAACTCCAGATTGATACCTTTCATTAGTTAGCCTTTCATGCACAAACTGATCTACAAGGGAGACACAAGCTAACCAGAGAAGCTCATTAGAGTTCTTTCTAAGGGAAAAAGCAAGATCAAACATCAAACAGCCAGAAGGTCTTCCATGAAACGTTCCCACCTTGTAATACTCAGCCTTCAACTTCTTATAGAGCTTAAATGGATCTGATGCAGCCTCTTCAGAAAGCCTAGGTCGCTTCCTGTTCCTCTCATCCACCTCATTTTCACCATCATCATCACTCTCACTGCCTTCATCTATCTCGTCATCACTATTTAGATCAGAAGCATTAGCCAAAGCCGTAATATCAAAATCATAAACTAGATCTGCATGTTGCTCGTCTTCCACAGTATAAAGAACAATGATCTGATCATTCTGCTTGCTTAGGTTGTGGAGGTGAACTGGACGGTGACTATCAATAATAAAAACCCGAACTTCAGGGCTCAGATTCAGGATCCGTTGAAGGTCACGATGGCAGCCCCAATTTATAAGTAGCAGATTTATCCTCTCAAGGGAGCTATGGAGTTTAAGACCAGGAAATTTCGCAAGATCGTTGAAGGATGAAACAGGGTACACAGAGTACCGGATCGAATCGTAAGATAAGATGTGTGTTACAATCTTGAGAGTGCAAAGAGAATCAGCGTCAGAAGCAGATGGAAAGATGAGAAGAGGATAAGAAGATGATGCGGCTGCAGCCTCTCTGAGACGAGTGTAAAAAGATTCAAGCCTTAGCTCTCTCACCATTTCCTCACCAGCGAAGAGAAGAAGGAGGCGAGCATAAAATTGCGCCTGCGGAAGCCGAAGAAGGAGGCGAGCAGAAAGTTGGGCCGGCGGAAACCACCGACTGAGAAGCGTCTGGTTGAGTTCGGTATCGGCACCAACGAAAGGCGAGCAAATAAAAACGCTCGCGAGAAAATAAAAAAAACGCAGAACAGAAATTACCTATTAAAAATTATATTATTAGAGTAATTAATTAAAAGTTTTTACGATTTAATAATAGCATCACAATAATTGAGAAAAAACTAAGCTCCCGCCAAATTTTCAAGTTGTGATCGCCCGAAATTAATAGTTTTTTAAAGTGACAAATATATAATATTTATAATTTATTTTTAAATATGTAAATAAAATAATTTTTGTAATATGTACGGAAATTAAGCTATGTAAATTTACGTCTTTATATGCAAATGTACAAATGAAAGAGCTCAAACTCATCTCAAAATTATATGAGAAATTTCTCTTAGTCTTATTTATTTGTGTATATATATTTACTTTCACTAAGAAAAGTTCAATTACTTAGCAATTAGCAAATTTTTGATAGTAGTTGAACTGTATATACCAAAACTAATCAGCCAGATGGACATGTTGAGCGAGTTGAGTTGCTATGATTCAGTTTTGTAATCACGCAAATCACTATAATTTTATAGTATATACATATGATACCTAGTTTTTACTTATATTTATTAGAAAATAGCTTCATCTTATATTTTCGAAAAATCATAAGTCTCATATATTAATAATTTGTAACTAATTAATTAATTAATATTTATAATTTAATATATATTTAAAATATTTATGGTTAATTAAATATTGAATGTTAAATTATTATTACTATTATTATTATTACTTTTTAAAGTTAATATAATTAATAAACTCTTTTAAATATTTATTTATTTATTACAAATTCTTTTAAATATATTTATTTATTATTTATGCATTTATTTAATAGCATGCTTACTTGAATGGTTATTATTTACATATTTTTGTTGTTATTATTATGTACTAATTTATTAATAATTATCTATTGAAATATTTATTGAATTATTTATACAGTTTATCTATGCAAATTTCAAATATGATACTCTTACATATTGAATCATAAAATTTATTGAATTATTTATGATTCATATAAAAGTTGCAAACATAGATATATGTGTATATAAAATGAATGTAAAAAAAAATAAAATCTCATTGAGAAGCCGACACATCATATTTAGCTCATGACACTATACAAGTAATTTATATCTATCTTCTCATCATCGCCTGAAAGGTCATTAAAAATTTTTCCAGTAGCTCTCTCGGCAGCCAATCCCACCTGTGAAAACAGTTCCTTCAACGGCTTCTGTAACTAAAAAAAGAGACAATCAGTGATTAATTGTGACAAAATATAATTAATACATGAGAACACCAAATAATTTCCAATCTTATTAAAAATAATTTAATGAGATTTTCACTTCATTACCACTCAAATCTTTATTTACAAATCAAACCCTAAAGTTTTAGTTTTCCTCACTCAAATAGCACTTCAATCTTTATAATACCTAAAATTAACACTCTAAAATAAATACTACTGCAGAGCAAAAGCTTCATAGCTCATATTGAATTACTAGTTAAAGGAATTAATTGCCATTAAAATATCTCATCAAAATTCTAATTTATTAGAGTTTATTTAAATTTTAATTTTGAATTTTTATGTGGAAAATTTAAATTTCCAAATAATGGAAAAAATCTTATAATAGTTTATTTATAACAAGTAGAATCTTATGAGGCTTCAAGGTGGATGACTGACAGATAGTTTACAAGCTGTGATACATTAATTTCTCTGAAGCTTGAATAAGCTGTTCCCACAAAGTTGATCTCGGTTAATACTATAAGGGATTACAAAAACTTCTTAACTTAACCTATATGATACTCTATTATGGTTGAGATGATGTTTTCACACAAATAAGATCAAGAAGACCAAAAACTTTGTTGCCCCAATGCACTTTAATGCGAGAGATTGGTAGGGGAGGGGATGAGAGAGAGAAGTAACATAAGTGTCAAGAAAGCTTGTCGTTTGAAAACAACCCATATTTAGCTTGCTATATAACTTGAGCTTGGCACCTCAATCAAGGGATGAGCCAAGCTTGAACAAAATACTAATTTCTTAGTGAGTAGAGCAAGCACAAGATTTTCATCCGAGTTCGGCTAAGTAATGGCTCAACAACTAAATTCAAACTAAGTGGCATTGTAGCTAAACTTAAGCCAAGCTGTGTTGTCCTGTGTTGAGATGAGGCGAGTAAACAGTATTTAAGCCTACAATCGAGCCGAGTTTATTGGGTCGAGTCGAGATGAGTTAGTTTGGAGTCTGCAATTGAGCCAAACTCGAATCGAGATGAGCTTAATAGACACGACTTGAGCTAAACATAATCCTGACCGCATTCAAGCTTAATCAAGCACGAGTCGAACTCAAGAGCTAGGCTTAAATCAAAAGAGTCAAGCTCGAACAAATGCTTGGCTCGCTCAAACTCGTCTCATTTACAATTGTAAAGAGACATAAAAAATAGAAATAAAAAAGAGAAGAAGGTACACAACCAAGAGAGAAATAAATTAAATAATAATGAATGGTCTTGAAGAGAAAAGATGTGGCAGGCAACGTAAAAAAGAGAAAGCAGTGAGAAACTTCGCAGAGAAGAGATGCCATTGCTAGAGAAAAAAAAGAGTGCATAGTCTAGAGAAAAAGAATGGGTGATCCCTAGCCCACAATGAAAAGAGAAGAAAAAGAGAAATAAAGTGGATAGTGCATAAGCTTTTTGAATCACTCTCTCTATTTATAATTTTAAATTCAAAACTCTTATTGTAGAAATTTTAAACTAACCTAATAATTAGTAACTCCTAATCAAAGAGCAACCAATGAGAAACGGTTCAGCCTAAATTGGAGAAATTTTAAATTTCAAAACACCCTTTACAAATACATTAAAACCACTTTTAATTGTAAGAAATTCACTCCAAAATTAAGCTTTTAATAAAATTCACTTACCATTGAATTTTAAATTGTAATGGGAAATTCATATTTCATTTTACAAATAAATATTAGTTAAATTTATTTATGGATGGGTTTATGGGAGAGATGGTTTGGATGTTGTGCTGCATCACTAACAACTGTATTAGTTTGATTTGTCTGGCAATCGAGATTTGTCATTAATATGATAATGAAGTTTCAAAGGGTGAACATTTTATGAAAAAAAAAGGAAGCAGAACTGACCCCATGAAAAGCTTCAGCAGCTGCATCAATATCATCTATTGCAAATACTTCAAGACGTTGCAACACCTGTACAAAAATCATAGTAATAAAAATAATATTAAGTAACAGATAAAATTTCAATGTTCAAAGGCACAACAAATAATGCACTACTAGTTTCTGTTACATTTTCATCACTTTGACGAACCCATGTTGTACACAACAATGGCAATCAAGCCTAACATTTTCGTTGAATCTAAATGAGCTATGCAAACACTTTTTACCTTAAACCATATAATATTATATGATTTGATAAAGATTCCCCCTTTTGCTTGGAATTGTTTTATTACTTTATTATAAAATGGCATGAGTTTTTGTAAAGGAATTTTTGGATCATGCTTTTCCTAAGAAATCATCTCACTTAAAAAAACACACAATCATACGCATCAATACATCATAAACATGATGCTATTATGTATATGAGTGAAGAAATATCAAAGTAAGAAAATGAGTCATTTATCAAATAGTCCTTCAACCATTTGAATTCAGCCAACTTAGTTCAAGAGAATTCAATTAGGTCAATTTAATCCTCAACTATTCCATATATCCAATTTAGTCTCTAGACTATTCACTTTCAACCAAGCCTAATCCCACGACATAAAAATAATGAACTACATATTGGCATATTGAATAGTCAAAGGATTGTATTCTCCACATTGATTAATTTTGGGTTAAATTAGCCAAACAAAAATAGGTTAGGGACCATCTTAACAATTAATCTACATGATTGGACGACATCCCAACTGATGTGCAAAAAATATTTGTGCGACGAATTGGTTTGCCAAATTATATAATATAATTTTATGAACTAAATATGCAATATGACTTAGAGAAACGTATTATAATACTTATTTATAAAAATAAAGACAATGTGCAGGATTGCGTAAACAATAGAGCAATAAAGTTATTAGGTTATGTTTGAAACTAGGAGAGTTGTTGAAAAAACATTACTCCAAAAAACTATAATTGATTTACAAAAATTATTTTTGCTAATTTAATAAATTATCTAAGAAATTGAATGAATTGTCATTTTTTGGAGACAAATGTTACGAAATTGACTACAAAAATTATATTTTAACAAAAAATATATACAATTTGATAACAAGTGCAAAAATAATTGGTTTAACTTATTTTCAAATTACATCTTTGAAAAAATTACCTCTCTCGCATTCTCTTTGGTCAATGTCAGCACATGATAAATTTTAGAAAAAGAAGCACAAATTCCAAGAGCGTCGAGAAATTCTGCCTTACTTGTAGTTCCAATAACAAGCATATTATTTCCCTACATGAATTTATTAATAATATTAGTTTTACTTTTTATATAAAATACTTTCAACAACCAATGTTGAGCATACAACAAAATTATAAACGCATGGTTAAGAACACGTATCTTACTCAAAACTGTATAAAGATGAAAATGTAGTTGAAAGAAATGCATTAATAATGGATATTTGCATCCTCCAAGAAGGCATATTCATTAAAGTAAAAATAAAGGCAAACAAAACTCAAAGCAGGAAAAAATTGTGGATATTTGCTGCTGCTGCCGCCAAAAAACATTTGGCCCAACCATTTTCAAATTGTGACTCTCAATCTATTCAATATTATGAATATGTAACAGCAAGTGTAGCAAACCTTCGGAGGAAGTTTTCTTAGAAAGACATCCAATGTTTGGAAAATCAAACTTGAATAGCGAGAACCAATGGCAGCATATTCCAGCAGTCTGAAAAGTAAATTATATGATTCAACAACTTGAAACATATATTATACCATGCGATCTAGTAAAAAATGAATTAGACACTCCTTTCATAAAATATTAGTTAGCACTGCAGATAAAATAAAATATAAAGAGAGGATTCAACTGAAATATTAAGAATTGAGTACTTATATTCCAATGAATACGAATAGTGTATTGCTAACAGAATACGTTTAGAAAATCATATACTTTTTCATAGGTTTTGAAGCAGCATAAGCAAATTCTACCTTCCATGCACATGTATTGAATAAGAGAAAAAAACAATACATCAGGAAAGCAAGAATAAAACGATTTTGAGCATATTAAGCTAAAATTAGATGAAACCTACATGATGTGATGAGATGTGGGGCGCTATCTCGAGCCCTTGCATGCCACACCCACACTAATAGTGGTATGCCGCGTCCATGTCCTACGCGTGACTCAATGACAAATTTCACAATTGCAATTCCTTAGCCTCGTTTCTATCACGCTCACAATGTGCCTCATCAAGGCGGCCCTCGTGAACCCGCTCTTCTTCCAATGTGCACATTGCCATATACCTGCAAAATGCCTCTCCTAAACACTGTGACGCACACCCATAGACCCCTCACTCAACTCTGCATGTCTAATGCTCCCCGTGATCAACCACGCTTCGCAAAAGTTTAACATCACAAATATTTCATATCAAATATTATATAAAATACTGAAATCTTAAACAAAATCTTAAAAAAATTGTTTCTATATAAAAAATTGATATAAGATATTTATTTCAATTTACATAATTGAGTATAATTTTTTAAGAATAAAAAAGCCAATTTCAATTAATAAAAAAAAATTTTTTGCTCAAAAATTAATAATACATATTAAACTTAGTTTAAAAAAAAAATAGTAGTATCAATAAACAATAAACAACATATTCTTTCCTTTTCCAATCTCTCTCATAATCTTCAAACATTTTTACAAATAGAGAACCAGAGTGATATTTACCGTGCACAGTTTCTTTTAATTATGTATAATAGATAAAGCAGAAGCCATACAATACATTGAAAAACACTAGTTTTAAGAGCTACCTTTCAATGTCATCAAGAATAATGATGCTCATCTCGGACTTATAAGCATCTTCAAAAACCTATATAAAGAAAAAAAGTTCTTCAACATAAAAGAATTGATAATGAAATTCGGCAATAATGAAATGAAAAAGCAAATATATAACACAGCAGATTAAAAATATAGATTGAACATAAACTAACGACATATAAGATTTCACACAATGAAGTTAAATCAATACAAATACATTTTACACTTCTGTCACAAGGGTAAAAAGTGATTCACTTATATTTAGAATTGGCTATAATGAACAAACCTTGCTCAATTTTGCACATTTGCTGCTTTCATTTAAACCAACCATTGACTCTGCTGAGACCTGAAGTTTAAACAATTGACTTGCAATCTAAAAAGCCACAAAAGTGCTGTAGCATAATAAACTTACAATTTTGACATATGGCAAATTGCTATCAATACCAACGGTTGTTGCCATTGCTGTTTTACCACTGTCAACACATGATGCATTAGAAAAAATTTAAAGAGAACTTCTTACAACAAATTAGAAGGTCATTTCTACCTTCCCCTAGAACCTTCCAAGAGACAAGTTAAAAGGGGATTGCCCTTTCTTGCTTTAACATGCTCTACCCGATTCATGATATCTTCATAGATGTGTTTATGCCTTTCACCACATTCTATTATACCATAAAGCCTGTAACACAATTCAATCCTTACATTATGTTTCATAATAAAAAAAAGGTCATCAAATAGAAACAAGTGACTTGTGCAATATACAAACATGTCCTTTTCACAATCAAGGTACCCTGCTACCCGATTCATCAAACTACCGCCCAAAAATTAATGTTTATTGCAGCCCAAATTTTACACTAATAAAAATTCTTACAGTTTGACTGTGAAACACTTGAAAAGTATGGGTCTAAAGTTCATTTCTTTGAATTAATGTTAGATATTTTAGTAGTTTGATTTGGTTACTGGCATAATTTTTCAAAAGGCTTAAGCATGCCTTTCAAAAAAATATATTATAACAATCCTGATTAGTAATTTTCATACTTTGGACAAAGAATAAAGCAACATAAGTGTATCCAATATACCTAAAATTGGAGATAGTAAAGATATTGATGAAAAAACTATGCTCAATCATTAAATAGGAAATGTTCCATCATCTCACTCACAATTTAAATAATTTTCCATTTTGTTAATCTTGGAAGTCGGAAAAAGAATAGAAGCTCAGCTGAACTTCTTTCATAATTTTAATAAACTACTTGTTTGAGCTGTTAAAGATTTAACATTAGACTATCCAGTTTCTCTTCTACCAAAATTTAATGGATGAAGTATTAATAAGATATAAAATTTTCTCCATGCATGAAATAGAGTTCATATGAGCTGATCTTCTAAGCATAACATGAAACAAGAGCTTATATTGCTTTTCCTCCACAAATATTTAAGAACATAGTTGCTATTTTCAAGTATTTCATTGGGCTTGTTCTATGATGTTAATTGAGGAAATTTATGAAAATATTAACAAAGCAGCCATTTTCAATCAATGACATGTATTGTAATGACCCTAGGTCATTTATAAGAAAGACGTTATTATCTAGATTCCATTAATTTCCCGCAATTTTCAGTTTTCAGCTAAAGCTCCCGCTAAATCCCATTTTTTTCTGTTATGTATTGATTAAATTCTTGATTTATGAAGTTTTCAAACCCAATTAATATATCATACATAAATTAGGAAGTTTTCAGGCTGTTCTTTCAGAAACTGTTAAACAATTGAGCTAACGGTTCTAATAAGAAGGTATGCACAGAATAATAAGGGCAATTCTTAAAACTTTCTGTAACTCACAGCTTAATCAAGGCATTACATCTCATGTCCTATTTAACCCTCAAGTAGCCGCTCGACTCCCCCCATTCGATCACTTACTTCTTCTCCTCTCTTCCGCCCGAGCCGTAGGAGCGTACGAGAGCCGATGAGAGCATTGCACACACGCAGGATTCTCCTCGCTCGACTCTTCCGCCTCTGCGTCGTTAGCCTTCCCCCTTGCGCTCGATTCCTCTTTCTGCTCGACAGAGACCCGATGAACCTTGCCGTCGACGTATCAGGATTCACACAATTCTGCTCTGCGTCGATCCCTTCTTGCCTGTGCATGAACCTTCTCTGCGTCCGATTTCTTCAGCAAGTAAGGATTAATTCCATTTTTATAAATACATTAGAATAGAATAGAATAGTTATGTTTTAACAAATAAATATTTAAGTTAATAATAAAATTATAATAAAATAAATTAGTTGGCTTTAAGATTAATGTTTCAATTTTTACACAGTAGTATCATTCAATTAATCTATTATATGATTAATGAAACAGAGATTAGTGTGGTTAGCTCTTATTGTAAAATTTTGGGTATTCAAATACCTACTATCATAGAAAACTTAAACATCATGTAACAAAATATCAGGCAAAATATCTAATTCAGACTATAAAATAAAATCCATTATAAATAAACTTTGCAATTCATGAAATCTGAATGGAGTTAAATAATGTTGGTGAATTACTACTAAAGAAAGGTTGAACTTACAGTTATGTGCATTTAGTTTTGAGCTGAGAAATTAGTAAGCAGTATTTAAGGACTACTGTAAGTTTTAGCCGTCTTTATGTTAAGTTTATGAATCAAGATTAGACCAATGAATGAGAAGTTTATTATTCTAGTAATGGTCAAGTTAGTCTATTTGAAACCGCTTACTGTTAGTATAAGCTGCTATTCAAAACTATAGAAAACTGATTCACCGATATTAGTAATACTGATTTTCTACATTATTCTAAATTAACTTGGATGAGGAAGCAAAGAATCACAAGGTTCATAATTAACTAAAAGCTTATAAATAAAAATATTAACTTTCATAGAGCAAGCAAATACTTTCAAAGTTTAATAGATTTTCAATTATAACTTTTGCAAACACATCGAATTTGTGAGTGATTCGTCTTGAATAAGTCAAACATAAAAGGTACACTGGATATTATTTTTATGCTTTTCTTTTTTACTATCATTGCTAATTAAGCATCGCTTTGAGCCTGTTTTGTGTTGCTACTTAATGCGTTATTCTTACTACTAATGATGTAAGAGAAATAAAATGATATTTATGTAGCTTGTGAATGTTGCAAAAGGGTTCCGAAATGGAACATGAATAGGTTAGGGACGAGGCTAGTTCTCAGGAGCTATAAGGGTGCCATCTGGAGCCTTTGAGGGGGCCCAGGTGAAGTTTATGCTTAAGTGCATATGAACTCAGCCTCATAGTTCTGGCTTTGCCCATTAGAACTGCTATCATTGCTTCATAATATCATAGACATAAATATAAACATGAATTTTATGCGATTAGTGCTTTTCCGTTTAAAAATTTTGGCATGTGACAAAAGGACATTTATTTTGCAGGAGACACGATCATCTTTTATTTGCAATAAACTATATATTCCTGCAATTATTACCATTTTTACCTTCTGCTTTTGCTTAAAGTATATTTTTAATATCCTTTGTATTTAGAATGTGCACTAAAGCATTATGTTTAAAATGCCAGATCAGATACAGTTGGAGGAGGCTGATATAGTTTAAAGTCATGATGCGAGAAATTAATGAATTCTAACTACCCCTTCAATGGATAATTATTTTTCGTATAATGAAAGTTATGTAATAAATTCTGGATGTTATTTATTTTAAATTGAATGAAGGTTACTTCTTTATACTTGAATGGCTTTGGATATTTATTTAACTTGCTATTTTACTTCACCGCCAATATGATCATGCGGAGAGATACATCCAATGTTAGTTTGGTTGCTACCAACCTTACATGGGTCTTAACATATATGATTAAATTAATCTCAACTATTGGGTAGTTAAAATATTTTTAAAAATGTGCAATCTAAGTTATTGTGCATTGATTTAATAGATTAAAAAGTACTAAGAAGATTCAATATAAATTTAATGGATTTAATGAGAAAAGCAGATCTTATTCATCAATTTTATTTCTAATACAGACATTACGATGTGTATAAGAAAATTTCTTATAGAAATAAACACTCACAAAGAGCATGTATTATTAAATCTAGATAGGCCATCAACTTGACTTGGACAACTCTCTTATATTTCTGTAAAAGGCAAGGCATAACATTATTTTTTAAGCATAATTCAAATGCTATTCTGAACAAAAATAGTTCATAATGAAATAAATGGGCAAGTTCAATATGAAAATTTTGGTTTTAATTTCTTTAAGTTTTCCAAGAAATGCCAAATTTATAAAAATGGGTCAAACTAAATATTTTTTATTCAGAATAAATAAAGACATTTGATTTTGGATAAAAATAGAAATGGGTCAAGTTTCGTTATTATTGAACGTTAAACTGCTGAAAAATGCAAAAAATTTAATTTTAAATAATTATTTTAATTTTCCCTTCATAATTTCCTCTACTTTTATCCCCCCCACGATCGAGCGGCAGGCTTTGTCGCTCTACAGAATTTGCAGACCGAGCAGCTCCCACGCACTTCAGCAGACAGAGACCGACGCCATTTTGGCACAGTTGGTCGGCCCACTTGGCCGACCCCAACACCCTCCCTCCCTTTATATATTCTCCCTCAACCCTCCATTCTCCTTCCCCAAACAACAGCAGCCCTCCTCCCTCTCCCCACAGTCCAAGCCAGCCCTCTCCCAGTCGGACAGCCACCTGCCAGCCTCTGGCAACCCCCTTTGGTCCCTTCAGCCACGTCGGGCTCCCGGCAATCCTAACCCTAGGTTAGAGGAGAAGAATAAGGGGATCCTTTTTTGATGTCACGCTGCATGCGCCAGTTGCTCCAGTGTGGATCAACTCTCTGGGGTTACGTCTGCAATTTATAACAAATGACATTTTATTTAACATTGTTAAAGCAGTAGCTAAGCCATTGCAAGTTTATATAAATACAACTAAACATGCAAACCTTGCAGCTCCTAGTGTGCTAACAGAACTCAATGTTTCTGCCGCCAAAAATATGGTTAGGGTGTTAGGGTTTGAAGAAAGGGGTTACCTCCAAAAGGTTGTGTATGAAAGGCTCTCTTCATTTTGTAAATGGTGCTCGTCTTTGGGTCATGACTCTAACAACTGTGATTTTAGAGAACATCAGACTCCCCTAATAGCCAGTAGATCTCATCAGAAATCCGATTTGATTCTAACAATTTCTAATCTGATTATGAATGTGAATGATTTGAAGGCTCAAATGCCTACCCCTAAAGTGAGTGCTATTGACTCTTTAATCAATATCTCCACGGAAGGGTTATAGTTTGATACGGATGAAAATATATTTAATGGTGTATCAATGAATAGCAACAATGCTACCTTATCTAAAGATGCCCTTGTTGCTTTACAAGATGCTCCACCCACTAGTATAATCCCCTTTTCACATGTTGAATCGGATATAATTACTGGCTCGGTTCATGAGTTGGAAACTATTGACAATGTGGCTGAGATGGATATTCAAACTACCTTAGAACTACTGATGATCTTGGTAACAATGATCTCAACTTGATGCCCGATAATGATGAAATTTGGGAGGTTGTTAAATCCTAAAATCACAGCACTTGCCTTGGGCTTGATGGTTTTCCAATGAATTATATACCAAATGTTGGCACATTATTAAAGATAATATTTGTAATAGGGTTAAAGAATTCTTTTGTAACGTGCCTCTTCCAAAAATTCTCACTGTCTTATCCTTAATCCTCAAAGAGAGCTCTAGTAAATGGTGGACTCAATTCAAGCCGATTAGCATATGCCCATTCTTTAATAAGATTATTTCCAAAAATCCTGGCTAATAGAATATAAAAATTGCTTTCATTTGATTGCTCCTAATCAATTCATTTGATTTCCCCTAATCATAACATTTGATTGCCCTTAATCAATCCGCATTTGCGCTTAGTAGAAGGATTAAATATAACATTACTGTTTCAGTCTTAAAAATAAACATCGCATCCACAATCTTATCATTAAGCTTGACCTTGAAAAAGCCTTTGACAAACTTAACAGGTACTTGTTAACATGTTCATTGCTTATGGGTTTGAAAACTCCTTTGTTAGCAAAATCCAGAATTGCATTGAAAATATTTGGTTTTCAGTCCTCACCAACTGTCACCCTCAGGGTTTTTTCAAATCGAATAGAGGCCTAGGACAAGGAAATCTACTTTCTCCTATAATGTTCAATATGCACTATGCTACTAGTCCATTAACATCAATTCTTTTTTTAGCACGACCCCAACATGCATTTCAATATTATGATTTCTCATCTTGCTTATGCTGATGACTTGATACTTTTTACAAATGAGGATAAAAGAAATATTCAAAAACTCATAACCCTTATCACTCAACTTGAAACTAATTTTGGGTTGAATATCAATAAAAACAAATCCATATTTATGCTTAATGATAAAGCCCCTATTGGTCTCCAAAACTTTATTGTAAATCAATTGAGTATCACAAAAAGAAATTTCCCCTTCAAGTATCTTGGTACCCTTATTTTTAAAGGCCACAATTCTAATGATGTTTATACTGATCTGTTGGAATCATCTACAAAAAATTAAGAGAGTGAGAATATAAATTCTTGTCTCAAGGAGATAGGCTTACCTTAAGCATGTTCTTAATATTATCCCTCTATAGTGTAGTCATATCTCCGACTAAATAGGTGCTCAAGTGGATTAAAATGCTTTTCAACAAATTCTTATGGGTACATGACATTGGGTCTAAAATGAGTTTGTAATTCATGGAATGACATCACCTTTCCTCATACTAAAGGGGGGCTTGGTTTGAGAAATCTTGAAGATTTTCATATTGCCTTTTCCTTGAAACTCAGGTGGAATTTTAGAACTGCAAAATCTTTATGGATTTTTATTCTTAAATTCAAATATTGCTAGACCCTGCACCTTGCTCTAATAAAATATAAAATTAATGACTCCCCTACTTAGAAGAGGCTTCTTGATGCTAGGGAGATTATGAAAGATATGCTTTTTGAGACTTAAGTGAACTCTCCATGTGAAATACCAGATTTCTTTTCAAATTTAATTTTCTAATTTTTAAATTCACAATAAATTGACAAATGAAAATTATAAGATTGCTAGGAATATTCTTAAGAAATTTTTAGTAATTTATTTGGATTTTTTTCAATTTTATGTCGTTTCCTGGTAATTTATTATTCTATTTAATTAAGAAAAATATGCTAATTATGTTGACATCAGATTGAAAATCTGACTTCGCCATTACGCTCATCACCCATGAATTAGCTAGTGATGAAATTTTGGAAATTTTTGGAAGTCGTCAAATTTTTTCGAATATTTCAATATATTTTAATACCCAAAAATTAGAATAATTAAATTGATCTCGAAACCAAAATCCGACTTCACCGTTGTGTTCCTCACCCCCAAATTAGCTAAGGGTGAAATTTTAGGATTTTTAGAAACTCATTCAATTTTTGTTAAAAAAAAAAAAAGAACAGTGTTAATGTCACGTTAACGGCGCGTCAACGAGCCATCTATCTAAGCGGCGGATCCTATGGCTGTCGTCTTTTGCCTCTCAAGCGAACGACGCAGATTGAATATGCGCCTAACACCGTTCACGGAGAAAGCCACCGATGTTAACGGCATTAACGGCGTCGTTAACAAACGGGTCAGCTAAAAATAAGAAAAAATTTGAAATTTCAA
The DNA here is from genome assembly GCA_016760335.1 of Gastrodia elata. Taxonomy (NCBI): domain Eukaryota; kingdom Viridiplantae; phylum Streptophyta; class Magnoliopsida; order Asparagales; family Orchidaceae; genus Gastrodia; species Gastrodia elata. Next base: position 16,643,575 of record CM028673.1, read on the forward strand.
ATGCAAATTTTGGTTCAACCACTTATCCAAATTGGACAATTTTGGTGTCTATGGAATTCTCTCATCAAGACCTATCTAATGGATATCTCAATTTGAAATTTTGGTAATTTTTATGTGATTAATTTTATGGATGATTAGACTTTCATTTTTAGTACTTTTGGACAAATTAAACAAAAATTCCACAAAAATTTCATCTTGATTCTATCCATAGGAATATATTATTCATATAATAACAGATATTTTCTTCATTAGATGATAAAATGAGTATCATCCAAATCTTAATCATTCAAGCTCTCTGAGATCAAATACCCTCCATTGGATCTATCCTAGTGCCTTCATTTGGAATCTACTTAATCAAAAATGGCTGGACATTTTTTCTCACCTCCTTTAGACTCCATTGATAACTACCTCAAGCACTCAAAGCCCTCTCCATCTCTTTCTCTCATACTTCTTTCTCAAGCTAGGGCACTTCACCCTACACCTTCTCAAAGACTAAAAGAGCATCAAAAAACTTCAAGTTTCCATCAAGATGATAGGAACTCTAACAAATCATCATCATCCTCCAATCTCTCTTTGGTCCGAAGGTGAACAAGTATATTGCAAAGGTATTCTTTTTCCCTATGTCTCTTATATGAAACCTAAATTAAATTTTGAAGTCATGAGTAATGACTTAGATTTGATTTAAATTATTTTATGGAGTAGATATAGATCAATCATATGTCATAAAAAGTTTGCAAATCATGTTTAAACTTAAGAGAAATATAGAGTTTTTCTTAAATATTTATGTTCATGCTAATAATTAGGATGATGATATATATGTAATATGTTGAAATTATTATTTAAATTAGATTTAAATTCATTTGCAAAAATTATATCTTTCATAAATATAAGTTTCATATGTTTAAATTCTTACTTAAATTAATATTTATACTTATTCTCACATTTAAATAAGATTTAGAAAATAACATATTATGCTAAGATAAAAAAAAATTATATTTTGGAAACTTTAAATTTGCATCCATAAGAATGAATGTTGTATGTTCAATCTTTATTTAAATTAATGTTTAAATTTATTCACATCTTATGTTAGGATTAAAATTATTTCATTAGTTTTTCTATTTGGTGATTAGTTTCACTAATCATTTTGTTTGCCTAATTAATCACTTAACCTCAAATATTGATATTATCATAACATAGCCAAATTACATCTAAATATAGTGATTCAATATACCATTTTGATCAGAAAAATATAGGGAATACTAATCTGCAAGAAAATTTTAATTTCTATTATTAAATTCTTAATTTAGCATAATTACTCTAAAAATGGATTAGTGAATATTAGACTCATTAATTATCTAAATTTAAAATTTAAGTTTTTGATCACTCACAAAATAGAGGAGAACATATTGGCATAGTAAAAATATTTTTTCTATAATTAATTTCACTAATCACTCACTAATCACTCATTAATGAGCTTAAATCCTAATTTTTAAGCTCATTAGCCTCAAAACTTAGCCACATAAAATCCAAATTGAGCAAACTCAGTTTCATTGTGATCAATATGCTATAAGGAAACTATAGCCACTAACTTTGCTCAATTTGGACACAAAATGAAGAAATTCGCTTTTTGATCATATTCTTAAATCTCCTAAATTACACGTTTAACCCTAAACTTTGTTTGAGTCATAACTTAATCAAAAGACCTAAGAATTTAGAAATTTTAGATTCTATGAAATCCTTAGGCACTAAGCAACATAAGTATAGCAAAAATTCCAAATTTCCCTAAGTAAAATTATTAATCAACCCTTAACCCTTAATGAGCTTAAATATTAATTTAATCTTATTAGCATTAATCATTGACCAAATTGGATGTTCTTAGTGTCTATCTTCATATTAGACAGTAAGAAAATATTTGGCATTAATAAAATTTAATTTGAAAGCCTAATTCTTAAAATCACTTTTAGGTACCTTTAAGAGGGGCATTTTGGTCATTTTGGCCAAATATTAAATTAAATAAATTAAATATGTTCTTTATATCTTAAATAGTAACTTAATAATTCAAAATTAATTTAAAAAATATTTAGATCATTTTCTTATTTTAAAACCTAAATTATAAAATTTAGTGCTTATAAACCTAATATTATATTAATAAATAATAAATCATGTTAAATCATAAAATATTAAATTAATGAGTTAAATTATTATTTGGCAGATCAAAAGAATTGATCTGGTCGTATTTTTATCAAAACAGTTAGGTACGTAGATCTACCTATAAGTTTTATTTCAGCATACCTACTTTGAGCCATTTTCATTTGAATCTTGCTTATGCTTTCTAATATGCTTATCGCTTATTAATTTGCAAAAATATTATCATAAGCCATGTTACAAAAAGATGAAATATATTATATTATTGTAGTATTTGTCTTTGGAGGATAGAAAGAAATATTGAGAATCTGTACAGATCGGGCCTACTAGTAGCCTCTGGGAGTCATATGGAGGGATTTAGCCCTTTTTAGAAAGTGAGCAAATCCAGAGGAAAGACACCATCAGTTCTTAATTTTAAATAAGCTACCGATGGGTAGCGAGAATGCTTCCTAAATGTTATGCCTATGGGTTTACCCATTTGGGTTTAGGAGTCTACAGACTCGACTTTATGTTACAAATGATTATGATAAAATTTATTTCATGCTTTTCATATATACTGAACTTAAGAGCTAATATGTAGGGCAAAAGTTAAATTCATTTGGCAAATGCTTTACTTTCTTGTGATGTAAAAATTTCTTTATCTCACTTTTACATTGATTTATGCCTATTATAGGATGCTCGAATGTAATTTTTTTAAGAATGGTCTACGTACTCCTATCTGACTGGTATTTTTTGACAATATTTTAGATTTTGATAATTAAGCTTTAATGAGATCTTCTTGCATTGAAGTTAAAGATAAAGTTTTGAGAAGTGAGCAGAATGAAGATATTTTAAAATTTTAAACTTTTTTATTAATAATTATAAACTGCGTAATTCATATGAATGGCTCTAAATATAAATATGGACATTTATATATTTTGTTTTCTTTACTTTCATAAATGAATATTTTCAAAGTATGAATTATTCCTTAGAAATTCTCAAACTCGATTTCCCGGCCGTCACACTCCACCTCCTTTTGGTTTGATAGGTGATCTTCTATAAGTGAATTTTCAATGTCGCTTCAATGGTTTTGACCACTTTTTCCTATCATTCTTCCACTGCTGCTACAAGTTCAACCACGTGCAGTGTGAGCACAGGTCAATCTCTTCACTTCAACTCACAAATTATTATGCTCTACCTTGTGCTCTAAGCTCGCAAATGTCATTATTATTCACAATGGCATCATCTCAAACTCAGATTTATTATCCTGCACTTGTCATTATTGTGCTTTTGGTTTCTTCTTGACAGTTTTCCAAATAATGAATACATTAAAAATTATCAAAAATAGATTTGTGCATATTTTATCATAAAAGTTAATTCTAAAAGTAAGAAAAAGCTTCCATGCTTATATAAACTTAAGATATGTTAGATTTTTACCAATAAAATAGCTAACTCTGGTAAGTATAAGAAAATTAGTTTAAGCATGCTTACCAAAACTTATACACTCCTCCTTACAAATTTTACTAAAAAAACAACTTGGGGTTAATTTTTTAAGGTGGTTAATTTTCTAAGGTGGTCAATTTAGGCATTTCTACTATAAAAGTGAATTGTGTCCTCCATAACTTAGATTGGAGCACCTAACCAATGTTAATTCCATAGTGGTTTTCTTTTTTACACATCAATTAGTATTAAAATGCAAATTTCAATAGTGACTGCTTGCAAACCATAGCCACCCCACTGATTTCTTCCCTTTACAGTTCCCGCACAACACTTGCAGTAATGCAAATAAAAAAAACTGTATTACTAGCATGGCATCTTGCAAATAAAAAAAAAAAAAATCTTAGCATACTAATGACATCATTATAACTTACATATATAGCAAACATTGCATTACATTTGCTAATGTAACACCCAAGTATTTATAATATATAAATCTACAGTCCTACTTGTGTCTATTTTAATCAGAAATAAAAAATGGTATAACATGCATGAAACAATTTTGAAAAGTTTTATAGGTACAATTTTGAAAAGTCTTAGTAAATATTATGCAAATCATAAAGATTGGTTGAATTTAATATAAAAATTATAAGAATTTGCATGACATGTGAATAAAGAATTCAAAAAACTTAACATGTACTAGATGCATAGTTATGTTAGTGAGCCAAATCACAAATACATAATTTTATATGAATTTTAGAATTCTCCTAACTCAATATAAAATTAGTCACAAATTTACTGAGATATTTTATCAATCTAATAAGCATCTATACCCATAACAATAGTATCAATAATTTAGATTTGACTGAAAAAAGCTCCTAATTGACATGATAATACAGCACAGAAATTATGTGTTGCATTACATTGTATCAACAAAGTATTCCTTATAATGAGTAAATCAATTATTTCTTCAAAGCAACACAATGGAACAGTTAAAAGATCAAACAATTATAAAGCATAAAACTCATTATTAGGATAAGTTAGCATTTTTTTACAAACAACAATTTATATTCTATTTCTAGCCCCATCATAATGCAATCTTCACAGAATAAAAGCTGAATCAACGAGTAATCAAGACACTAACAAAAAACTGAAGAAGAACAAATAGAAAAATCATGATCAATAGTTCTTTTTTTGTAGCATTTGAGTGTTCCAAATAAGCTATAATTCCTCAAACTAAATTCAATAGTCAATGCACAGAATTCATTAACTTTTAAAAAATAAACAAATGATCTTTATTATATTACACTAATGAATATAGTTTATGCAAAGTATGCAATATTACTATGTTGGCATGCACCCACAATAATAAAGAAATTGTACTCTATCAAGTTGTCAATTTTAACAATCAAAATTGAAGATAATGCAAATTCATTTGAAATAGTAATAAAATATAAGCCTATAGCACAAGTAAATAATATTGGCTAGATTGATGAGATATAAACCTAAAGCACAAGAAAATAGCTAATGAAGAAATAAAAAGATAACACCCTACAAGAACGTCAAAGATGTTCAAAGTTATTTAAGAGAGATATATACAAAGTTTATTTCTTTAATAGAACTAGGGGAAAACATTTCTTCTCTAAATTGTGGGTATCAAGTCAATGGTGATGATAATATGAAAATAACTATTCAAAGTCAATATATCTGCCATTCTAAACAGGAAAAGCCATAATTATCTTGACTTCAAAATTATTTTTTTTAAAGATAGAATGTCCAAAATTCTTATGATCACAGCGCACTTGACAATCAATACAAGTTATGATAGCAAATGCAGTATATAAGTTTACTAGTCTAGTTAATGCTCAAATACAAACATTGATAGCATGCCCTATATCTTAATGATCACAGCATAATTATGATAGAAAGCGTTCAGATAAAGAATACTACATGTGTAAATTAAAAAAAAAAATGATCAATAAACATACCAAGCTCTAGAAGGTTTACATCTGGAGCTAAGAAAGAGTTTTCTTTCATTTTATTAGTGTGTATTTGCAAAATTTGAAGACGACCATTTTCATCAGGAATGCTAATTTCAACATGGACCTCCAATCGCCCAGGCCTATAAGTGAAGATTGTTAATATTAAAATTTTTTCTAAAATGTATTTTTAATAAATTGTTTGCTATCTATCAAAAGCACAACTATTTTCATAATATAGGTACTTTAAAAAATGCCATAAATAAATTAATCTAACATACAAAGAATGATAAATACAAACCAACAAATATGTGGCAACACAAAAGTGTTTACTTTTAAAAATTTAACACTAGAATCACTGGATAAATGCATTAGATAACAATGAAGTTTAATCCCGACAAAAAACAAATGATTGATAAATTTATTTTTCATTCTTTGATTACTGTCTTTTTTCTTCAGTCGTTGTTTTTAATTGTAAAATTCTAAGCATCACTTAAGAAAGCCTGTACTTGCTTACAAAGATTTTCTAATCCGCCTAAATTTGTGTAATTTTTTATTCTATATGATTCTTAATTCGATTCATATTATGTCAATGAAATATTTATTTAGTCATTGCATGTGCATACGATTCTGATATAATTTCAATTACTGTTATTGGTAAAAATATTGTTCCTTGTTAACACATAAAATAAGGTCCTTAAGAAATTTCATGTTTCTTATCAAGATTGTGGTGTTAAGGTAATTTTCACAATATGGTTTTATGAGTTTTTATGAAGAAAATTTTAATAACAGATTTTTTTGCATTGAAACCATATTTTGAGAAAGTGAATGTCTCGACTCCTGCCACTTGTGAAATCAAGCATTAACAGAGTTCATTTTAACAAGGAAAACGTATAGTACATAAACTGGACTTATGTGGACATAACATACCGTAATAATGCTTCGTCCAATAAATCTTTCCTATTGGTCATTCCAATGAGAAGAACATTGTCTAAGGACTCAACCCCATCAATCTACAATACAAATAATCAGTCATTTAGACAGTTCAAAGAAATGGTATAAAAACAGTACCTTTGTTAGTAGTTGGTTCACAATGCCATCATGAACACCAGTGCCATCCTGCATTGACCCTCTAGTCTGCCAAGATTTATTAAACAACAATCATCACAAAAATATTGAAAATTATGGTAATCATTTGTGAAATACTACAAATGTTCAAAACAATCACATAATCTATTATTCAATGGATATGTTCATATCACTAAGACCTATTTTTAATCTCATTATCATCAATGGATACCTAATTTATATGAAGAATATTAAGGCCATAAAAAGTATAAAATAATATACAAGATCACCAATTTGAAGATTCCACAAGAGTCTATAAATCAAATGAGTAACAATAATTGAAGATTATCTTCTAAAAGCAATTCTTCATCATAGTCCTTTATCATCAAAGAAATATTACACTCTTTTATAAGACCTAAATTTCATCCTTTATGAAAGTCCATTGTTACAGAATAAATCATTCTAACTTAAAAGTCCTCAAAAGGTCATAAACTCACATGCTCAAGAAACTATTTCTTAATAAGGCACATAATAATGTAAGAGAGAGAAAATAGTTTTGGATAATATTGCTGAATAGAAAGAAATAACACAAACATTGGAACCTTAGAGAAATGAAAGAGAAAGGAAAATGAGATGAGACAAAAAATATAGAGGCCAAGCAAGATAAGAAAGGGAAGAGGGATCCAGTCTTGTATACCAAAGATTTTCATATTCACATCAACCCCTTAATTACTTCATCAAAGATAATTATGCTTGCTAATATTATTTATATCCAAAATTTTAGTTTCTAAATTTTAAATTTTTATTAAATTTGATTACAAAAATTAAATATTTAAGCGATACTAAAAAACATTGCCTATTATATCTCCCTCATGAATATTTATTAAAATTCAATTTCAATTAGGGAAAATAATTTATATCTTGAAAATAATGATAAAATTTAATTTAAATAAATATTAAAGGCCTAATATTATTATTATTTTTAAAAAAATAATATTCTTTTGATGTTTTGTTCAGCATAAGGGAAAAATATTTCTACATTTATGGATAGATTACTTGCATTGCATAAATTCTCTACTTAAAAGAAAAGAGTCACGAATATAATAAAAACTCAATAGTAGCGCTAAACTCATTTATTTTTACGTTACCACCAAATCCAAACCAACATCTCCCTCATAAGAAAAATATGGGTAAAAGAATACAAGAATATTTCATATAAACATAAACTTATATACAACATAATGGTTAAACAACACAACAACAACAACAAAAAGCCTTAATCCCACTAGGTGGAATTGGCAACATGAATCTTTAGTTGTATACTCATTAACATAACATAACTAACATGACATAACAAAAAAGCACAAAACAAATATGTAAAACTAAACATAGCTAAAAACACTCAAACATAACCTCTAATGGCAATGATGACACCAACAATACTGCAAGATATTAGTTTATGCAAAAAAATTATCTAATCTTCCCTGACTTCAAAAAATGGCATTATCATATTAAGCACGTGTATGTATGGGTATAGATGAAATTAAAATATTGCAATTAGTAAAATCATCAATGATCGTTGAAAAAATGATGTCACTCTATCAACAAGAATCACATTATCCGCCTTATATGAGATATAGTTACATATTCAAAGATAATAGAAGCGCTATCAATGAAAATATAAGCACATCCTACAACCAAAGAAATTGCAAACAAAAGTATCAAGAGTATAAATAAACATAATTAAAAGAAAAAATATGGCTTATGACAGTAATTGAGAAGCCTTAGCAACAACTTTAATATCAATATCAAAGCATTCATATTTGTTATGGTCATTTTATATTGCCTTCTTGATTAGGCATTCAAATCTACAACGATAGCATAAATAAAAAAAGGCTCACTTTTTATCATGCTCAAATTATTTATTTGTGTTTCAAAGGGTATTTAGATTAAAATGTTCAAATGATATCACAATTCAACTTATCTAAGCTCCTCATGAAGAACTCTAGTAACAACTCTTTTGTATTTTTGATATCGTATAGATATATCTCAATTAGATAATCACTAATGTTTATTAAAATATGTTAAGCATAATATTCAAAATTATGAATGCAACAAAGTGACAAATGACATCTACAGATATGAAATTTTGTTTAATAGATTAGTTGTTTAAATTACAAAATTGATAAAATCATGTTTTAGATTCTCTCATAATAATCCTCACAGTATCTAAATTATTCTCATAGTAAGAAAATCAAGACAAAATATTTGGTAATCATTAATAACATTCCTGAAGCATGTGACTCAAATCCAATGAGTTTGAAGAGTAATCATCAAAGAGATCATCGATAATGTGCTACTTAGGCGAGGTGTGGCTCCGAACAAACATTTAAAAGAGAGAAGGTAGCAAAAATGAATCAAAATCACATCAAAATAACAAAGGACAATACTAGAAAAAATTAAGTCATATAAGAATGTGCCTTTAAGGATCACACTGCAAATATAAACAAGTAAAGTATTCTCATAGTTTGTAATGGAGCGCTCTCGAAATAAGTGATTTATTAGGAAATTATCTTAAGAAGTCAAAGTCGTGAGCTTTAGCTTATAATAGAATGGTTTGGGCTAAAGCAAAAAAAAAAAAACCTTGCTTAGCATAACCTATAATTAGATGTTAAACTCTCTGAAATGTATAAGAATCTGCACTACATGGATTAGATTTTAGAAGTAAACTTTTTATTTAGTTTATTTGGATACTTTAACTAAGCGTTCCCTTGATAGTTAAGTCAACATTAGTTTACATCAAGAATCGAGAACTTCTTTAAGGTGTAGATCGCTCCAAAAAGTACATGAATCTTCATTGCTTGGAATAGATAGTAGGAATAAACTTTTCGTGCGGTCAATTTAATTTTTAACCAAACTTTCTCCAAATGGATAAGTGAGGTGTATTTAGATCTAGAGTCAAGAATTTCCTAAAGATGCAAACTTTTAAAGTTAATTCTCCCTTGTATTGATACCCTTAAGTATAAGACGGCATGTGCATTAGGGTAGATGAAAGTAGACCCAACTTGTGGTCAAATCCACTAACATCAGAAGAAAGTTTTAATCATAATATTCAAATATCCTAATTAGCAATAATGAGTCAAATTTCAGAAATTTTGAATAGAGTGAGTGATATTTGTTGAAGACCCAAACCTTGGATTCAACATCGACTCTTAAATAGGTACAAGGTTAATCATACTGTTTTTACTCAATAGTTTAATACACAAAGAGAATGACTATTATCGTTTAGAGAATTTGGATATAATCATGAAAGGTTCAAGGACTTGCTTAACTAAGAAGGTTATTTAAAGTCTCAAATCTTCCAAGTATTAAATTAAAAACATAGGGTTTTGGGTTGTGCGCATGGGGATTTTGGTAAGAGTTTGAGGGCTTGTTAGCAATGAAGCTAGCTTGAGATAGTAGGTCTTATGATATAGTCATTTAGACAAGGCAGCCCAATGTTTAGCTAAATATGAGATGGTGCTTACACGTGTTGGAAATCCCAAGATAGTAGGTCTTATGATATAGCCATTTATACAAGGTGGCCTCTTATATGTATGTGTCTTGATCTTTTGGAAATTTTGGCTTAGTTTTGTTTCAAAAAATGACATATTTCAATTCAATAAATATTTTTAAATTCTACAACCCACAAACCTCCTCATCCTCCGACACACCCTACACTCACCTGCTGCAAAACCGGCACAATCCAACGACGACCATTTCATTTCAATTCTTCAAGTCACTAAACACAATCACAACCCTCAAAAATCAAGATACATGAGACTTAGTCCCACCAAATTCAGCACATCCGACTCTTGGTAGCAAATGGACCTTCCAAACCAAATATAATGCCGACAGATCCATTGCACAACACAAATCCCGCCTTGTGTCTCAATGATACAATCAAACCAGTGGGATAGATTACACAGAAACATTCAGTATAGTGGCCAAAATATTCACAATTCACATTTTTTTCACCATAGCCACCCATCACAATTGGCCACTTTTACAACTTGATGTCTCCAATGCATTCCTTCGTGGATCCTTAAACAAAACATTTCATATCGAGCAACCTTCAGGCTTTGACCAAACTCAACTATGTATGCAGGCTTAATAAATCCCTCTGTGGCTTAAATCAATCCCCACATCACCGGTTCTCCGTTATCACCGACTTCCTTATATCAAAAGGCTCAAAGCAAAGCGGATCCATCCCTACTAGTCTAAGACAGGTCCAACACTCGAACATATCTTATGTTCTATGTTGACGATCTTCTTCTCACCGGAACAAATCTAGACTTTCTCGAGAATACCATCAGCGCAACGGAAGCTTGCTTCAAAATGGAGACACTCAAATTCCCCTCTCAATTTCTCGATATATCCATCCAAAAAATAGCGCATGTTCTACACCTATAATAAACAGCACATACTTCCCTGATGTGAGGACCCGATGCTAATCCAGCACCGATTTGCTTGTGGAATAGTAATAGCAACAACAACAAGCAACAACAAGTCCTCTAGCCGCAGGATCATATTGAGTGATTTAAGAGACAAATATTGTATGGTACTGATCTTTCTTTGGTCTACCTTGATTCCTTCAGCATTTACTACATGTCCTAAAAATGCTATTGAGTCCAACCAAAACTCACATTTTGAGTGCTTGGCAAATAATTGATGCTCCCTAAAAGTTCCCAATACAGCTTTCAATGAATCTCATGATCCTCCATAGACTTGGAATAAATTAAGATGTCGTCGATGAAGACTATCACAAATTTATCGAGGAAGGGCCGGAGTATTCTTTGCATTAAATTCATGAAGATAGAAGGCGCATTTGTGAGTCCAAATGACATGATTAAGAACTCATACCTTAAATCTCTCTTGGAAAATATTTTGGCTCCAGCCAGTTGATCAAAGAGGTCATCGATGCGGGGTAGAGGATATTTGTTTTTCATTGTTACCTTGTTAAGGTCTTTATAATATATGCACATACGCATAGATCCGTCTTTCTTTAACACAAAGAGTACTGGGGCTCCCCAGGGGGACATGCTTTGCCGGATTAATCCCTTGCTGGTTAGCTCTTGAAGTTGTTGGTCTAATTCCTGAAGCTCTTTTGGTGCCATATGGTATGGTGATTTTGACTTGGGTTGGGTTCCTATAACTAGTTCTATTGAGAACCCAATTTCTCTTACGGGTGGTAGCTCGGGTAAATCTTCTAGGAATACATCTTCAAAATCTCAAACGATGTGCGTTTCTGATAAAGGCACAACTTCCTTTCTTTCTCCCATCATAGTTACTAAGTATGCGCTGCATCCTTTCTGAATCAACTTTCTTGCTTTTATTGGGTTAATTAGAGAAGCTATCAGGCTTTGTCTTCCTATAAATATTGTTGATGTTTTGTCGCTTTTGATTGTGATTTTTTTCTTCTAGCAGTTGATTACAGCATCATGATTGCTTAACCAATCCATCCCTAGAATAATGTCAAAGTTGGTGATAAGTAGAATGACTAATGTAGCCTTGAATAATTTTCCTTTGATGGGGATATTAAAAATACAGAATTTCTGAGCCTCCATGCTAGCTCCAGAAGGTAACCCAATATTTAGTGTTGTTGCCAAATGGAAGGATGATAGTTCTAGTGTGGTTGCAAGTTTTTTTGATATGAAAGAGTGGCTTGCCCCCATGTCAAATAAGGTGTTACAAATGTCATTAATTAATAGTGTGCCTAAATATGAACTATGAGCATTTTGTACTAATATAAGTACAAAAGAGAAAAGAGAACAAGAAGAATGAAATACATGATACTACATCGTTGTCTCCAGGTGCTAAAACTGGAGTGAGGGTGTAAATTCTTGCAGGAGCAGAGTTACGATGTGCGGGTCCTTTCCTCTGGTTGGATGCCAATGCAATTGGTGGCCTTGAGGCGTTGGTTGGTTCTGGGGCATCTCCTCTTATTTGGGCATGAAACAGGGTTACAGCAGGTGTGGTGTTTGTGCCTCTTATGATGGCCACTCCATCTATCGTCCTTACGGATCGACAATCCCGAATTTGGTGGTCGGGCTTGCCGCACTGATAACACCTTCTGCCATCATGGTAGCACTTGCCGTAGGGATGATGTCTCTGGCAATCTCCTATCATTCCTTGTCTGAAATTCTCAAAAGTTAGCTGAAATATTTTGGCAGGTGGATTGTGTTGTTGTCTTTTGAATGTCCCTTAGTCCTTTGTAGGATGTTCCTGTGTCTTCCCTTGACCCGTATTGCTAGAGGGCTTGCTATTCTCTTCGTGCTCCATGATTAAGGCGCATTCTAAAAGTTCGGAGAAATAAGCATGTCTCAATGGAAGCAGGCTCCAACGAAGGGTGTCTTTCATCCCTGATAGAAAACGGTTGCACCTTGCCTTTTCTGTACTTATCAGGTTCTGAGCATACCTTGATAATCTAGTGAACTCGACCTCATAGTTGGCCACGAAGTTGCTACCCTGAACCAATTTAATGAATTGGTTCTCCACGATGCTTTGGGTAGCTTGTGGGACATACTTAGCTCGGAAAGCTTCTAAAAATGATTCCCAACTTATATTCTCCCATTCTATGTTAGTGAAATCAGTGTTGACGACAGATTCCCACCAACGGTTAACTTTGCCTTTAAATAAGTAGCGAGTCACACGCAATATTTTTTCACTTGGACACTCCATACTTTATCGTGTCTTTTCTATCTCTCTTAGCCAGTCTTTTGCTTCCATAGGACAAGTAGTCCCATGAAATACTGATGAATTTAATTTGAGGAAAGATTGGAGGATTCTCTCAGAACGATACTTTTGAGGTGAATGAACGGAGTTTGTTAAAGCAGTTTTCTTTTGATTTGCTAAGAGTTCTAAGATAGCTTCCATGAAGCGGTCGTTGGTACTTCCTGAAAATTCTAATGATATAGGTGCCTTAATTGGGGTTTCTGATGGTGTGCTCAAAAATCCTTCATCCGAATCCACCTTTTTGCCTAAAGGTTGAAACTTAAATTACATAGGTTTATGTTATCATTCTCTCTTCTCAAAATGAATTATAATTTTGACTTTATATATTCTCTTATAGTTTTACATTCAATCCTGCTCTGATACCAACTGTGAGAACCCAGTGCCGGGTCAGCGGGAGCTAATCCAGCACCGATTTGCTTGTGGAATAGTAATAACAACAACAACAAGCAACAATAAGTCCTCTAGCCGTAGGATTATATTGAGTGATTTAAGAGACAAATATATAAACATCAAACATAACTCATTTATTCATTAATTCACAAATCTTGGATACATAGATTAAAAAAAAAGAAAAATTATAAACTTTTAAAAGTAGATAGAGTCAAAAAGAAAGTGGTGGATTAGCAGGTAGCAGTATCAGCACTGCTCAGTTCTTTAGCACCTTTCCTCGAGAATGAAATCCTGATCTGGGCACGTTTCAAAAGTGCGGGCATTCGAATACCAGTTAGTTGTGAAACTAAGTATTGATAGATGTCATCTTTGCAAATGTTAAATAATAAACAAAATAACCAATGCTTAACAGGAAATAAAAGCTGTACAAACTTATCCCTGCAAACCTGTTTCAATTGCACTTGAAACTTAGCATAAAAATAATTGCAGTCACAAAATTATATACAGAATTTTAGCGTGTGATATCTGAGGCAAAATATTATTTTATTGGGCAAGTATAAAATCGAAGAAAATGGGGGTTCATTTTTGTGTTACATATCTCAACTTCCATCTATACCTGCCCCCTCAAAGGCTTATCAGTATATGCTCCTTATGACTCCCGATGTCAGACAGCCCCGTCCTAGCGGTTGTCTGATCAGACAAAAAGTATAAAGCAACATGGAATCCTTGCTTCTCACTTATCCAAACTTGTTCATATATTATTTTATGTAACTTTAAAAGTACTTTATCAAATTTGTGCAATACTGAGCAGAAAATCATATTTAAACAAGAGTAATAAAAGACATCTGATATCTTGTTCTTTAAGTTCAAAAGTTCAATAGTTCAACAGTTTGGATGAGTGACAGTTCACTCAATCTGCATTTAGGTTTTTGGATATTTTTAAATTAGCTCTTAGCCAATGTTTTTAGGAGTAACATTTATTTTCATTTAGATTATGTTCTTCTTTCACTTTCTTATTATGATTGAAGTCTGATTTTTAAGGTACTGCGATGACAGTAATATTTATAGTGTTTATTAAGTCGCTGCGGATAGAATCATATTAATATAACATTATTATTATCATTATTTTAATGATAATAATAATATAATAATGAAAGAACATAATAGAAATAACTGTAAAAAAAAAATACTTGAATTGAAATTATAATTATTTTATAACATATGTATAGTTTTCATTATTAATTAATGAAAACCATATTAATGTGAATGACGATGTTATATCGTTATTATTTTCATAATAATGACAATTAAGTAGGTATAAACGAACGAAGAACTAGCAAAATCAATTCTTCTATTTTCTTTTCCACTTTTTCTTTCTCTTATACTTATCTTCCTACCTTTATGATTAGGATTTCTAAAATATGGAGGGAGGCCGGAGCGGGGTGGCCGGAGGCTGGCAAGTGGCTGGCCGGCTGGAGGAAGGCTGGCTGGGCTGTTGTTGGTTGGCCGGAGGAGGGAGGCAGCTAGCCGGGCTATTGGGAGAGGGAGGAGGGGCTGAGGGATGCTGCTCTTTGGGAGGAGGGGAGGGGAAGGCTGAGGAAGGAGAGTGGCTGCTGTGATGGGAGGAGAGGGCTGCAAGAGGGGGAGGAGGGGCTGCAGGTTTAGGATTTTGAGGAGGAGGAGGCTGTGGGGGAAGAAGGAAGGGAGTGGGGAGGGTTTATGTAAAGGGAGAGGAGGGGAGAGGGGGGTTCGGCCAGGTGGGCCGACCAGCCTGCGCCAAAAACGGCGCAAGAAGCCCCTTCCTGGCGCGGAACCTTCCGCGCCAGAAGGCCTATCGGGCGAGCATCGCGGGAAACAAGGGGGGTGAACGGGGGGAAGAAGGAAACAGAGGGATTTAAAAAAAAAATTATATATTTACTTGAACTTAAATTATTTGCATTTTAACATTCAAAAATAATGAAACTTGACACCGAGGTGTGTTATGACATAACAAACACCCTCACGCCAAAAAATTTCGATTCGGACAACTATTTTATTTTTAATTAATTTCTAAAGTTTAAAACTTCAAAAATTAATCATGATCAAACTGGCGCTTAGAATTTGATGTAACTTTTCGAGCAGCCTTTAAATATTATACTTAACACAACAACACTGAAATCGATGAATTCTGACATGTATTTCAAAGTTTTGATTTTTAGAATTTTAATAATTCAGAAAAATAAATCGGGAGTTTCTGTTATCCGAATTCTCTTAAACTAGGGCACTTTGATCTTAAAATTATTCTTATCTAAGGATATTTTTGTTTGCCCTAATTAGAAATTCCCCGGGGTCCTGGTGTCTGAAGCAGTCTCTAACCTAATTTTGAAAAATAACGATATTGGGTCGTTACACCTGATCCTACAAGTCATCGAAATTTTCAGCTATAAGTTGGCCCCCACACCTGCCACTCTTGCCGACAACTCTACCGAAGTCTCACCTCTATTAACCAACCCGCAACTCTACCGAAAGCTTGTTGGTTGCCTTCAGCTTCTTGTCATCACTCGTCCGGACATCAGCCTCATGGTCAATCGCATTTGCAAAACACATGCATCAACTCTCGCAGCTCCACTTCTCCCAACTAAAAGGTATCCTACGCTACATCAAAGGCACCATCCATCTAGGCCTACCAATCACCTCCGCACCTCCAGAGCTTCTTGCATACTCCCACTCCAATTGGGCCGACGAGTCCGCATATCGAAAATCCACTACAGGAATTTGCATATTCCTTGGCACCACACTTAATGGTTGGGGCGCAAATAAATAACATACAGTAGCACGATCCTCAACGGAAGCAGAATATAGGGCACTCACATCCTCATGGCTTCAATGACTACTACAAGAGTTCCATCATTCCCCATCTCAAGCTACTATCAATGTCTGTGACAATGTCTCCACGAGCTCCACTACCAACTCACTATTCCACGCTCATACGAAACATGTGGAAGCGGATTGCCACATCTTCCGTGACAATGTAAGAAATGAAGAGATCATCATCCAATACACATTGTCCATGGAACAAACAATCGACATCCTCACCAAACCTCTCTCAATAACACAATTTAACCTTCAACGCAATAAGTTGACGTTAGTAAGCACGTCGTCACCATATGGGAGAATATTAAAGAGCATCAATACACAACAGCTCCAAACAAAAGACAGGATGGTCAGGCATCTGTGTTGCAGATACATCTAGTGCCAAGACAGAGCACTAGGCACCTAGGCGCGCCAGACGTCAGTGAATCAAGCACATGGAGGCTAGACAAACAACTAGGCACCCATGCACCTATGACATACGCACTAGGCGCTAGACAGAGCACTGGGCTCCCAGGCGCACCCAGTCACCTGTGAACCAGACACCAAGGCGCCAGACAGACAGACACATGGTAGTTAAAATAATTTTTAAAAAAGTGCAATCTAAGTTATTGTGCATTGATTTAATAGCTTTGAGAAGGACTAAGTAGATTCAATATAAATTTAAAGGATTTAATGAGAAAAGCAGATCTTATTCATAAATTTTATTTCTAATACAGACATTAACGATGTATATAAAAAATATTCTTATAAAATTAAACACTTACAAAGAGCATGTATTATTAAATCTAGATAGGCTATCTAACTTGACTTGGACGACTCTCCTATATTTCTGTAAAAGGCAAAGCATAGCATCATTTTTTTAAGCATAATTCAAATGCTATTTTGAACAAAAATAGTTTAAAAATGAAATAAAAGGGCAAGTTCAATATGAAAATTTTAGTTTTAATTTCTTTAAGTTTTCCAAGAAACGCCAAATTTATAGAAATGGGTCGAATTAAATATTTTTTGTTCAGAATAAATAAAGACAGTATACTTTGGATGAAAATAAAAATAGGTCAAGTTTCGTTATTATTGGACATCAAATGGCGGAAAAATGCGAAAATTTTAATTTTACATAAACATTTTAATTTTCCCTTCAGAATTTCCTTTGATTTTATTTCGCTGATGCAGAACCCACGGCCTATACGTACATGGTCCGCGGTCGAACCGTCCCGGCTCAGCGGAGGAACCCGGACCGCAGCGCTCGCGGTCCGGACCACTTCGTCCCTAAAATAGGATAGAGAGGAGCGGATCTAGGGTTAGACCTCCAATGTGAACCCGGGGGTCTCACATGACGGCATGCATACCGGCGTGAAGCCCATGCTAATACCAACCCAACGAACCTAAGATTGGCTCATGGGGTTGACTTCAATGGCAACAGGATGATGCCCTAGGTTTCCTAGTCGGAACCCTATAGCAACTGTGGACGGTTCGGTCTTTCCAGGCTCGATCTGACTCGATCGAGCCAGATTTAGGTTAGGATCGAAAGATCGTCGCACGGAATAAGTTTTAGCACAATCAATTTTGGAGGGAGGAAAGTGGATGAGTACCTGGACTGCTTTTATTCTTGGGAGACCTTTTCTAGCTACCAGTAAAACCCTTATAAATGTAGACAAGGGAGAGTTGAGTTTACGCTGTGATGGGGAAGAAGTTAGATTTAACATTAATAACACTATAAAACATCTAATTGATCCTGATGAGAATTGTTGGAGAGCTGATCTTATGGAGGATTTTATCATGTCTAGAGATATTCTAGAAGAGGAGCATGAGCGGCAGGCTCTGCAGCTCCCCATTTTGGCGCAGGTTAATCGGATCACCTGGCTGACCCCAACACCCTCCCTACCTCTATATATTCTCCCTCAGCCCTCCCTTCACCTTCCCCAAATAGCAGCAACCCTTCTCCCTCTTCCCACAGCCCAACCAGTCCTCCTCCAGCTGGCCAGCCAACTGCCAGCCTCTAGCCACCCCCTTCAGTCCCTTCAGATAAGCCTATACTGATAAACTTTTGAGGGGAGTAGGTATAAAAAGAAGTTGGGATCTGTAACACAAAAATTTAACCCCCCCTTTTCTTGATTTTGTACTTGCCCAACAAAATCATGTTTTGCGCCAGATATCAAAATAAAATTCTATATTTATTTTTATGGCAGCAATTATTTTTATGTTAAAGTTTCATTGCTATTGAAACAGGTTTGCAGAGATAAATTTGTACATATTTTATTTTCTATCAAATTATTAATCATTTTGCTTATTATTTAACAATTGTAAAGTTGACATCTATCAGTACTTAGTTTCACAACTAACTAGTATTCAAATGCCCCCATTTTTGAAGTGTGCCCAAATCAAGAGCTCATCCTTGAGGAAAGTATATAAGAATCAAGCAGTACTAATACTGCTACTTGCTCATTTGCCGCTTTTTGACTCTTTTTAAAGTTAGTAACTTTTGTTTTATTTTGACCTTCGTTATCAAGATTTATGATGAATAAATGAGCTAAGATTTTTAATATCTATATATTTTATCTTTTAAATCATTCAATATGATCATGCGGCTAGAGGACTTACCCCAAAATCGAAGCTGGATTAGCTTTCGCTAACCCGACATCAAGTTCTCACAAGTTATCTCTCTCTCTTTCGCCAACAACCTATTATTCACACTCGTACAAAGCATCTAGAAGTTGATTGTCACTTCATCCGGGACAATGTCAAAGATAACAAGATTGCAATACATTGCACATTATCAAACGAGCTGATAGCAGACATCCTCACCAAGCCACTTTTAAACTCCCGATTTAACTACCTAAGAAATAAGCTGACAGTTCAAGAGTTCACTGCCACCTTATGGGGGAATATCATAATATAACTGCAACAATGAATGCTAGACATTAATAAAAATTAGAAACCATTATAAGTTATAGAGATTAGACTATAACCATTGACTGCTCATTGAAGGCTTGACATTATTTAGAATTTGTAACCAATATATGCTACGATTATACATCACTATATATACATGTATGCTGTAACAACATATGCAATATACACAAGTTCTTCTAATTTAAATTTACTTTTTCCCTTCCTTTCGTCTCAACAATATTTAAAAAACTATATATATATATATATATAATAACCCATTGCTTTTTATAAATATAGCATTAATGTGTTAAACAGAAGATGAATTGGTGAAATCACAAAAAGGAAAAACAAAAAAAGACATACATACACACATGCACACATATATATACACACGTACAACTCTCTCTCCCAGCAAAATTGCAGGAACCCTCGTGGCAACTTAGACTCCCTCATTTTGCCGACTTTGTCAGCGGGCGTTTGCCCTGGCTCGGTGCGATTGCTTCCTCACTATAAAAACTAGTGATAATCCTGCATGCTTCCGCTTTTTGGGCATGCTTTCCAAGAGCTTTTTTCTCTAAGTTCTCTTCTGTTTCGGCTAACTTGTCACGATTTTATGTCCGATCTTTATAAAAATTGATCCACCCCTGGAGAGACCCTTTAGAGATGTAGTGGAAGGTTACACTTTGTTCTCTACCTCTAAAGCTATCTCTCGGTTTCAAGGGTTCCCAACTTTATTTTTCTCCAATGAGGATGTCGTGAAGTTGGCACCTCCTCATAATCTTATCTTAATTAGAAAATTTAACAAAACAAAACCTAGCTTTAGCCTCATAGCTGATGATTTTATTGATAGACTTAAACTTGTTGGAACAATTTCCATCTATTCTTTAATTCAATGCATGTTTTTTCCAAGTTCTCCTCGGATCTAGATTATGCGAGGTTTTTTGATAAGAGCTCATATGATCTCTGCGGCCACACGTTGAAATTTTGCAAAGGGAATCCCTTTCTTGATGTCACGCTGCATGCGCCGGTTGCTCCAGTGTTGATCAACTTTCCGGGGTTACGTTTGTAATTTATAACAAAAGACATTTTATTTAACTTTGCAAAAGCAGTAGCTAAGCCGCTGCAACTTTATAAAAATACAACTAAACATGCAAACCTTGCAGCTCCTAGTGTGCTAGCAGAACTCAATGTTTCTGCTTCCAAAAAATATGGTTAGGATTTTAGAGTTCGAAGAAAGGGGTTACCTCCAAAAGGCTGTGTATGAAAGGCTCTCTTCATTTTGTAAATGGTGCTCAGCTTTGGGTCATGACTCTAACAACTGTGATTTTAGAGAACATCAGACTCTCCTGATAGCCAATAGAGCTCATCAGGAATTTGATTTGATTCTAACAATTTCTAATCCGATTATGAATGTGAATGGTTTGAAGGCTGAGATGCCCGCCCCTAAAGTGAGTTTTGCTGACTTTTTAATCAATATCTCCACAGTAGAAATGTTACAGTTTGGTACGGCAAAAAATATATTTAATGGTGTATCAATGAATAGCAACAATGCTACCTTATCTAAAAATGCTCTTGCTGCTTTACAAGATGCTCCACCCATTAGTACAATCCCCTTTTCACATGTTGAATCAGATATAATTAGTGGCTCGGTTCATGAGTTGGAAACCATTGACAATATGGCTGAGATGGATATTCAAACTTGATGCCTGGCAATGATGAAATTTGGGAGGTTGTTAAATCCTAAAAATCACAGCACTTGCCCTGGGCTTGATAGTTTCCTGGTGAATTATATACCAAATGTTGGCACATTATTAAAGATGATATTTGTAATAAGGTTAAAGAATTCTTTTGTAATGTGCCTCTCCCAAAAATTTTCTCACTGTCTTATCCTTAATCCCCAAAGAGAGCTTTAGTAAAATGGTGGACTCAATTCAGGCCGATTAGCATGCGCCCATCCTTTAATAAGATTATTTCCAAAATCTTAACTAATAGAAGATAAAAATTGCTCTCATTTGATTGCTTCTAATCAATTCATTTGATTTCCCCTAATCATATCATTTGATTGTCCTTAATCAATCTGCATTTGCGCCTAGTAGAAGGATTCAAGATAACATTATTGTTGCTCAAGAATTGTTTCATAGTCTTAAAAATAAACATGGCATCCACAATCATAAATCGCATATTTGAATCTAGAATTCAGTAATTTTAGATTATATGGAATTCTTAGGCAGTAAATAACAATAAACTGACTACATTTTTAGATTTCACTAGGTAAAATTACCAAATTGCTTTTATGAGCTAAAAATCTTAAATTGAGCTCATAAGGCTTAATCCTTGTCCAAAATTGATGTAATTACTGTCTATCTTCACATTAGACAGTAAGTAATCACTTGGCATCAATACATTTCATTTTTGAGACCTAAATAAAAAAATAACATTTTTTGACCCTGAAGTATGGGCAAAATGATCATTTTACCCAAATTTAGGTTTAAGTGCCCTTAAACCTTAGAATCATAATTTAATCGCTAAAATCAGTAATATAACTGATTTGGGACCAATTTAAAATATTTAGACTCATTAAATTGATATTTAAGGAAAACCTTAAAATTTTCTTAAAATTTCCCAAGTCTTTTTAATAAGTCTCATAAGGTGAATCTAGCTCACCTTTTCCCCTCCATAAGTAATCTAGATCAGAAAATTTGAGATAGTTAAGTTATTACCATCAATATTTAAATTATTCTTTCAAAATCCTAAGTCATTTCTTAGGAATTTTTCTTAGGATTTTTCTCAAATTTTAGGATCTCTTAAGATTTAGAGATAGAAATTAGGTTAAAAATTATTTTTTAAGTAAATAAGTTACTCAATAGATGAAATCTTGATTTTATAGCTTTTTAGAATTTCATTATTTATTCATGATTATTTTGTATTTTAACCTTAGATTTAGGTTAGAAATCCATCCTATTAAGTTCTCATTTAGTTTAATAGATTTGCCTTAATCTTTAGTCCATGAGATTTTGAGTTTTTAAACCTTAGCCTTTATGGTCACTTTTGGATTAAATGATTAAACTCCACTACTTGGAGTTTAATTCTTAATCCCTCAGTCTTGGTTTATCTTAATCAAGAATGATTTGGGTTACTGAAAACTAGAAAATTAGGACGAATGATTAATTATTTAACTTATGTAGGCGGCATTTTTTTTTTATTTGGATTAAAACTATTTAAGTTCTAATGTTTAACTTATAAGATTGTGAATCTAAATTTATACTTGATAGTATTATATTGGAGATCCTGAGCTTGTATAAACTTAGAATAGTTAGAATGGATAAATTAGATAATAATAGATATAACTTGTGTTTTAGTAGAGTCTCTTGCTTATTACTGAACTTTGTTGCTTTGCATTCCTTGTATTTTGAGCCTTTTTACATTGAGCATAACATACAAAATAACTTTGATGCATGAAATATAAATATAGAAAATTAGGATAACACTTGCATTGGGTTCATTTATGGATAGATATTTGTGCACTTTTACTGCCAATTGATAGGTGATAAGGAGAAATAAGGATTACTTAACACATACTCATTGAGGAGAGTTGTGTTAAGTTGGAACCCGCTTTAGTTTTGCAGATGTGCTTGACTCCTCAGCTACTTCTGAATGTGTTCACAGAAGTAAAGTAATATAACTAAAACTTACAGCATATATGTATTTCCGCCTCTTCAGTTCAGTACAGTTATCTTCTACCTTAGCTTTGATAAGCTAAGTGTCATGCATGCTTCAGTTCAGTGGCTTGTTAGCCAATTCTACTAATATGGCAAATTTTACATATTATTCTTTCTTTACTGCTTCCTGCTTACCTTTACTATAGTTCAATATTTGTTTGTTTACTTACATATATTAGGATGCTAGTTTTGCTTGCTTACTTATATGTATCACAGTTCAGTTTATTTTATATTAATTTGTATAATTTCATATTATCATAAGTATATTAGGATGAGTCTTCTTTTCGGTATTTACAGTTATTTTATACTTATATAAATGCCTAACCTTGTTATAGCTTTGGGTCGAAGTATGTGCTTTACTTCCTTTTTGATTAAATTATAAATATGTTATTTTTAGCTTTCCCTTATTTCTTCATAGCTTGTTGCACCTAGTTATGCTTGCTTAGTCATCTAGTTAATGGTGATATTTTAAAAGATTTTGAAATTAATATCAGCCTAAAATGTACTTAGACAATTATTTAATCAGATTTTCTTTTCTTATGGCTGGGGCCCTGTCATTGTGAAACCGACAATGGCAAATTCCGAGCTGTTTGAGATAGTTGAGCTTCTGAGGAGCTTGTTTCGGAGGAGCGTGCTGCTGCTGAAGATCATTAATAGTTTTCTTATTTACTTGCTTGTGAGGCCGAGTGTTCTTTTCCTTTTTAGTTAAACTTTTAATGTTGTAATAATACATGTTAGGTTTGTATTTTCTTTTACTGCATATTTGTTCTGAGTTGAATGTATTTACTTTCTAAACTATGGTGAAATGGTTGTGTAAATTTCTTGCTTCCGCACTCTGAATAATTCATGTATTATCATTTGGTGAAAAGCTTTCACTTAAATGGTGAATTCCTTAGTTATAAAGGATTAAAGTGAAAAAAATCTAATTTGACTATAAATGAGGAATTTGTCATTTGGTGACCACTTCACCGTAACCATGTTAACTTAAGTATTAGCAGGACCTTCAAAATGCCTTTGACAAACTTAACAGGTCATTGTTAACATGTTCATTGCTTATCGGTTTAAAAACTCCTTTGTTAGCAAAATCCAAAATTGCATTGAAAATATTTGGTTTTCAGTCCTCATCAATTGTCACTCTCAGGGTTTTTTCAAATCGAATAGAGGCCTTAGACAAGGAAATCTCCTTTCTCCTATAATGTTCAATATAGCACTAAGCTACTAGTCTAGTAACATCAATTCTTTTTTTAGCACGACCCCAACATGCATTTCAATATTATGATTTATCATCTTGCTTATTCATATAACATTTGCATTTAAAAAAGAAACATTAATAAACAACATAATACTTGTGATTTATGTTTTACTTAGCCTGCCACTTAGTATGACTTTACTTTAGGACTACTTTTGCCTAGGGAATTTCCCCTATGGTACTTTACTTTGGTATTGGGATGTTTCTCCTATATGCACTTTAAATACTTTGTGGATTTTACTTTAGGATCTGGGATGTTTCTTCTAGATGCCTCTTTTGATGAACTTTACTTTAATCTGGGATGTTTCTCCTAGATTACCAGATGGACTTTACTTTTGGCAGACTAAGTAAGAATATCTCACACGTACAGTACTTTAATCTACATTACTTATATTTACTTTTCAGACTCTTTACAGTTACTTTACATGTTTACTTTACACTTCAGACTTACTTTACTTTACCATTTCAGTACATTTTTCTTTCTTTCATATTTTTCATTTTCTGCAGTTCCTTTACATTTCAGAACTTTTTATATGTCAGCCATTTTACTTACTTGAGAGCATGTTAGGATGCTAGTCTTATACTTTCAGTACAGTACTTTTACTTATACTATAATTGGCATGTTAATTGATCATATTACTTAGGATTTTTCTTTATACTTAGTAAATTTGCCCTTGTACTTTACTTATCTTGTTTTATAGCCTAAGTTGAGGTATGTTTCTATCTCAATACTTGTTCTTCCTTTCTTTGTTGCTTTACCGCTATGCTTGTTTAAATTTCAATTGTGATATCATTAAAATACATTAAAATTCATTACCTTAAAATGTACTTAGACATTTTTTCTAATAAGATTTTTTTTTATTGGCCCCTACCATTATAAAATCGATAATGGTAGATTCTGAGCTTTTTGAGGAGATCGAGCCTACTAAGGAGCAGATCCAGGATGAGGTCTAGACTACTGAGGGACCTTAGTCTACTTATTAGATTGCTTTACTTTACTTTTACATTGTAAGGATGAGTGACTCTTTTTATTTCAGTTTTCTTTAAACTTTAAATGTTTGTAATAATACAGAACTATTTGTACTTTACTTTATTGCATTGTATATATTCTGAGCTGGATGTTTTTATTTTATAGTATGGATGTTTACTTCAGTTGATAATTTTCTTCCGCACTCTGATACTCATTAAGTGATTGTTAATCGTTACATTATTATGAAAAGTACACCTTTTCCTTAAGATTGGATTGGAGTCTTAAATTCCAACCTAATGTTAAGTATAAAATGTGCTTAGTGATGACCACTCCTTAAGCCTTATGCTTAGAAGGGGCGGCCGCCACAATGTCGATCATGATTTAAGAATTCTGAGTTCAAACTCCAAAATGGGGTTTAAACTTGAATCCAAGGTACTAGTCTTCTAAAGATTTAAAGGTTCACACCAACACTTATTCTAAAAGTAGTGGATCATAGAGGCTGAAAGATTAATGAAACTATGATCTTAAAAAAAGGCTGAATCTAATTGTCATAAGATAAAATAATCAAACAAGAACTTAAGAATTTAAGATTTAAGCACAATTCACTATTCTATAGGTTGAATCAATTTAAACCCATTACAAGGATTTCAAAGGATTCAATTAATTAAGAATTTTAAGAATCAAATAATTCAATTTAAAATAGATTTATAAAATGACAAACTCTTAAGAATCAAAGATCTTAAGATCACATGAATTCTTATAAGATTTAAGAACTTATAGTTTACTAGTCTAGAATCAAATATCAAATCAGTAAGAGAAAAATAAATTCATACAGATTATTAAATGCTAAATCAAGAAATTTAATTTAGATTAACTTTCCTTTAAGTATAATTAAGGTAGATTAAGGTCGAAATTAATGTTACTTAATAAATATATCTCCATGATAAATTAGCAATGTTAATTAGAAAATAAATGATACCATTCACAAATTATAAACTAAAGTAATTAGTACCTAATTAGCAATTTAAGAAATTTAGAATTTAAATCTAGTTGAACAAATAAATTTTTATGCATCCTAAGCATGGGGTTCATGTTTAAAAATCACCTCCATAATTATCCAATGCATGATTACATTATAACCAAAACACAAAAAATATGAAGTTTGGGCAAAACTGGGCAGTTTTGTGCGCTATTAGGGTTATTGAGTCATCAAAATACAGAAATTGTGAAACTTGGGCAAAACTGGGCAGTTCTGCATACTACGGCGTGCTGTAACATTTGCCTGGCCAAAAGCCAGGTGCTCCGGCATGCTACAAAGCCATATTTCTTGAGACGCGGGTGCTGCGATGCGCTACAGCGCTTTCAAGAGCCGCAAAAAGCGCTGCGGCGCGCGGAAACGTTTTCAGGCGCTACGACACGCGTTAGCTCCTTCCAACCCGGGACTCAAGCGCCGCGGTGCGCTGTAGCGCTTCCTGGCAGAGAGTCAGGCACTACGACGCGCTGTAGCGCCCGATGGACGATTTGCACGGGGAAAGGTGAAATATCTCCCCC
Organism: Gastrodia elata; assembly: GCA_016760335.1. Taxonomy (NCBI): domain Eukaryota; kingdom Viridiplantae; phylum Streptophyta; class Magnoliopsida; order Asparagales; family Orchidaceae; genus Gastrodia; species Gastrodia elata. The sequence continues at coordinate 16,670,578 of CM028673.1, forward strand.
TATTGTATTCAAATACTGTTAATTTAGGGCACCTCACGTGTAGTGCCATATACCGATGGAAATGTCTTTCCAAGACCTTTCCATTGGTCCCAAAACCGGCATGAAAGGATCACACAACATTGCATACGATGATGTCCTAACTACTTATGCAAGTTTTCTCTCTACACCGCATTATTCATCTTCTCTCTAACATGGATTATGATGGAGCTTTATCGAGCTCGCTTGCTCAAATCAAGGTTCTTAAGAATGCGAAATAAGCATAAGAACAAAATGAAGTAGCCATTGGATCAAACCAATGAGGATAGGGGAGGTACCTTAGCTTACAAAAATAGAGATTTTTTTAAGAGATCCCTAAGAGCTTGAGAGATTGAAAGTCTGAGAGCTTGAGGGCTTGAGAATTTTTTCAGCAACTTGAACAAACAAAAGAATGAGGAGAGAGCTGAGGGGGCTAGATAAAGGAGAAGAGAGGTGTAGCTCAATCATGGAGGGAGCAAGGACCTTTCCCATCCACAGTATGGAGAGGAGGTGCCAAACAAAAGATGTGGGTGGGTCCTAGGTGCAAGAGGGGGAAAAAATGGAGGAGATTGCCCTTAAAGTAATATTTTTTAAATTTTAATTAATACATTTTAATAATTAAAATTAGATATATAAGTGAGCTCCGAAAAATTATAAAAATTCACCTCTAGCTAATTCGAGGGTGATGAACGCAACGATAAAGTTGGATTTTAATTTGGAGATCAATTAATTATCCTAATTTTTGAGGTATTTAAAATACATTAAAATATTCAAGAAAATTTGATAACTTCCAAACACTTCCAAAACATTACCACTAGTTAACTTGGGGGTGACGATCACAATGGTGAAGTCAAATTTTGATTTTGAGGTCAAAATAATTATCTCAATTTTTGAATTAATTAAATATTATTAAATAATCCAAATATTTGATTGAGCTTCGAATCGCTCCAAGAGTTCAGGGCTTGGTTCTAATGACCAGATGAGCCTAATGGAATGATAATAAGGATGCAATTAAACTAAAAATTAGGCTATGTAATAGCCTAAGGTTGTTACAAGAGATCTCTAATTTTATAAGTGGCTATGAGTGGTGATTATTAAAGGATTAAAATCATGAATAGTTGTTGGTGAAGTTAAGAGAAATTGTTGAAGAATTCTTGGTAGGTGGCAGGGGAATTTGAGGGTAGTCAATTCATGGGAAGGACTCGAAAAGCCTTCTCATTTGTCGATTGAAATTAATCTAATGATCATCTGTAAATAGAAATCAGACAAATTAGAGGTTCCTCATAATGAACGAATGATCTGAGTAACGGAAAATGTGAGTGAATGCTTTTATCGCTTCAATTTAAAATGTAAACAATGCTTTCAACCATGTGTAAATGCCTCTGATGGTAAAATAACTCTTCAATTTATGAAGAAATTAAGGCATTGGCTCAACTTTTTAAGTACCCCCAAGTGGCAACTTTTCATATGGTTGTACACAACATGCATTCATAAACACATCTTGCTGATTTCTCATTTTTGGAAGAATGGTCAATCGTGCATAATAATCACAGGCATGCATTCATTACGTTCTTAAATGCAATTAATTATAATTGACAACTCATTCAAAAAACTAATCTGATGGAGGGATACATTTTATGACTACTTAAGTGGTAGCTTGAGTTTGATGTGGATGTTGAATCTCATGCTAAAATGATATGAACGGGTTTTCCCAAGTTTTGAATTAATATTTTCCATAACTCCACACATTTGTCCCTTGACTCAATCCTTGATAAACCTCAAGAGAATGATGGTGCAGCCAAGAATATGTTCATCTATTGGTTGCTCGGATCCTTGTTGAATTGGATATAACAAACACTTCATCTCAAAATTAGATTGGAATGGACTTATTTGAGTTTTGGTAGTCTACTACCTTGGAAAATGTCCAAAATCATGCTAGTGTCTTACTTTCAACTCTGCCCTGCCATTTAGGCATATGGATGGTTTCCATGACTAGTTCTTTTTCATATGTCTAATTTAAAGGAGCATTTGCACTCTTTTTTTATAGATGAGATTCTTTATCAACCAACTTTATATTTTTTCTATTACCTTCAGAATGAATATTATATTGGAAAGAGTATCGACTATTAGCTTTATGTCACTATTGTTAGTTATTCAATATATTCAAGATTTTCAAGAAAATGACGGAGAGCTAGATAAATGGATAGATATGTCTAGATTCCTTAAAATGATGTCTTAAATTGATCTAGAGAAGTCTTCACTTACATGTCATGTTGTATCGAGATGACTCGTGCCACATGTTGCTTGGTTTACTTTGGTTTTGGATTGAAGTGCTTTATTTTAGATTTTTCAAGCATTTTAAATCAATGAGTGTTTTTAAAAATGCATACATACATAATATTCTCAACCACATTCTGGATAACATTAGCCTTAGACTCGGATGATCCACTTGCCCATTGCTTGTTTTTCAACTTTGTGCAGTCCTTCTTCCAATGTCCTGTTTCCAAACAGAATGCGCACTGATTGCGCTTAATGCTTCGGCCTCTGGATTTCCCTCTTTTTTGAAAGTTTGAATTTTTCTTTGGCCATTGTTTCTTCTTCTCTGTTTTTCCTCTTTGAAGTGTGAGTGCCTCTGTCATATTAGATTTGGTAGGCTCTTTGTCCCTTCTTATGAACTCATGGTTCACTATGGTTGTAGTCACCTCCTCATACTTCAAAACCTCCTTCCTATAGAATAAAGTCATGGTGAAGTACTCATACTCATATGGTAATGAGTTCAACAATAACAGGACATTTTCTTCATCATCTACAGTCTCATCTAGATTCAACAAATCTGCCAACAATTTAGTAAATTCATTTAATGCTTATCTATAGAAATTATTCTTCTCATCTGAAATATGTAGAGCCGCTGTTTCATGTGGAGTCAATTCTCCACACTATACGCCAGATACTTAGCGTCTAGAAACTTCCACAATTTTCACGACAATGTCTCCATCATAACTGTATATTTTATCTTATAAGTCAAGCAATTTCGAATCAAGCTGCATGCATTGTGATTCATTTTGATCCGATCCCTCTTTGATTTTTTTTTTTTTTTGGTTTTTCTTCGTCGTCAAGAGCATCCTCCAAATTTAGGGCGTATAGTTCATCTGTCACATCGCACCGTCACATACCAAAGTTATTCTTCCCATCAAATTTGACAAAATCTATTTTCGCCGGAGGTCTCACAACTTGGTGGAGAGACTTCTTCACCACCGATGACGACGAAGTTCCAATAATCTATTCTCCTCTTTTTATCATGCCTTTCTCATTGCTTTAGAAAGCTCAACCACAAAACAATAAATAGCTCAAGCAAAAATCCTAGCCCTTAAGAGCAAAACAAGACAGCCACTCTCTGTTACTATTTTTGAAATCTTTATGGTTACGAATTAATGCAGAACAAAAGTTTGAGAGTAAATTAAAATAAAGCAAGAAACAATCGCATGCAAACAATCACAGCACAAAAATACAAATTTAATATTACATTAATTTAAAACCCTATGAATCAACAAAATATCCAATCAATAGAAAAAGTATCACATAACAAAATATGATAGATTAATAGAATAATATCTTTTTTTAAAATACAACACAACAGCTCAAAAGTAATATTCATCAATTAGGAGCAATACAAAAGAAAAACTACAAAAAAATTACTATCCGAGCATTCACAACTCCTCTCTCTCGAGTCTAGTAATAAGATTCTTCATCAACACCTTAAAAATTAGATAAAGCACTTATTATATAAAAGTCTATATAGATTCAAAGTAAACCATATCTCATCTCGTACCAATTTGTCTATATAGATGAAGCTTCCTCAAGTAATTGATTATCTATACAGATTTCAAATATGATACTGCTACATATTGAATCATAAAATTTATTGAATTATTTATGATTCATTTAGAAGTTGCAAACACTCATGTACACACAATTTACAATACCTTTTTAAGGGCCATATATTAATATCATAATCACTAGAATGGTTTAAATCACAAAGATGCATATGCAATTGAATGGCTTAAGTTATTAAGTAAACATACAAACTATTCGCATGGGTCTAACAAGCTCTCAAACTTGAAGTTACAATAAGTCTCTTATAAATATTAAAATTCAAAAATGCAGAATGCTAATGGTTCTACGCACTTTGAAATGTCAAAAAATATATAGTGATTTCTTCAAGTTCTTTTGTCCCTTACTATTTGAGTCTATCACAGGAGCCTATGCGCTTGCGTTGCTGCTTTTGGGGAGCCTGTACACATCTGAGCGCCATACATTCTGTCCACTGGGAGCCTAAGCACACTGGAACGTATGTTCCTCGGGTTTTAGCTTCAACCAAGCACTCCGGACACGCTTGGCTTGTCGTGGACCCAATGCCCCTTGCTTCGAGAGCCTACGGATCCCACCGGAATGTTGTGTCTTGCCTCGGAAGCCTCTGAAACACCATTGCAACTCCATCTACATCTTTCATGTCGATCCAATCAAGCTCCACACCCAACAATAGTGATTCAATCACAAATAAAAGTAATACATTTATCACATAATTTATTCAGCTCATGAAAAAAAAAATTTCTTTGATAAAATATAATTATTACAAGCTATTTTAATAATGTTCTCAAAAATAGATAAAAACAAAAGCAACTAATTTTCTTAAGAAATTATAGTAGCCACAAACATGGCCCCACTTAACCTTGATATTTATATACCTTTAAAAAGTATCAGAGGTGAAATCAAAATTAAATTACTCTAAACATTTGAATATCACTATTTACATGTGATATATTACTATGACTAGCGGAAATAAATTTACAAAATAAATAATAAGGCAACAAGTAATAACATTCTCATTTGGAGGCAATCACTTATTGGGCTTTCTTACCGCTAAACAAAATATTATATTATATATAACCATGAGGGATTTTATTTTTCTCATGTATTAATTTCTTCAAGTTCAACCTATATAAGTGCATCATAATTTCATGTAATAGAATTATGTATTGAAGAACCAATCACATTTGTCTAAGTATGCTTCTTTAAGTTCAATTTAATACATACATATTTGCTCACTCGCAGGCTATAAGAACAGCTCCATTTTTTTTTTCAAAAATTGAATTTGCCCTGTCCTAGTGTGTTTGTATATATTGTAAGAACCCACTCCCTTGGAACCCATTCAAAAATTGAAGCATTCAAATAAAAAAAATAAAAGATGAAAAATAAAATAAAATAAAATCTACGCATCATATTTAGCCCATGACACTATACAAGTAATTTATATCTATCTTCTCATCATCTCCTGAAAGGTCATTTAAATTTTTTCCAGTAGCTCTCTCGGCAGCCAATTCCACCTGTGAAAACAGTTCCCTCAACGGCTTCTGTAACAAAAAAGAGACAAAATCAGTGATTAATTGTGACAAATATAATTAATACATGAGAACACCAATTAATTTCCAATCTTAGTTAAAAATAATTTAATGAGATTTTCACTTCAATACCACTCAAATATTTATTACACATCAAACCCTAAAGTTTTAATTTTCCTCACTCAAATAGCACTTCAATCTTTATAATACCTAAAAAATTAACACCTCTGAAATTAATATTCCTGCAGCGCAAAAGCTTCATAGCTCATATTGAATTACTCCTTAAAGGAATTAATTGTCATTAAAATATCTCATCAAAATTCTAATTCATTAGAGTTTATTTAAATTTTAATTTTGAATTTTTATGTGGAAAATTTAAATTTCCAAATAATGGAAAAAATCTTATAATAGTTTATTTATAACAAGCAGAATCTTATGAGGCTTCAAGCTGTGATACATTAATTTCTCTGAAGCTCGAATAAGTTATTCACACAAAGTTGATCCCAGTTAATACTACAAGGAATTACAAAAACTTCTTAACTTAACCTATATGATACTCTTTTATCGTTGAGATGATGTTTTCACGCAAATAGGATCAAGAACACCAAAATCATTGTTGCCCCAATGCACTTTAATGCAAGGGATTGTAGGGGAGGGGATGAGAGAGAGAAGTAGCACAAGTGTCAAGAAAGCTTGTCGTTTGAAAACAACCCACAATTAGCTTGCTATATAGCTTGAGCTTGGCACCTCAATGAAGAGATGAGCCGAGCTTGAACAAAAATTTTAAGCCTAACTTCTTAGTGAGTTGAGCAAGCACAAGATTTTCACTCGAGTTCGACTTAGTAATAGCTCAACTACTAAATTCAAACTAAGTGGCATTGTAGCCAAACTTAAGCCAAGCCATGTTGCCCTATGTTAAGCTAAGTCGAGTAAACACTATTTAAGCCTACAATCGAGCCAAGTTTATTGGGTTGAGTTGAGATGAGTTAGTTCAGAATCTGCAACTGAGCCAAACTCGAACCGAGATGAGGTTAATAGACACGATTTGAGCTAAACATAAACCTGACCGCATTCAAGCACGAGTCGAACTTGAGAGCTAGGCTTAAATCAAAAGATTCAAGCTCGAACACATGCTTGGTTCACTCAAACTTGGCTCATTTACAATTGTAAAGAGACATAAAAAATAGAAAGAAAAAGGAGAAGTGACATAATCTAGAGAGAGAAAAAATAGAGTGCATAGACTCGAGAAAAAAAAGGGGTGGTCCCTAGCCCACAATGAAGAGAGAAGGAAAAGAGAAATAAAATGGATAGTGCATAAGCAAAATCAATTTACCACTTCAAACTATCTTACATATTATTACATTAGCTTTTGAATCACTTTCTCTCTATTTTTAATTTTAAATTCAAAACTCTTATTGTAGAAATTTTAAACTAACCTAATAATTACTAACTCCTAATCAAAGAGCAACCAATGAGGAGCCTATGAGAGAAATGGGTCAGCCTAAATTGGAAAAATTCTAAATTTCAAAACACCCTTAACAAATACATTAAAACCACTTTTAATTGTAAAAAACTCACTCCAAAATTAAGCTTTTAATAAAATTCATTGACCATTGAATTTTAAATTGTAATGGAAAATTCACATTTCATTTTACAAATAAATATAAGTTAAATTTACTTATGAATGGGTTTATGGGGAGAGATGGTTTGGATGTTGTGCTGCACCACTAACAACTGTAAACGTATTGAAGAAATAGAAAACTTTGAGTTGTCTGGCAATAGAGATTTGTTATTAATATGATAATGAAGTTTCAAAGGGTGAACATTTTATGACAAAAAAGGAAGTATAACTGACCCCATGAAAAGCTTCAGCAGCTGCATCAATATCATCTACTGAAAATACATCAAGACGTTGCAACACCTGTACAAAAATCATAGTAATAAAAATAATATTAAGTAACATATAAAATTTTAATGTTCCAAAGGCACAACAAATAATGCACTACTATTTCCTATTACATTTTCATCACTTGACCAACCCATGTCCTACAAATCAATGGCAATCAAGCCTAGCATTCTCGTTGAATCTAAATGAGCTATGCAAACACTTTTTACTTAAAATCATATAATATTATATGATGATTTGATATAGATTCCCCCCTTTTGCTTGGAATTCTTTTATTACTTTATTATAAAATGGCAAGAGTTTTTGTAAAGGAGTTTTTGGATCATGCTTTTCCTAAGAAATCATCTCACTCAAAAAAAAAAACACACAATCCTACGCATCAACACATCATAAATATGATGCTATTATGTATATGAGTGAAGGAATACCGAAGTAAGAAAATGAGTCATTTATCAAATAGTCCTTCAATCATTTGAATTCAGCCAACTTAGTTCAAGAGAATTCAATTAGGTCAATTTAATCCTCAACTATTCCATATATTCAATTTGGTATCTAGACTGTTCAGTTTCAGCCAAGCCTAATCCCATGACATAAAAATAATGAACTACATTATCCTAAAATGAATAGTTGAAAGATTACATTGGCATATTGAATAGTCAAAGGATTGTATTCTCCATCTTGAATGATTTTGGATTAAATTAGCCAAATATAAGTTAGGGGCCATCTTAACAATTAATCTACATGATTGGACCACATCCCAACTGATGTGCAAAAAATCTTTGTGCAACGAATTGGTTTGCCATGTTATATAATATAATTTTATGAACTAAATATGCAATATGACTGGAGAAATGTGTTATAATACTTATTCATAAAATAAAAGACAATGTGCATGATTACGTAAACAATAGAGCAATGAAGTTAATAGGTTATACTTTAAAACTATGAGAGTGGTTGAAAAAACATTACTCCAAAATACTATAATTTTAGAGAATCAATTTAACTTTATACCTAATAAATGAAATATAAAAAAATTTATTTTGCTAATTTAATAAATTATCTAAGAAATTAAATGAATTGTCATTTTTTGGAGACAGATGTTACGAAATTGACTACAAAAATTATATTTTAACAAAAAATATATACAATATATACAATTTGATAACAAGTGCAAAAATAGCTTGTTTAACTTATTTTCAAATTACATCTTTGAAAAAATTACCTCTCTGGCATTCTCCTTGGTCAATGTCGGCACATGATAAATTTTAGAAAAAGGAGCACAAATTCCAAGAGTGTCGAGAAATTCTGCCTCACTTGTAGTTCCAATGACAAGCATATTCTTTCCCTACATGAATTTATTGATAATATTAGTTTTATTTTTTAAATAAAATACTTTGAACAACCAATGTTGAGCGAGCATACAACAAAATTATAAACGCATGGTTAAAAACACATTATTACTCAAAACTTTATAAAGATACAAATGTAGTTGAAAAAAATGCATTAATAGTGGATATTTGCATCTCTCCAAGAAGGCATATTCATTAAAGTAAGAATATAGGCAAACAAAACTCAAAGTAGGAGAAAATTGTAGATATTTGCTGCTGCTGCCGCCAAAAAACAGTTGGCCCAACCATTTTCAAATATATTTTGACTCTCAATCCATTCAATATTATGAATATGTACAGCAAGTGTAGCTAACCTTCGGAGGAAGTTTTCTTAGAAAGATCTTCAATGTTCGTAAAACCAAACTTGAATAGCGAGAACCAATGGCACCATATTCCAGCAGGCTGAAAAGTAAATTATATGATTCAACAACTTGAAACATATATTATACCATGCGATCTAGTAAAAGATGAATGAGACACTCCTTTCATAAAATATTAGTTAGCACTGCAGATAAAATATAATATGAAGAGAGGATTCAATTGATATATTAAGAATTGAGTACTTACATTCCTGAGAATACAAATAGTGTGGGCTAACACAATACGTTTAGAAAACCATATATTATTTCATAAAACATGCTTTTGAAGCAGCATAAGCAAATTCTATCTTCCATGCACATGGATTGAACAAGAGAAAAAAGAATGCATCAGGAAAGCAAGAATAAAACGATTTTAAGCGTATTAAGCTAGAATTAGATGAAACCTACACGTGCAGAGATGTGGCGCACTATCTCGAGCCCTTGCATGCCACATCAACACTAATAGTGGTATGCCGCTTCCATGTCCTACGCATGACTCAATGACTAATTTCACACCCGCAATGCCCTAGCCTCGTCTCCGCCACACTCACAATATGCCTTATCCAGGCTGCCCTCGTGAACCCGCTCTTCGCCCAATGTGCACATTGCCCTGTACCTACAAAATGCCTTTCCCAGACACTGTGACGCACACCCAAAGTCCCCGCACTCATCTCGGCATGCCTAATGCTCCCCGTGATCAACCCCACTTCGTATAAGTTTAACATCACAATAATTTAAGAGAAATGCTGGTTAGACTCGCTGAGGTGGCACCCAAAAAAGCCCATCCAATGGGATTTTTTGGGTGCATTCAATACAAATTTTAAAAATAATATTTGTATTATTTTAATGTAAATAAATATACACTAATGAAATATGTCCAAATTTCATTGGATGGGTTTTTTGGGTGCCACGTCAACATGTCTAAATAGCATTCCTCATAATTTAATATCAAATATTATATAAAAAACTGAAATCTTAAACAAAATCTTAAGAAATTTGTTATTATATAAAAAATTGATAAAAATATTTATTTCAATTTACATAATCGAGAGTATTATTTTTTAGAATAAAAATGCCAATTTCAATTAATAAAAAGAAAAAAAAGATAAATTTTGCTCAAAAATCAATAATATATATTAGACTTAATTTTAGGAAAAAAAAATAGTATCAATAAACAATAAACAACAGATTCTTTCCTTTTCCAATCTCTCTCCTCATAATCTTCGAGTATTACAAACAGACAAACAGAGTGATATTTTCTGTGCACAGTTTCTTTTAATTATGTATAATAAAGCAGAAGCCATACAATACATTGAAAACCTACAAGTTTTAAGAGCTACCTATCAATGTCATCAAGAATAATGATGCTCATCTCGGACTTATAAGCATCTTCAAAAACCTATATAAAGGTAAAAAGTTCTTCAACATAAGAGAATTGATTATGAAATTCGGCAGTAATGATATAAAAAAAAAGTAAATATATAACACAACAGGTTAAAAATATAGATTGAACATAAATTAACGACATGTAAGCTTTCAAACAATGAAGTGATATCAATACAAATACATTTTACTCTTCTGTCACATGGGTAAAAAGTAATTCATTGATATTTAGAATTGGCTATAATGAACAAACCTTGCTCAATTTTGCACATTTGCTGCTTTCATTTAAACCAACCATTGACTCTTCCGAGACCTGTAGTTTAAGCAATTGGCTTAAAATCTAAAAAACCAAAAAAGTGTTGTAGCATAATAAACTTACAATTTTGACATATGGCAAATTGCTATCAATACCAATGGTTGCTGCCATTGCTGTTTTACCACTGTCAACACATGATGCATTAGAAAAAATTTAAAGAGAACTTCTTATAACAAATTAGAAGGACATTTCTACCTTCCCCCAGAACCTTCTAAAAGACAAGTTAAAAGGGGATTGCCCTTTCTTGTTTTAACATGCTCTACCCGACTCATGATGTCTTCATAGATGTGTTTATGCCTTTCACCACATTCTATTATACCATAAAGCCTGTAACACAATTCAATCCTTGTTATATTATAACAATCCTGATTAGTATTTTTCATACTTTCGACAAAGAATAAAGTAAGATAAGTGTATCCAAAATATACCTAAAATTGGAGATAGTAAAGATATTGACGAAAAAACTATGCTCAATCATTAAATAAGAAATGTTCCATCATCTCACTCACAATTTAAATAATTTTCCATTTTGTTAATCTTGGAAGTCGAAAAAAGAATAGAAGCTCAGCTGAACTTCGTTTATAGATTTTGTTAAACTACTTGTTTGAGCTGTTAAAGATTTAACAGTAGACTATCCAATTTTTCTTCTACCACAATTTAATGGATGAAGTATTAATAAGATATAAATTTTGCTTCATGCAAGAAATAGAGTTCATATGAGCTGATCTTCAAAGCATAACATGAAACAAGAGCTTATATTGCTTTTCCTCCGAAAATATTTAGAAACATAGTTGCTATATTCAAGTATTTCAATGGGCTTGTTCTATGATGTTAATTGAGGAAATCTATGAAAATATTAACGAAGCAGCCATTTTCATTCAATGACATGTATGATTAAACTAATCTCTACTGTTTGGTAGTTTAAATAATTTTAGAAAAGTGCAATCTAAGTTATTGTGCATTGATTTAATAGCTTTGAAAAAAAACTAAGAAGATTCAATATAAATTTAAAGGATTTAATGAGAGAAGCAGATCTTATTCATCAATTTTATTTCTAATACAGACATTAACAATGTATATAAAAAATATTCTTATAGAAATAAACAGTTACAAAGAGCATGTATTATTAAATCTAGATAGGCCATCTAACTTGACTTGGACAACTCTCTTATATTTCCGTAAAAGGCAAGGCATAGCATCATTTTTTTAAGCATAATTCAAATGCTATTTTGAACAAAAATAGTCCAAAAATGAATTAAAAGGGCAAGTTCAATATGAAAATTTTAGTTTTAATTTCTTGAAGTTTTTCCAAGAAATGCCAAATTTATAGAAATGGGTCGAATTAAATATTTTTTGTTCGGAATAAATAAAGACAGTTTACATTGGATGAAAATAGAAATGGGTCAAGTTTCGTTATTATTGGACGTCAAACATCGGAAAAATGCGAAAATTTTAATTTTAAATAAAAATTTTAATTTTCCTTTCAGAATTTCCTTTGCTTTTATTTCCCCCCCTCCGATCGAGCGGCAGGCTCTATCACTCTACAGACAGAGCCGCTCCCACGCGCGCCTGCAGACGGAGACCTGCGCCATTTTGGCGTAGGTTGGTCGACTCACCTGGCCGACCCCAACACCCTCCCTGCCTCTATATATTCTCCCTCAGCCCTCCCTTCTCCTTCCCCAAATAGCAGCAGCCCTCGTCCCTCTCCCCACAGCCCAACCAGTCCTCCTCCAGCCGGCCAGCCACTTGCCAACATTTGGCCACCCCCTTCAAATAAGCCTATACTGATAAGCCTTTGAGGGATCAGGTATAGAGGGATGCTGGGATCTGTAACACAAAAATTGAACCCCCTTTTTCTCGATTTTGTACTTGCCCAACAAAATCATATTTTGCGCTAGATATCAAAACGCTACAAATTCTATATTTATTTTTATGACAGCAATTATTTTTATGCTAAAGTTTTATTGCTATTGAAACTGGTTTGTAGGGATGAATTTGTACATATTTTATTCCCTATCAAATTATTGATCATTTTTTTATTATTTAACAATTGTAAAGTTGACATCTATCAGTACTTAGTTTCACAACTAACTAGTATTCAAATGCTCCCATTTTTGAAACGTGCCCAGATCAGTAGCTCATCCTTGAGGAAAGGAGATAAGAACCAAGCAGTGCTGATACTGCTACTTGCTAATTTGTCGCTTTTTGACCCTTTTTAAAGTTAATAACTTTTGCTTTATTTTGACCTTTGTTATCAAGATTTGTGATGAATAAATGAGCTAAGTTTTTTAATATCTACATATTTTGTCATTTAAATCATTCAATATGATCATGCGGCTAGAGGACTTACCCCAAAATCGAAGCTGGATTAGCTTCTGCTAACCCGACATCGAATCCTCACAAGTTATCTCTCTCTCTCTCGCCAACAACCTATTATTTCACACTCGAACAAAGAATCTAGAAGTTGATTGTCACTTCATCCGGGACAATGTCAAAGATAACAAGGTCACAATATATTGCACATTATCAAACGAGCTGATAGCAAACATCCTCACCAAGCCACTTTCAATCTCCCGATTTAATTACCTAAGAAATAAGCTGACAGTTCAAGAGTTCACTGCCACCTTATGGGGGAATATTAAAATATAACTACAGCAATGAATGCTAGACATTAATAAAAATTAGAAACCATTATAAGTTATAGAGATTAGACTATAACCATTGACTGCTCCTAGAAGGCTTGACAATGATTAGAATTTGTAACCAATATATATTACGATTATACATCACTATATATACATGTATGCTGTAACAACATATGCAATATACACAAGTTCTTCTATATATACTTTTTCCCTTCCTTTCGTCTCAACAATATTTTTAAAAACTATATATATATATAATAACTTATTCCTTTTTATAAATATAGCATTAATGTGTTAAATAGAAGATTAGTTGGTGAAATAAAAAAAAGGAAAAACAAAAAAGGACATATACATACATATATATATACATACATACATACATACATACATACATACATACATATATATATATATATATATATACACACGTACAACTCTCTATCCCAGCAAAATTGCAGGAACCCTCGTGGCAACTTAGGCTCCCGCATTTTGCCGGCTTTGTCAGCGGGCGTTTGCCCTGGCTCAGTGCGATTGCTTCCTCACCATAAAAACTAGTGATATTCCTGCATGCTTCAGCTTTTTGGGCATGCTTTCCAAGAGTTTTTTTCTCTAAGTTCTCTTCTGTTTCGACTAACTTGTCACGAATTTATGTGCGGTCTTTATAAAGATTGATCCACCCCTGGAGAGATCCTTAGAGATAGTGGAAGGTTACGCTTTGTTCTCTACCTCTAAAACTATCTCTCTGTTTCAAGGGTTCCCAACTTTATTTTTCTCCAATGAGGAGGTCGTGAAGTTGGCACCCCCTCACAATCTTATCTTAATTAGAAAATTTAACAAAACAAAACCTAGCTTTAGCCTCATAGCTGATGATTTTATTGATAGACTTAAACTTGCTGGAACAATTTCCATCCATTCTTTATTCAATGTGTGTTTTTTTCAAGTTCTCCTCGGATCTAGATTATGCGAGGTTTTTTGATAAGAGGTCATGATCTTAGTGGTCACACGTTGAAATTTTGCAAAGGAGATCCCTTTCTTGATGTCACGCTGCATGCGCCGGTTGCTCCAATGTGGATCAACTTTTCGGGGTTACGTTTGTAATTTATAACAAAAAACATTTTATTTAACATTGCTAAAGTAGTAGCTAAGCCACTGCAACTTTATAAAAATACAACTAAACATGCAAACCTTGCAGCTCCTAGTGTGCTAGCAGAACTCAATGTTTCTGCAGCCAAAAAATATGGTTAGGGTTTTAGGGTTCGAAGAAAAGGGTTACCTCCAAAAGGTTGTGTATGAAAGGCTCTCTTCATTTTGTAAATGGTGCTCAGCTTTGGGTCATGAATCTAACAACTGTGATTTTAGAGAACATCAGACTCTCCTGATAGCCAATAGAGCTCATCAAGAATCTGATTTGATTCTAACAATTTCTAATCCGACTATGAATGTGAATGGTTTGAAGACTCAGATGCCTGCCCCCTAAAGTGAGTGTTGCTGACTTTTTAATCAATATCTCCATGGTAGAAAGGTTACAGTTTGATACTGCCGAAAATATATTTAATGGTGTATCAAGGAATAGCAACAATGCTACCTTATCTAAAAATGCCCTTGTTGCTTTACAAGATGCTCCACCCACTAGAACAATCCCCTTTTCACATGTTGAATCAGATATAATTAGTGGTTCGGTTCATGAGTTGGAAACTATTGACAATATGGCTGAGATGGATATTCAAACTACCTAAAAACTACTGATGATCTTGGTAACAATGATCTCAACTCGATGCCCGGCAATGATGAAATTTGGGAGATTGTTAAATCCTAAAATCACAACACTTTCCCTGGGCTTGATAGTTTCCTGGTGAATTATGTACCAAATGGCTTGATAGTTTCCTAGTGAATTATGTACCAAATGTTGGCACATTATTAAAGATGATATATGTAATAAGGTTAAAGAATTATTTTGTAATGTGCCTCTCCCAAAATTTTTCTCACTATCTTATCCTTAATCCCCAAAGAGAGCTCTAGTAAATGGTGGACTCAATTCAGGCCGATTAGCATATGCCCATCCTTTAATAAGATTATTTCCAAAATCCTAACTAATAGAATATAAAAATTGCCCTCGTTTGATTGATTCTAATCAATTCATTTGATTTCCCCTAATCATATCATTTGATTTTCCTTAATCAATCTGCATTTGCGCCTAGTAGAAGGATTCAAGATAACATTATTGTTGCTCAAGAATTGTTTCATAGTCTTAAAAATAAACATCGCATCCACAATCTTAAATTGCATATTTGAATCCAGAATTCAGTAATTTTAGATTCTATGGAATCCTTAGGCAGTAAACAATAATAAACTGACTATATTTTAAAACTTCACTAGGTAAAATTATCAAATTGCTTTTATGAGCTAAAAATCTTAAATTGAGCTCACAAGATTTAATCCTTATCCAAAATTGATGTACTTAGTGTCAATCTTCACATTAGACAATAAATAATCACTTGGCATCAAAACATTTCATTTTTGAGACATAAATCAAAAAGTAGCATTTTTTTACCCTTAAGTAGGGGCAAATTTAGGTTTAAGTAGGCATCAATACATTTCAAATTTGGCATCAAGTCTTTTTAATAAGTCTCATAAGGTGAATCTAGTTCACCTTATCCCCTCCATAAGTTATCTAGATCAGAAAATTTGAGATAGTTAAGTTATTACTATCAATGCTTAAATTATTCTTTCAAAATCCTAAGTCATTCCTTAGGAATTTTCCTTAGGATTTTTCTCAAATATTAGGATCTTTTCCTTAGGATTTAGAGATAGAAATTAGTTTAGAATTCATTGAGTAAATGAGTTACTCAATGGATGAAATTTTGATTTTATAGCTTCCCTAGAATTTCATTATTTATTCATGATTATTTTGTATTTTAACCTTAGATTTAGGTTAGAAATCCATCCTATTAAATTCTCATTTTGCTTAATAGGATTTGCCTTAATCTTTAGTCCATGAGATTTTGGGTTTTTAAACCTTAGCCTTTAGGGTCACCTTTGGATTAAGTGATTAAACCCCACTACTTGAAGTTTAATTCTTAATCCCTCAATCTTAGTTTATCTTAATCAAGATTAGTTTGGGTTGCTAAAAATTATAAAATTAGGACGAATGATTAATTATTTGACTTATGTAGGCGACTTTTTTTTTATTTGCATAAGAACTATTTAAGTTTTAATGTTTAACTTATAAGATCGTGAATCTAAGTTTATACTTGATAATAGTATATTGGAAATCCTGAGCTTTTATAAACTTAGAATAGTTGGAATAGATAACTCATATCATCTGTGTTTTAGTAGAGTCTCTTGCTTACTACTGAACTATACTGCTTTGCATTCCTTGTATTTTGAGCCTTTTTACATTGAGCATAACATACAAGATAACTTTGATGCATAAAATGAAAACATAAAAAATTAGGATAACACTTGCATTGGATTCATTTATGGACAAATATTTGTGCACTTTTACTGCCAATTGTTAGGTGGTAAGGAGAAACAAGAATTACTTAACACGTACTCATTGAGGAGAGTTGTGTTAAGTTGGAACCCACTTTAATTTTGCAGACGTGCTTGACTCAGCTACTTTTGAAATTGTTCACAGAAATAAAGTAATATAACTAAAACTTACAGCATATATGTATTTCTGCCTCTTTAGTTCAGTATAATTATTTTCTGCCTTAGCTTTGATAAGCTAAGTGTCACTGCATGTTTCAGTTCAGTGGCTTGTTAGCCAATTCTACTGATATGGCAAATTTTACATATTATTCTTTCTTTACTGCTTCCTGCTTACCATTACTACGGTTCAGTATTTGTTTGTTTACTTACATGTACTAGGATGCTAGTCTTGCTTGCTTACTTATATATATCACAGTTCAATTTACTTTATGTTAATTTGCATAATTTCATATGATCATAAGCATGTTAGGATGAGTCTTTTTTTCAGTATTTACATTATTTATACTTATAAATGCCTAACCTTGTTACAGCTTTGGGTCGAAGTATGTGCTTTACTTCCTTTTTGATTAAGTTATAAATATGTTGTTTTTAGCTTTCCCTTATTTTTTCATAACTTGTTGTGCCTATTTATGCTTGCTTAGTCATCTAGCTAATGATGATATCTTACAAAATTTTGAAATTAATATCAGCCTAAACTGTACTTAGACAATTTGTCTAATCAGATTTTCTTTTCTTATGGATGGGCCTGATCATTGTGAAACCGACAATGGCAGATTCCGAGTTGTTTGAGGTAGTTGAGCCTTCTGAGGAGCTTATTTCAAAGGAGCGTGCTGCTGCTGAAGATCATTAGCAATTTTCTTATTCACTTGCTTGTGAGGCTGAATGTTCTTTTCCTTTTCAGTTAAACTTTTAATGTTGTAATAATATTAGCTATGTGTGTATTTTCTTTTACTGCATATTTGTTCTGAGTTGAATGTATTTACTTTCTAAACTATGGTGAAATGATTGTGTATGTTTCTTGCTTTCGCACTCTGAATAATTCATGTATTATCATTTGATGAAAAGCTCTCAGTTAAATGACAAATTCCTTAGTTATAAAGGATTAGGGTGAAGAAAATCTAATCTGACTATAAATGAGAATTTATCATTTGGTGACCACTTCAACTTAAGTGTTAACAGGACCATGAAAAAGCTATTGACAAACTTAACAGGTCCTTGTTAACAAGCTCATTGCTTATGGATTTAAAAACTCCTTTGTTAGCAAAATCCAAAATTGCATTGAAAATATTTAGTTTTCAGTCCTCATCAATTGTCACCCTCAGGGTTTTTTCAAATTGAATAGAGGCCTTAGACAAGGAAATCTCCTTTCTCCTATAATGTTCAAAATAGCACTAAGCTACTAGTCCATTAACATCAATTCTTTTTTTAGCACGACCCCAACATGCATTTCAAAATTATGATTTATCATCTTGCTTATGCTGACGGCTAGATACTTTTTACTAATGAGGATAAAAGAAATATTCAAAAACTCATAACCCATATCACTCAACTTGAAACTAATTCTAGGTTCAATATCAATAAAAACAAATCCATATGTATGCTTAATGATAAAGCCCCTATTGGTCTCCAAAACTTTATTGTAAATCAATTGAGGTTCACAAAAGGATATTTCCCCTTCAAGTATCTTGGTGCCCCCATTTTTAAAGGCCACAATTCTAAAGATGTTTATACTGATATGTTGGAATCTATCTACAAAAAATTAAAAGAGTGAGAATAAATTCTTGTCCCAAGGAGGTAGGCAGCTTACCTTGCGCATGTTCCTAATATTATCCCTCTACAGTGAAATCATATCTCCGACTAAACGGGTGCTCAAGCGGATTAAAATGCTTTTCAACAAATTCTTATGGTTATGGGTACATGACATTGGGTCTAATATGAGTTTGGAATTCTTGGAATGACATCACCTTTCCTCTTACTGAAGGGGGGCTTGGTTTGAAAAATCCTGAAGATTTGCATATTGCCTTTTCCTTGAAACTCAGGTAGAATTTTAGAATCACGGAATCTTGATGGATTTCTATTCTTAAATTCAAATATTGCAAAACTCTGCCTGCTCTAATAAAACATAAAATAATTGACTCCCCTACTTAGAAGAGGCTTCTTGATGCTAGGGAGACTATGGAAGATATGCTTTTTGAGACTCAAGTGAACTCTCCACCTCCTTTTGGTTTGATAGGTGATCTTCTATAGGCACTCTTCCAAACATTTGTCCCCCAATGTATCCTAAACATGGCATTGTTAAAAAATTTTCTAATATTACTAGTTGGGATAGCATTCTTGAACGAAATCACTCCCAGCAATAAATTTAATCTTACCCTTGCTTGGCACATCTGTAGAAAGCATGGCCTTCATATTTGGTCTAATTGGATGTGGCAGAAACACCTTTCTACCTTCATAGGCAAGTTTATATGAAAATTATATCACAACCACAGGAGTGTTGATGAGATAATGATTGCAAAAGGCTATCACCTACCTTCTAAATGCTCTTGATGTCACCAATCTGAAATCATTCACCATGTGTTCCGTGAAAATATTTTCAGCTCTTAAGTATGGCAACATCTCTCCATCACAAACAGATGGAATGTGGTTAATCATAATGCCAAAATAATGAATGTTAGCAACTTTATGGATGCCTACACTATTTGATTTCTTTGGAACACCAAAAATAAAGCAAAATATAATAAGGTCAAATTTGTCGCTGATCACATAATTAAGAACATCATAAATGAAATTAGTATTATTCTTAAGGGTTTGCCAAGGCAAAATTTTAATTGGCAATAGGCTAATAAAACATCTTTTCAAAAAAATTTGCATGAAATTATTTTCAATGTTTATGTGCGGTGATAGGTTTTTTTTTTTTTTACTTTCTTAATTCTGGGATGCTTGATCCTGTTGTAATGTTTTATTTCTTAATAGTTAATGTTGTTGTGTTATGTCAGTTATATCTTATTTCGGCCATGGTTGACAATTAAATTGGTGGATGCGGTTTTTATGCCTAACTGTGGGGTGGAAGTTGAGTTCTATCCTCTGCTAAAAAAGCTGTGTGTTGATGTTTGGTTTTTAAGTTTGCTCTGTTGGGCAATTTTTGTTTTTGGATGTTATGATTTTTGTTCACCCTAGGATACTATTGGCTTGAAATAGCTTGTCTAACCCTATTAGTTTAAATTTTTTTATGTGCTCTACCTTCAATTTAGGTTTTTGTTTTTATGGGATTTTTTAGGTTATACATTAGATCCTACTTTTTGATATCGGCTTTCAGCATTT
This sequence comes from Gastrodia elata, assembly GCA_016760335.1. NCBI lineage: Eukaryota > Viridiplantae > Streptophyta > Magnoliopsida > Asparagales > Orchidaceae > Gastrodia > Gastrodia elata. The sequence continues at coordinate 16,690,802 of CM028673.1, forward strand.
TAGAATTATATTTTTTACCAACCCAACCCAACTCTATAATCTTATTTGGCTATAAACAAAACCCTCCCTTTTCTCAAAAAAAAAATTATATATATATATATATATATTACAAAATAAGTAATACCTGCACCGTTGAAGTTCATCTATGGATGCACCAAATGCGGGGAAAATTTCTGAAAGACCAGTCAAAAAGTCATTCATGGTAACTCTTATGCTCTCTTCATCTAATGGTTTGGTAAGATCGTCCATATTCAATTGCCGATTTAGGGCAAATGAAACAGCACTTTTCACAAGACCTTCTAGCTCAGCTCCACTAAAATTCTTTGTCCGTGCAGCTGTGCATTTAGAATTATAAGAAGAAGAAAGAAAAACATACCCATTTTGATTTTAAAAAGTTTTCTAGAACAGTAATACAGATAGATTCATTTCAATGACATAAAAAATAAAAATTTTATGCAGGCCAAAAAAAAAAGACAAAAAGAGGTATAAAGAGTCGTATCCTTTATTTTGACATGTTACTTCTATCAATTCATATATAAAAATTCCTCACAATGGAAACCAACACTCGCATCTGAAAGTATTCTGTCAGTGCAATGTAATTAACAGCATAATAAAAATCTAACTATTTAATGCAGAATAGTTTCAACTCTCGCCTGCTAAATACAAGTAGAAATCAATAAAAATTTTATCAACGAAAAGAAGTCAATTCAGCTAAGGGGTTGATTGCTGGGGAAGATGTACAACATGCCGTCCAAAACTCCTTGCCATATTAATCAACAGGAATAAATTGTAGTGCTAAGGAAAAACAAGTTGAGATAATCCCTTTCTTTCTACACGTCCCTCTTTACAGGTACAACTAGCTCTCAAATAAGAATTGGAATCAATGCATTCAAAAACAAATTCAAAGAAAGAAGATCAAACACAACGATCTTCATAAAGGGCCATCAACAAATTAGCATTGAATAATTCATTTTGCAGTCTTTATAAAGGGGGACTTTTTACCTACATAAGATTAAGTAGCTCTCAAGGACTAGTTTAACGAGTATAGCTTGTCTACCTCCGCTCAGTGAATTTTCAATGTCGCTTCAATGGTTTTGACCACTTTTTTCCTTTCATTCTTCCACTGTTGCAACAAGTTCAACTGCAGGGTGAGCACAGGTCAGTCTCGTCACTTCAACTCACAAATTATTATGCTCTACCTTGTGATCTAAGCTCGCAAATGTCATTATTATTCACAATAGCATCATCACAAACTCAGATTTATTATCCTGCACTTGTCATTATTGTGCTTTTGGTTTCCTTACAATTTTACTAAAAAAACAATTTGGGGTTAATTTTTTAAGGTGGTTAATTTTCTAAGGTGGTGAATTTAGGCATTTCTACTATAAAAGTGAATTATCCTCCAAAACTTAGATCGGAGCACCTAAACAATGTTAACCCCATAGTGGTTTTCTATTTTACACATCAATTAGTATTAAAATGCAAATTTCAATAGTTGACTGCTTACAAACCATAGCCACCCACTGATTTCTTCCCTTTACAGTTCCCGCACAACACTTGCAGTAATTCAAATAAAAAAAACTGTATTACTAGCTTGGCATCTGGCCAATAAAAAAACAAATTCTTTGCATACTAATGAAATCATTATAACTTACATATATAGCAAACATTGCATTACGTTTACTAATGTAACACTCAAGTATTTATAATATATATATCTACAATCTTAAGTGTCTATTTTAATCAGAAATAAAAATGGTATAACTACATGATACAATTTTGAAAAGTTTTATCGGTACAATTTTGAAAATTTTTAGTAAATATCATGTAAATCATAAAGATTGGCTAAATATAATATAAGAATTATAAGAATTTGCATGACATGTGAATAAAGCATTCAAAAAACTTAACATGTACAAGATGCATAGTTATGTTAGTGAGCCAAATCACAAATACATAATTTTCTGTGAATTTTAGAATTCTCCTTGCTCAATATAAAATTAGTCACAAATTTACTGAGATATTTTATCAATCTAATAAGCAGCTATAACCATAACAATAGTATCAATAATTTAGATTTGATTAAAAAAAGCTCCTAATTGACATGATAATACAGCACAGAAATTATGTGTTACATTACATTGTATCAACAAAGTATTCCTTATAATGAGTAAATCAATTATTTCTACAAAGCAACACAATGGAACAGTTAAAAGATCAAACAATTATAAAGCATAAAACTCATAATTAGAATAAGTTAACATTTTTTTTACAAACTACAATTTATATTCTATTTCTACCCCCCATCATAATGCAATCTTCACAGAATAAAAGTTGAATCAACGAGTAAACAAGACACTAACAAAAAACTGAAGAAGAACAAATAGGAAAATCATGATCAATAGTTTTATTTTGTAGCATTTGAGTGTTCCAAATAAGCTATGATTCCTCAAACTAAATTCAATAGTCAATGCACAGAATTCATTAACTTTTAAAAAATAAACAAATGATCTTTATTATATTACACTAATGAATATAGTTTATGGAAAGTATGCAATATTACTATGTTGGCATGCACCCACAATAATAAAGAAATCGTACTCTATCAAGTTGTCAATTTTAACAATCAAAATTGAAGATAATGCAAATTCATTTGAAATAGTAATAAAATATAAACCTGTAGCACAAGTAAATAATATTGGCTAGATTGATGAGATATAAACCTAAAGCACAAGAAAATCGCTAATGAAAAAAATAAAAAGATAACACTCTACAAGAACGTCAAAGATGTTCAAAGTAATTTAAGAGAGATATATACAAAGTTCATTTCTTTAATGGAACTAGGGGAAAACATTCCTTCTCTAAATTGTAGGTATCAAGTCAATGGTGATGATAATATGAAAATAACTATTCAAAGTCAATATATCTGCCATTCTAAACAGGAAAAGCCATAATTATCCTGACTTCAAAATTATTTTTTTAAAGATAGTATGTCCAAAATTCTTATGATCACAGCGCACTTGACAATCAATAAAAGTTATGATAGCAAATGCAGTATATAAGTTTACTAGTCTAGTTAATGCTCAAATACAAACATTGATAATATGCCCTATATCTTAATGATCACAACATAATTATGATAGAAAGCATTCAGATAAAGAATAATACATGTGTAAATTAAAAAAAAATATGATCAATAAACATACCAAGCTCTAGAAGGTTTACATCTGGAGCTAAGAAAGAGTTTTCTTTCAGTTTATTTGTGTGAATTTGCAAAATTTGAAGACGACCATTTTCATCAGGAAGGTTAATTTCAACATGGACCTCCAATCGCCCAGGCCTATAAGTGAAGATTGTTAATATTAAATACTTTTCTAAAATGTACTTTTAATAAATTATTCGCAATCTATCAGAAGCACAACTATTTTCATAATATAGGTACTTTAAAAAATGCCATAAATAAATTAATCTAACATACAAAAATGATAAATACAAACCAACAAACATGTGAAAACACAAAAGTGTTTACTTTAAAAAATTTAACACTAGATTCACTGGATAAATGCATTAGATAACAATAAAGTTTGATCACGACAAAAAACAAATGATTGATAAATTTATTTTTCATTCTTTGATTACTTTGTCTTTTTTCTTGAGTCATTGTTTTTAATTGTAAGATTCTAAGCATCACTTAAGAAAGAAGGTATTTTGGTTACAAAGAATTTCTATTCAGCCTAAATTTTGTGCAATTTTTTATTCTATATGATTCTTAATTCGATTCATATTATGTCAATGAAATATTTATTTAGTCATAACATGTGCATACGATTCTGATATAATTTCAATTACTGTTATTGGTAAAAATATTGTTCCTTGTTAACACATAAAACAAGATCCTTAAGAAATTTTATGTTTCTTATCAAGATTGTGGTGTTAAGGTAATTTTCACAATATGGTTTTATGAGTTTTTATGAAGAAAATTTTAATAGCAGATTTTTTTTGCATCGGAGCCATATTTTGAGAAAGTGAATGTCTCGACTCCTGCCACTTGTGAAATCAAGCATTAACAGAGTTCATTTTAACAAGGAAAACGTATAGTACATAAACTGGACTTATGTGGACATAACATACCGTAATAATGCTTCGTCCAATAAATCTTTCCTATTGGTCATTCCAATGAGAAGAACATTGTCTAAGGACTCAACCCCATCAATCTACAATACAAATAATCAGTCATTTAGACAGTTCAAAGAAATGGTATAAAAACAGTACCTTTGTTAGTAGTTGGTTCACAATGCCATCATGAACACCAGTGCCATCCCGCATTGACCCTCTAGTCTGCCAAGATTTATTAAACAACAATCATCACAAAAATATTGAATATTATGGTAATCATTTGTGAAATACACTACAAAAGTTCAAAACAATCACATAATCTATTATTCATTGCATATGTTCATATCATTTAAACCTATTTTTAATCACATTATCATCAATGGATACCTAATTAATATGAAGAATATTAAGGCCATAAAAAATAAAAAATAATATACAAAATCACCAGTTTGAAGATTCCACGAGAGTCTATAAATCAAATGAATAACAATAATTGAAGATTATCCTCTAAAAGCAATTCTTCATCATAGTCCTTTATCATTAAAGAAATACTACACTCTTTTATAAGACCTAAATTTCATCCTTTATGAAAGTCCTTTGTCACATAATAAATCATTCTAACTTAAAAATCCTCAAAAGGTTATAAACTCACATGCTCAAGAAACTATTTCTTAATAAGGCACATAATAATGTAAGAGAGAGAAAATAGTTTTGGATAATATTGCTGAATAGAAAGAAATAACACAAACATTGGAACCTTAGAGAAATAAAAGAAAAGGGAAAATGAGATGAGACAAAAAATATAGAGGCCAAGCAAGATAAGAAAGGGAAGAGGGATCCAGCCTTGTCTATCAAAGATTTTCATATTCACATCAACCCCTTAATTACTTCATCAAAGATTATTTATATCCAAAATTTTAAATTTTTATTAAATTTGATTACAAAAGTTAAAATATTTAAGCGATACTAAAAAACATTGCCTATTATATCTCCCTCATGAATATTTATTAAAATTCATATTCAATTAGGGAAAATAATTTTTATCTTGAAAATAATGATAATATTTAATTTAAATAAATATTAAAGGCATAATATTATTATTATTATTATTATAAAAAATAATATTCTTTTAATGTTTTGTTCAGCATAAGGGAAAAATATTTCTACATTTATGGATAGATTACTTGCATTACATAAATTCTCTACTAATAAGAAAAGAGTCACTACTATAATAATGATTCAATAGTAGCACTAAACTCATTTATTTTAAGTTACCACCAAATCCAAACCAACATCTCCCTCATAAGAAAAATAAGGTAAGAATACAAGAATATTTCATATAAACATAAACTTATATAAACATAATGGTTAAACAACACACCAACAACAACAACAACAATAAAAAGCCTTAATCCCACTAGGTGGAATTGGCAACATGAATCTTCAGTTGTATATTCATTAACATAACATAACTAATATGACATAACAAAAAAGCACAAAACAAATACATAAAACTAAACATAGCTAAAAACACTCAAACATAACCTCTAATGGCAATGATGGCACCAACTATACTGTATGATATCAGTTTATGCAAAATCATTACCTAATCTTCCCAAAAATGGCATTATCATATTAAGCATGTGTATGGGTATAGATGAAATTAAAATAATGCAATTACAAAAGTCATCCATGATCGTTGAAATAAATGATGTCACTCTATCAGCAAGAATCACATTATCTGCCTTATATGAGATATAGTTACATATTCAAAGATAATAGAAGCACTATCAATGAAAACATTAGCACATCCTACAACCAAAGAAATTGCAAACAAAAGTATCAAGAGTATAAGAAAAACATAACTAAAAGAAAAAATATGGTTTATGGTAGTAATTGAGAAGCCTTGGCAACAAGTTTAATATCAATATCAAAGCATTCATATTTGTTATGATCATTTTATATTGCCTTCTTGATTAGAGCATTCAAATCTACAACAATGGCAGAAAAAAAAAGGCTCACTTAGCCATTTTATCATGCTCAAATTATTTATTTGTGTTTCAAAGGGTATTTAGATTAAAAAGTTCAAATGACATCACAATTCAACTTATCTAAGCTCCTCATTAAAAAATTTAGTAACAACTCTTTAGTATTTTTGATATCGTATAGATATATCTCAATTTGATCATCACTAATGTTTATCAAAATATGTTAAGACATAATATTCAAAATTATGAATGTAACAAAGTGACAAATGACATCTATAGATATGAAATTTTGTTTAATAGATAGGTTGTTTAAATTACAAAATTGATAAAATCATGGTTTAGATTCTCTCACAATAATCCTCACAGTATCTAAATTTTATTCTCATAGTAATAAAATCAAGACAAATTATTTGGTAATCATTAATAACATTCCTAAAGCATGTGACTCAAATACAATGAGTTTGAAGAGTAATCATCAAAGAAATCATTGATAATGTGCTACTTAGGTGAGGTGTGGCTTCGAACAAACATTTAAAAGAGAGAAGGTAGCAAAATTGAGTCAAAATCACATCAAAATAACAAGGAACAATACTAGAAAAAATTAAGTCATAATAAGAAGTGCCTTTAAGGATCACATGTGGATTGCAAATATAAACGAGTAAAGTATTCTCATAGTTTGTAATGGAGCGCTCTCGAAAAAAGTGATTTATTAAGAAATTATCTTAAAAAGGCAAAGTTGTGAGCTCTAGCTTATAATAGAATGCTTTGGGCTAAAGCAAAAAAAAAAATCCTTTCTTAGCATAACCTATATTAGATGTTGAACTCTCTGAAATATATAAGAATCTGCACTATATGGATTACATTTTAGAAGTAAACTTTTTATTTAGTTAATTTGGATATTTTAACTAAGCGATCCCTTGGTAGTTAAGTCAACGTTAGTTTACATCAAGAATTGAGAATTTCTTACAGGTGTTGATCGCTCCGAAAAGTGCATGAATCTCCATTGCTTGGAATAGATAGTAGGAATAAACTTTTCGTGCAATCAATTTAATTTTTAACCAAACTCTCTCCAAATGGATAACTGAAGTGTAGTTAGATCTAGAGTCAAGAATTTCCTAAAGATGCAAACTTTTAAAGTTAATTCTCCCTCGTATGGATACCCTTAAGTATAAGACGGCATGTGCAGTAGGGTAGATGAAAGTAGACCCAACTTGAGGTCAAATCCACTAACATCAGAAGAAAGTTTTAATCATAATATTCAAATATCCTAATTAACAATCATAAGTCACATTTCAGAAATTTTGAATAGAGTGATATTTATTAAAGACCCAATCCTTGGATTCAACATCAACTCTTAAATAGGTACAAGGTTAATCGTACTATTTTTCCTCAATAGTTTAATACATAAAGAGAATGACTATTATCGTTTAGAGGTTTTGGATATAATCATGAAAGGTTCAAAAACGTGCTTAACTAAGAAGATTATTTAGAGTCTCAAATCTTCCAAGTATTAAATTAAAAACATAAGGTTTTGGGTTGTGCGCGTGGCGATTTTGGTGAGCTTTTGAGGGCTTGTTAGCAATGAAGCAAGCTCGAGATAGTGGGTCTTATGATATAGTCATTTAGACAAGGCAGCCCAATGTTTGGCTAAATATGGGGCACTCACATCCTCATGGCTTCGATGACTCCTACAAGAGTTCCATCATTTCCCATCTAAGGCTACTATCATTTTCTGTGACAATGTCTCCACGATTGCCACTGCCAACTCACTATTCCACACTCATACGAAACATGTGGAAGTGGATTGCCGAATTAAGCTGACAATTTTAAAAATGAAGAGATCATCATCCAGTACACACTGTCCATAGAACAAACAACCGACAACCTCACCAAACCTCTCTTAATAACACAATTTAACCTTCTACGCAATAAGCTGACATTAATGAGCCTACCGTCACAATATGAGAGAATGTTAAAGAGCATCAAAACACAACAGCTCCAAACAAAAGGCTAGACGCTTAGGCGTCCGTGTAGCAGATACATCTAGTGCCAAAACAGAGCACTAGGCACCTAGGCGTGCCAAGCGTCATTGAATCGGGCACATGAAGGCCAGACAAACAACTGGACACCCGAGCGCGCCCAAGCGCCTATGACGCATACGCACCAAGCGCTAGACATAACACTGGCAGCCAAGCGCGCCCAAGCGCCTATGACACATACGCACCAAGCGCTAGACGGAGCAATGGGCTCCCAGGCGCGCCCAGGCACCCTTGAACCAGACACCTGGGCACCAGACAGACGACTAAGCACCTAGGCGTATGTGAATATGAACTTTGTACCTATACGTTGTTGTTTATATAAAGCCTTGTATCACTCATTATTATCACAATGAAAAATTATTTTTTCCTGCCAAGATTCCCAACACTTACAATATGTACATGCATATAAGAATAAAAAATTTTAATAAAATTGATCTAATTTCAAGCCGGAACTCACATATTAATAAAAGAGCCAAGTTCAAATTTGTTAAAAGTAGTCGAAGAACTGAACTATTCTCACAAGTTGAACTAGAGTTTGATGTTACTCAAGCTTGACTTGTCCCATTTACTTGGTATACTTGTTAACAAAAGTGGCATTTCTCTTTGAGAAATATGCTATTGCAAAAATCTACTTATTTACAAAAATAATTAAAATTAGCTCTTAAAGCTTTAAGGTTTAAAGGGTATAAATATTTGGGTTCAATTTCACATAGCATATCTCAAGCATAATAGTATATCCTAATCATAATTATGGCAAAAATAAATTGAAAAGTTCTTTCTGATGAAGGTACAAATGAATTAATGCACAAGAATTTCAACATTAAAGGTGAGAGAAAGACCAACAAGATTTCTCACTCTGAGTAGAAGGTTCAGAATTGAACAGTCTTTTGATGCAAATGTAGGAATGCTTGCAATCCCCTTTTCAACTGTTTAATATTAAACAATTCATTTAAGTTTGGCAAAAATTGTTTTGTTTGGCTGTTTACATATATGTTCATGATGCCCGGGTTTTGTTGGGGACTCTTAGTTCTTTAATATTTAATGCTATTATTGCACATTACCAAATGCCTATTGTTATTTGTTAGGTTAATTATCAAGTCTGGTGTGAATCTTTTTTCATAGAGTGCACAACATGATTTCTTCAAAACTGTTGCATACTAAACTCCTTACTATAACAGTTTTTTTAAGGAATTGCTCTGTTAAGAAAACCATATTAAACTTTCATAATTTTTGCTAATTTAATAGCTTAATAACATAGTGCATTGAGCAACAAAAGTAAAAAAAAACATGGTTATTAGGTTCTTGCATAGCAAATTTATGTTTTATTAGTATATATAATTCAAATAAATATGTAATATCATAATTTTAAGAAATAGGTTCTGATAAACACTAATAAATAATGTCTTTAAACTAAATTATAAGCAATTTACAATATAATATTTAGAAATTTAATGGCAGCAAATATTTAAGTAAAATATATAATACGTGAAAAACAAGAGGATGTATCTCTATTAATTCAACTTCAAATTTATTTTATTAGTAAAAAAAAAGAATTATCTTATGCATTACGATTTTGAATAATTCATTAATAATTATATCCTTGTGATGTGCACCTTAAGAGATACAGTCTTGAAAAGGAGAGTGTGCAAACAGGGACAGTTGTTATATTGTTTAAAGAAATAAAATACACATTCATTAATTTAGCTAAAGAACATCAAAAATAGTTTACATTTTGATACCTTACAAATAGCATCAATTTCATCAAATATGATGATGTGCAAGTCACTTTGATTACCTAAAAGTAAACAAAAAAAGCATAATAGATATTATTAGTAGCACCAAATTCATAGATAGTATAAGAAATTGTCCTATACCTCGTGCCCTTTGGTCCTGTTCAGCATCAGCAAATAAATCCCTTACGTTCTTCTCTGTCTCTCCGACAAATTTGCTCAATACTTCAGGTCCATTAACAACCTAAAATTTAAAAAATCATATGACTTGTCATTAACAACCTACAGATACCCCATTAAAAGATAGCATATTAAACTCCCTAAAAAATAAGAGTAGCACAAGTAAATAGAGTATCAGCATTAAGTAGAAGCCTTGAAATATACTAAGTGGAAATATAACAACTTTACCATGAAGAAATCAAGTTATATCTACCTATACTACATATTGAAACCACATAAATTCTTAAATTCTTTGTGAATGCCTTTTATTCCTTGTTTCTAATTAGTAGCACTTTTGTTCTAACTATCTATTAAAAAGTGGCATACCTTACAAACAATATTGATATCTTGAGAAAGACACCAAGATGTGTTGGTGTTGGTGTCATTGGTTCTAACTAAGGCATATATAGTGCCTATAATTAATATTCAAATGAGGTTTGCAAAAAGACTGATCAGTGATAGAAGGAAAAAAGTAACATCAACTGGTGCAATAGACCAAATTTGTTTTGGGGAAGAATTCAAAAAACATGAACCAAGAGGTTTGAGACATATTGGATAGTCCAGCAGTGCAAGCTATAAGATTAATGTCGTCTTGAAAAAATTGCTCAACATTAAAAGTGAAAAGATGACTGGTGATAGCTGACCTAATAAAATGCAATTTGAACGAAAATCAGTTAGCATGTGGTCGTAAGAAGTCACCACAAATTGCCAGAAGTCATAACAGTTATTTCCCACGTAGGGTCAATGCATGGACATTAAAATCAATGGCTAGTTGATAACCATCACAAGTATCTATAAAGACCTAAATTAAGTGCTCATGAGTAAGTTTGTGATCCAAGAATTAGAGGATCACCATTAATACTTTATGGTCAGCACTAATATTCTGACATACCCTATTCTAAATAATATGATGTGTATTTGTCTCATTATTTGGGAGAATTTTAAGAAGAATTTTTTCATAATAAGTCATGACTCAGCTAAAGTATTAAGCCGCATTTTATGAAAAATTGTAACACTAGCTTCCACCCATGTATAAAAGAATGCATGATTTGTTAGATTGAAAAAATTGAGAGTAAGAGAGTTCTGCAAGAACATATAATCTCTGTGCTTCTTGTGATTGATCAAAAACATGTCAAGAGCCACCATTATATAAATTAGTAATTTACTAACCAAAATGCCAAACGAATTGAAAGGACTTTAAGTCCCTTGAAGGCTAATAAAGAATATCCTTCGCTAGAAATAAGAAATGATGTTCAGGAAATTAAAGTGAGCAATATCCAAGTACTACAACAGTATTGTAGCATAAATGCTTCAAAAACAAATTGAAAAAGCTAGGTGGCCTACATTATCGAACTCCTAACAGTTCAAGCTACAATAGTTTAGTATTTGTTTGCATGTATTTAATAAACAACAATCTAAATAATGCTCTCGAGTACCAAAAATTTGGCTTCCAAACCATTTATAATATTTTTCTTAATCAAACAGAGATGCATATGCTCAAACAAAAAGGTAAGGATATACATTCTGTAGCAATGAACTCTTAACCTTAATTAATATGCATTAACACAAGAATAAATATACACTTTACATATGTATCTATGCCAAATCATTTCTCATGTTTGTTTAAAATGGACATGGCAAACTTCTCTTCACCATTTTCAATCTCTAAGGTTTAATCAAATCTTTAATTGATAAAATTAATAGGTACCTTTGGTTCCCTTCCATTAAGCAACTTTCCGATCTGTCGGGCCAAAAGAGTTTTTCCGGTACCTGGAGGGCCATAAAGCAGCATGCCTTTCACATGCTTGATGCCCAATCTGTCAAGTAAAATGATAACAAAGACATTCTAAATACACAACATAACAACAAAGCCGTACAAAAGGCTGCATCGGAATTGCATACTTGTTCATAACATGCGGAGGGAAAACACGAGAAGCAAATGCCCTTCTAAAGATGTGAACAAATCCTTCATTAAGTCCTCCTATTCCAAGTTCCTGGAGATTAAACTTTTTTTGCTTGAAAATATTGCTGCTTGCAGCTTCATTCTGATTAATAATCTGCAAAAACATTCATCCAGAAACTGGCTTAGTAATCTATATGATATTGTAAACCATTTTCATTTAAGAAAAATAAAAGTATGCTAAACAGAAATTTGAAAAAAAGAGCATGTGATTGCACTAACAGCAATACGATCATAGAAATTAAATGAAGGATGCATAAAACAACCTTTATCCCTGAGTTTGAAACTGCCTCAAAAATTATATGTGTGTCATTGGTTATTTGTCCTCTTTCAACATCATTTGAATTTTCCAGTTCCTCTACCATAGCCCGATTAACAGTTAAAACATAATTGATACCCAAAAATTCAAATAAAACTCTTTGTCCAGAAGTCATAATCTGCATGACACAATTACTTCAAATCAGAACAAAATAAAGATAAGAAAGTAAGATTGAAGAAAATATAAAACGATATTATAATTACAAGCTACATGGTATCAAGTTCTAAGAATATGAAAGATAAATATGTGCACTTATAATTTACATCACCTTATACAACTGTCCAAAAATTTAAGATTAACCTGTTAAGGTTCCAAAATGTCCAAGCAAATCATTTTAACTCCTATTTAAAGTGGACTATTTAACTAATATTACATTGGACAGTACTCCCAAGAATCAGTTGAGACGATAAGCTTAAACAGTTATTTAATAATGAATAAAATGATATATTAATTAATTATTTAATAAATAAATTTAGCTAGTTAAATCAAAAATTAATTATGAACTAAATTATAATTATGAAACAATTAATTCCTTTATAATGACATAACTATATAATAAATAATTAGCTTAGATTATAATTATGAAATAAATTGACTGTTCTATAGTGACATATCTATATAATAATTAATTAATTTAGATTATAATTTAATAAAAGTATTATACTAGTAACTAATTATTAAGCCAATAATGACATAATAAATTAAGTATTAATTATTATTATTATTACTATACTTTATCAACATAATAATTAACTAAATGATTATTTATTTAAATAAGATGATTAATTAAACTATAAATTCACTTAAACTAACTTTGAATTCAGATAAATTAAAAAGAATTAAAATAAGTTTCAAAGTCAATGATATGGGTGTTAAGTAGGTTTGACCATACTTGGTTTAGCTTTAAGATGATAAAAATCCTTCAAATAATTTAGAACTAAATGACTAATAATATAGCACCAAAAAACTGATTGTTATGCTTGATTACGGATGCATTAAAAACTGATTGATGTGCGAATGGAAGCATGCTAATGAATTCTGTGAAGCAGATAAAAATAAACAACCAAATAAAAAGTATTAAAGACATTTCGAACAAAAAGTGCATTACTCGCCTTGTTCAAATACTTCAGAGACATTCCACTCTAAAGATTTTAACAAATTACACATGATGGCATAAAACACAAATGTGAAAATGGAATCTTATCCCATTCATTAAATGAAGCTTGGAAATAATGTGACAACGTAATTATACCTATTTTTGTGCTAGATAAGCTCGCACAATATACTCAACATTAGAACTTTACTCTCATTGGTTTGTTATTATCTCGCTATATAGTTTATCGCATGAGCAATTATATGTTTCCAACAGCAATTAGTTTTAACCCTTAGGCTGGTGCTTATCCTCAAAACTGGAAATTCGCTCATCTTTTATTCGGCTCAATATAAAATTTAAAAAAACTTGAGTAAAATAACAGAAGCTATACTCGCATTTTTCTAGTCATTTTGAGATCAGACTAATTGTCTGAATAATAATTCGATCTAACATAAATTAAAAAAAACATATATTTAAATGTAATGTGTTTAGATAAATTAAGCAACATAGTAGTTTCTTGCAATGCAATGAGGTCACAGGAGATTGTCTAAAGCTCCTGCTAATACTTATAAATTTAAAATTTATATTTCAACTTGGCTCAAATTAATTTTGAAATGGTTTAAATCAAATAATTTCAATTCAAGCTAGTTTGGCTCGAATCTACCTTATGTATGAGTTGAGACAAACTCAAAAATCTCAAGTTGGAGTTCAGTTTGACTCACTCAAACTCGACTCGAAGTGAATCAATACTTGCCCATATAATACAAAAAGTAAAATGCTTATTTACAACATTAAATTGAAAGGTTTAATATTTTTTGTCTAAGGTTCTCCTATCTTATGACATTTCAAATAAACATGATTCATTTTAATGGATGCATTAATAAAAGAAATTAATGACATTTCAACAAATTATATGTTACTACTGAAAACTAAATGCAGACAAGGGAAATAATTTTCATATGTAATCATAGCCTGAAGATAAGAAAATCATCAATTCAGTGATTTCTACCAAATGAAGGTATCTGATAAAGCCCTCTACAAACTATTAATTTGATAAAGAGATGGCTCGATGGATTAAACGATTGAGTGGTTTACAGAAAGAATGGTTAGAGAGGGCGGAAGTAGAGGTTGACTAGTTGCTAGATGTGCTAGTAAAGGAGAACGTTCAGATGGGTTTGAGATTAAAGAAGATATATGGATGTCTAAGGTTTGGAGAAGATGAAAGACCAACTATTTAACTATGTTATAGGAAACAATTTTCTTGATTGTTGAATAGGTAAGAGAACTGGTTGGGTTGAAGAGGATCGAGATTTTTGAAATAAGATGAACTGGTATAGATTACTTGATGGAGTAAAGCATATGTATAGTGGAATCATGCGGATAGGGAGAGAGGCCAACAAATTAACTGTTTTGAAAGTTATTTGAATGGCATCGTGGGACGGGATAAAAAGAGAGCTAATTATTTTTAAAAGGAGAAAAAAAGAAAAAGAAGCAAAGGTTAAAAGAGAAAAAAGAAAAGAAAAAGAAAGGAAATGACCAAAAGGCAAAATAAGAATTGATGCACTGATGTTAGCATGGTTGGCAACATTTGCCCACACGAAGATGAACGGCTACACAAGCCTCATTGTAATAGCTTAACCCTAAAAGAAGAGAAAAAGCACTTAATCATTATCAAAATTTTGTTTATTAATGACTTCCCCATCCCGCTACAAGTATGAGTAATCAAAATCCTAATGATGTAAAAACAAAAAAATGAAGCCAGAAAAAGAAGATGTACTTCTTAAGGAAAAACAAGAGAAAAAATAAATGAGACTTTAAATATAAGAGATTTATATTAATACAAATTAACAATTTTATATACTTTATAATTTTTTAAATTTAATAAATTTGAGTTTCAAAATATGGTGGAACTAATGATGTTAAATTATTAAGAACCACTTTCTAAGAATTTAGCTATCCCAAACCTATTATCTAAAATCACGTATGCAATCCTAATTAATTTATGAAATCTACTCGGTGCCTTATCTGGCTTATTACGAGAACTAAAATTTTGACTGGCATGTTAATTCAGAGGCAAAATGAAGAGAAAACTGAACATCATTCACTTTAAAACAACATGTTAATTTTGACTGGCATGATAAACAACATTGCACTTGATACACTGATGAACCAATCCTAATTGATGGTGAGAGTGTGAAAATTTTAAATTAACACCAAACCTAACACAAAATTTTAACGATTATGTTAACTTTTATCTTAATAGAACGTACAAAAATATGCAAACAAATAAGTGATTCATACATCTATAATGGAAACTCATAATGGCCCACATTACAATTAGTATTTTATAAAATTGTCTTTTTTGCATTGCCTGTATTATTTTTACACTTTACATTTTCTACAGCATCAATGGTTTCATTTTAACAGGGTACATTTTCACACTAAACATCTTTTATACCTCATTATTTTTTTATCTAAGTTACATTTTCAAATTTTATTCAAGCAAAAATTTTGCAATTGAGACAGCAGATCATTGCAAGAAAAATAGCTTCAAAGTTACTAGATCAGAGCAGGAAGGGCTTTTTCTCTACGCAAGCTCAAGTCCAGCAAAAATCCTCACCACTGATCTGCTCCTAGACCAGCACAGCATAATCATCTCCTCACCTGATTCTTTAGCCACATCATTCTTTAAAATGATGTCTGCTCGTTTCATGCATTCACATATAAATAATGGTAAGCAAGCAGTAAAATGGCTACATTACTAGCAGCCCCATCTTCAAATCAGCAGAAAAAAAAAAAAGAACGGACCTAGACTGAGCCCTAAACCAAAATGTTTTAAATTTACTTAATAACCTTGTTTTTAGTATTGCAGATAAAATCCCTATAAAGCACCAACGAAAACAAAGAAGAAAACAATTTTAAAAATATTTGAAGTCTATAGCTGGTGAAAGTATGTATCACAACTCATTAAGGATTAGGTAGTTTTGCAAGTTTGAGGTTTTTGAGTATTTCTTTTATTGCAATTTCTTATTATATTGTTAGAGCTAATTTATCTCACAATTGTATAGAGAAACTTTTTGGATGTCTCACCAACAAAAGCATATTGGATATACTTTCAGGAACAAAGTATCGATGTTCTTGAGTAACCATCATCAGAAGGCATAAAACCGCATAAGACAACAGACAATTAAATTGGAGAGGGGATTTGGGTCGGCCTCTGTGCCCATTGCGCCAGAAAAGATTTCTCTTAAATGAGGGAGAGAAACAAAAGCAACATTCTTTAGACTATGGTAGTACATTCTCTTCATGCACACAGCATTGCACTAACCACCCAGTACATGAGACAGCTGATGAGCTAAATGTTTAGCATTAGTTGACAATACTATTGAATGTAATTTAAATGTTTTCTTGATTGTGATGTAAGAAGACATGCTGACGAGGGCACAAAAACTATTTGTGCCAAACTTCGATACTACATGGCAAGGATATATGTTGTCCGTAATAAATTTCAGTTTGGAACCCAAAATGGCTATTTTTTCCCTACTTAAGAATCTAAAAATCAATTTTTTGATTTAGGGTTCCAAACTTTGATACTACATGGCAATATGTATGTTGAACACGAAAAATGATTATATTTTGAGCTCTTCATTTGGACATTTTCTGAACCTAGAATTTATTTGAAATCTGTCTGAGGTCATTGCAATGCTTATAAATTTTTTGATTAACTATATTCTAAAAAGCTAATATTTTTTTGGATTAGATCTGCATTTTAGGATTTTAGCGATTTTTCAAATAAAATGCTTATAATCTATTTGTTTATAGCTTGCATTGAGATATTCTACATTTGATTTTACTTGTTACTGGGAAATTCTGTATTTGGACCAATATTTAGCTATTCTTCAATTGAGCCAATATATGTATTTGCTTATATTTCATTTTATATTATGTAAAATGCTTAAAACTATAACATATTTTAATTAAATTTGTATAGGGAGATAACCAATTATTATTCTTTATTCTTTTTCATTGGTATAATTTTGATTTCCTTTTCTTTGCCCATCTAGTAAATGGTGTAATTGATTGCAGTTATCTTAGTCAGCTTTGAATTGGTAATTTTGAAACTAGTAATACAAAGTTGCTTAAATTCAAAAAGCATTTTCTTAGCCATGTAATATCAAAGTTTATCTTTTATTTTCAATTTTGTTACCTGATTTCTATAGCTTAACTGAAGTTATATTTTTTTGTGAAAATCTGTTTTCATTCAAAGCTTTATTTCATGCTTAGTTTGATTATACTGCTGCAAGCTTTAAATTCTAGTATAGCTAGGAGGCAATCTTAGCAAAAATTTGATTAATCTATTGAAATAAAATAGTTTGCTACAATAAATTAAAAGGCAATCTTGTCATAAATTAGTATGTTGTCATAAGAGTACTCTAATTAATCTACTAAAATACAATTGGTGGTCTGTTATAAAAATAATTTCGTTTAATGTTTGAAAATGATTACCTTTTGATTCTTCAAATTTTGTGAAACTATCATGCCTTCTTAATAACAGTACAGGCTTGTGTTTTTTAGTTATACGATACTTTTTAGTAAGAATTAACAATGTTGGTGAACTTTAATTTTTCTTTATAAATTTGTGAAGTCAATGGTAACTTAGTGTAGTATTTTACTATTTTGAATTGCAAATCCTAAATCCTTTATTATTCTTAGTATATTTTAATAGTATTTTGAGTGATTTTTGACATAAATTAGAAGAGAGATTGATACTTTAGTACACACTAAATTAGAGACAAAGTACTAAATCTTGGAGCTCGTGAAATTTTTTTATTTATTTCTTTCAATTTGCATTTTCTATACTTTTAATATTTTCCTTTTGTGGTACTTCTTCCGCTTTGAGGCCAACCCCAGCAGCTCCATTTGCTTTCCTTTTTAGAACTATGTGTGGTTTGATCCCCTTTGGCTGGAAATACATAGGCACCTTGAAGAAGAGATCTAAAACTTCTTATTATGACTACAACTCTACCAGGACAATTTTACTTTGACCGTATTAGTACAAGTACACTATATGATCTATTTTATCAATTAGAAAATTCCTAATGATATAGAAATTCAAACTCCTTGTACTTCACAATTTTACTTTGACTTATGTTTATACTACCATCATCACTAGTTTTGTTATATTCAGTTTTAATAATAGTAAAAAAATCTCTCCCTGAATGGCATAACTATTTGGATAGAAAAAAAAATTTATTGAATACTAAAGTATTAAAGCAACCAGCTATACACTTAAATATTTGATATAAATGAAATGCACCATATAATTGGATGGTGATGGTTATGCAAACTGAAATTGAATATACAAGTGATAAAGTATAAAGGCATTAAAAACTATGTCAAAAGAAATTTTTATTTTCAACCATACTACAACAAAATACAAATGAGAGTCTAAATATATTTGGCATATCAACTAATTTTTGGCCTATTTTATACTTGTAGTAATAATGCACTAAATTTAATGCACATTTTGTTACTCGTACTGCACACTCATGCATTGTCATTGAAGCTCTATAAAATATAAATTACCTAATATATTTAATTTATAGGCTAATTATTAATAATTTTTAGTAGATTCTTTGTAGAATAATGGCTCATAGGAATATTATTTTTCAATGTTAGTTTACTCATTTTTGGAATTTATATTTGTCATCAATATTTTAGCATCATCGCTGTTGAGTCTCAAGTTTCATTTGAGAAAAGTGGAAGTTGTACTAAGTAGTCAAAATTCAGTTTAGCCTATATAATAAGATTAGAATAGTTTATAATAAGATTAATTAAATTAACTCTTGATCTAATAACGTTTAACCTATAAATCATAATACAAGGCTCATTTTATTTGCTTATCGAGTCAGCTTATGAACCTATTATCAAGCCCAAACTTCATTAATAAGCCTTAATTGAGCTAGAAGTCGAGCTCATAAAAAATAAAATGAACCGAGCTTGAGATCAAGCTTGGTCTAGCTCAAGCTCAGCTTAACTCAATTACACCCCTGCTAAAGAGTCTATTGATTCATCAAGAAATTTAACACACTTTTGAAGTCTAAGAGATGCTAGATAAATGGATAAACAATATTGTATTACTTATTTACAAAAAAATTGATGTGCAGAAGTGTGCAAATTAAGAAAAAATCAAACATTTAAACTTTAGGATAGTTAAATTAACTATGGAGGTTATATATTTCTTTAGAGATTTGAAGGAGAAATTTTAGAGAGAGAATAATTCAAACTAAGGAGGTCAAACATTTAACATTTATTGATTAGAAAAACATATGATTAAGCCTCAGGAAAAGTTCTTTAATGTATTTAAAAAATGTGGAGTTAAAGCAAAACAAGTTGGAATAATTGTCTTATAATATAAAAAAAATGTCTTAGAGAAATCAATACAAAATAAATGGAGAGTAAGTTCAATAATACAATCTATAATAGTGAAATATTAATTGAAGAGTATGTTATTAAGAAGAGTGATATTCAAATGCCTTGACTCAATTATTCAAAATAATAATTATATTGTGGTGGGGTGATTAATGAAATTCAAGCTAGTTGAATGAATTGGAAGAGCACTTATAGAGTTTTGTAAGATCAAAAATTTTACTAAAAGAGTTTTATAAAGTAGTTATAAAAACAGGAATCTTATATGGGGTAGAATGTTGTCCGACAAAGTAGAAACATATTGATAAAGTGTTGCTGAGATTAGAATGTTAAGGTGTTGGGTGATAAACACGAAAGGTTGTGATGAGAAATAAGTCTATTCAAAGAAGGATTGGATTGGCTTTAATTGATGATAAGTTTAGAGAAAGTCATTTTATGTGTAAATCATCAATTATAAAAGCTGAGTTTATGAATTTTGCCATATTAAGAAAAGAAAACCAAAAAAAGTCATGGCAAAAAAATATTAGGAAGGATCTCAAATACTTGAAGCTTAAAGAGAGGTTGTAATTTGATCATGCACAATTGAGATAATTGATTCACGAAGGATTGGTGATGGAGTTATTTGTATTTAATGGACTAATATAAATTCCATTTCAATGCTAAAATTTTGTAAGTTAATTATTTTTCATTAATTATTTCATTAATATAATCAAACATGTGCACGCATTATATTAATAAAATTTTATCTTGCTCTTATTATTAGTATATCATTACATATGTCATATGTAGCTCTTCCATTTTTTTATTTAATACAAAACTACATCACATCATTTCATATACATCATTTAGTCACAGTGTACCGCCTTTAGGACCCACGACATTATAAATGATGATCAGAATGATAATCAAAATGTTAACAAAATTTGTGGCTTGGCAAATTTTAATTAGCCTCAACATTAAAGTTTTGCTCCATCATTTAATCTAGTCAACATCAACTTATTTTTAATTATTGCACATAAAACTATTAATTAACAAGCTTTACCAAATATTTTCCACTTATATTATTAATACATAACTTTGGAATAGGCTACACTGAAAAAAATAAAAAAATCAAACCTGACTATGAAAAATTCTGCGAAGGTGCTGTGCAAGAACAATGGCATCTAACTGCAAATTGAAGCATCATAGTCAACAAAAAAATGATTACATTTATTTAGTATTTAAAAGCCAAAGTCATTCTAAAAAAAATATGCAGATTATGCATCATGAAACTCCAATAATGGACAGCACCTCTTCATTTATATTAGATTTTGCTTTAACATAGTTCAGCTCGACACTAAGCAGCGCAAGAGAAAAATCACCCGGAGGCAAAAACCTAAAAATTATGTCAGTGTCAACAAAGAATACTGAGAAACATATAATTTAAAAATATAGACGGATGAAAATAGGAAAAAACAGCCTCACCTAACAACTGATATTTTATCGCCAGCTGAGATTTTGATGTGCCTACGTTGGATAGCGTTCAGACCAATATGAAGATCAAAAATGCTGTTATGGCTCGTATAAACTTATTAAGGATTAACATTTTTTATGAAATGAATATTAAGCACGCTAAAATGAGAAATCCAACAAAAACGGGCAAACGAAAAAAGCGATTCAGATTTGGAGAATCGAAATGCAAACAAGGCTCATGAAGGATATTGCAGAGGAAGAACAACAGAGTCCCCAACTAGAACTTGAGTTGGGTTGGTTCCGGGGATTGAAAACCTCCGGAAATCGCCAGCAGAGCAATAGGCGAAGTTTGTCTTCACGAGATCCTGATTTGGTGTGTTGATAACTATCATCTCCACCACCGACGCCAGCGAGCGGCCAGACATTGGCGAGCGGCCTGGATCCAGTTGGTCGATCGAGGGAAATGATAGGGCGGCAGGGAGAATTCAATAAAATCTCGTATGAAGACTTTTTAAAGAAAACGTATCCGTGTTTTTTAAGAAAATGCGACTCGATATGTTATTAGGGCTCAAACTCACAATTGATAACAATTTTCACTGATATTTTTCAAATGAATAACTTACAAAATATATAGATGATTTGTTAATCTAATATATAATTAAATTATGATTGAATATATTTTTTTAATAAGATTTATGTATAAAAATTACAAAAAAAAAAATTCATAATTGATCTGAACACTTTTTAATGTATATTCTTGTGTAATCATATTATTTTTCTTTTCAAATTTAAAAATTTTAATAATTTAAGTTAAAAATTAAATTAATTTATTTATCACGTAACAAATTATTGATTATATTAATAAATTAATTGATAAATAACTTATAATAATTCATCATTTAAATTATTAATTTAAAATTCAGTTCTTTATAATTAAATCTTATAACTATTTTAAATTAGAATGATTAATTAATTTAGTACATTAATTGTGAATTATTTGTGAGCAATATAGTTAATTATTTTGTTATAACAAATTAATAACTTTAGATTAATGAGATCATACTAATCAATATTATTATTAAAAGCAGTTCATAATTATCATAGTAACTATTTATAATTAATACAAATGATAAATTAAATGTAGCTTTTATTAATATAATTATAACATTATTTATAATTAATCCATCAGTAATTAATAAACAAATATGTATTGATAAAAAAATAAATGTTTGCAAGCATAATTAACTACTTAAAATTTATTATATCAGCATAATTAATTGATAATACCAAATTAATTTATTATATCAGCATAAAAATGTTCACAAAAAGAGAACCCATTATTTTCGTAGCAAGAATTCACTAATTATTAACGTAAATGAACCTTGACCTTTATCTCAAGCTCCTGGTCAAGTGCCTCTTTTTTTCATTTGATAATATTGTAAGAACATTTTAGATGAATTGGAACCCTTGATCTTTTGATCTTCAAATCCATTCTCTTCGTACATTTATTTCTCAACAAATTCACTGTGAAACATTATTGGGGTGGTGAATAAATTTTGATTGTGAACTTGCAAGAACAAATCAAGTTAAATTTATTAGCAAAAGGATTGAAGCCCACCTTCACCTAATCAGCTACCTGATCAATCACCCTGACATCAAACAGAAGGACGAGATGCCAGAGATGGAGGCTGAGATGTGAAAAAATGAGCGGAAGCCGCTTAAGCTAGAACGAACCCACTGATGCTGCAGCAATTGTCAAACAAGGCAACGAAGCCGCTCGAAAAGTCACTTCAAGGCCACGGTAGGTAGGGCTTCACAGTAAACAAAATTGATAATAAAAAGACAAGATGAGGAATTTCCTGGCTTAACTTTTTAGACATGGATGAAACCCAAGTAGAGTTCAAACCACATGATGTTTGGAAAGTACTATTACTTTAATGTGATTAATGTGAGAAGAGGAAAACATTTGTTTAGACAATTGATACTAGTTCAATCGTAGTAGCACTACACTTACTATTGTAATGAGGTACTACATACCATAATGACTAATCCAGTGCTTATATTCATCAAAAATGAAACTCAAGCTATGATGAACAATTTAACTGCTGGATTTTAAATAGTGAAATTAACTTTAAATATATGGGCCATAATATTGATATATACTTGCAATATTAGTTTTGAGAGACGCACATACAGGCATAGGATCCCGAATCCGAACACACTGCATATACAGGCATAGGAGCATCAGTTCTATAAATATGCAATTTCCATATTAATAATGCATAAGAAAGAATAAGAGTAGATTAAGTATCCGTTTTGTGTAATAAAGGTAATTGTCCCTATAAAATATATCACAAATTCCAGGCAGAAGCATAAAATTTCCAATAAAATTCATTCAGGAACATATGTTCAATAATATAAAACCTTTCATATATATATATATATATAATCTTAGATGTATAAAATATGGCGAGTTATGGGACCCACCAACCTCTTTCCAGAGACATGTTACAACATTAAATATGCAACACATTTCCGCTTAATTGCATTCAAATATTTAATGTTTTTGAAAGGAATTCAAAATTCTGTATTGCATTAATGGAGTTTCAGTTGTACAGAACCACTATTTTGTTGCTGGGCACATGAACTGAAAGAATGAACTTTCTTACTTTCCCACAAAGCCAGATATTATGCGCTAGCTGAACCTTCTTTCAGGTATTTACAAATAAATTTAATTTTTAATCCGGAAAACCACCTTCAGCCTCTAAAACAGGAGCAGCAGACATCCTGAAAGTAACAAACCATAATAAGGATGGTAAAATATTCATATTTTTATAAACAAAAAAATTCAAGGAGTACAAAATATTTTAGAGAATAAATTTCTTCAAAAATAAGTATATGAGAATTTTATAATGCTAAGTTTCAAGTAGATAGATTTGTGCTAAGTTTCTCATCAATATCCGTTTTGAATACTTGAGAGATAAAAAATAATAGCCATTTAAAATTTAGAGGTATTGCATATGATCGTTAGCGTTCAAAGACAATTATGATTATTATTTACTAGAGTGTCCTGATTTGACTCAAATAGAATGCCTAGAATGTATTAGAAACATCTAAACCGGTTCCACTTTGCATACACAGAGTTCGCATCAACGCAAAACAGGTTCCACTTTGCTACTGTCTAAAAAATAACTCCCTTCTTCATCAACGCAATAAAATCTTTTATAACTTTTCAAGAGTTCGCACGAATGTATATGCATGGTGTCATACATAGAAAATGCTAAACATCTTAATAGGTTCCACTTTGCATAGGAAAAAGGAAAACTCACAGTGGATTCAGAATTGATCTTTTTCTTTTGAACATTGGAATTTGACTCACGGGAAACAGAAGGGATCTTAGCAGAACCACTGTGTTTCTCCTCCCTCACTTGATTAAATATATAACTGTAGCTATCAGCCGATGCAGGATCTGTCACATCCCATTCACCAAATTTTGGTACAGCTGAGCCTTTGTCAAGCTGTTTGAATAAAAAATGAGGATCAAACGTGTGCCTATGATATCTCCAACTGCACATATTTACTAATATTGAAACTGCATAGTGAAAGAAAAAAAAATATTCAACTTACCGAATGATCATTGCGGTCACTAGGTTTCATTTTAGTTCTCCCTGGAGTGTTAGAACCAAGTCCATGCTTTTCTGATGAGGTTAACCTTTCCCTTGATGGAGAAGAAACCCCACCTTTGCTTGTCAACCGGTTATGAAGGCGAGGATGAATAGGGGATCGCTCAATGCTCTGCTCAAATTCGCTGGTACTATGACTGGACTTCTTTTGGGGATTGCTCAAATTTACTTGGTTATGATGCAAGTTAGGAGAGCCAGACACACGTCTCTGAGTGGGCAAGCTATCTGTGCTAGTGGAATTCACGCCTTGGCTCTTATCAACTTCTTCTCGACTCTTTCGACGCTCATGTTTGACTTTTGCTGATCCTTGATTGGATGGTGATCGAGATTGATAGGTGTGAACTGGAGAATTATTCATGTGAAATGCTTCTGGGTTTTGAAGGGGATCATTTGGATTGATCAGCTTTGTTGCATTCTTTCCCTTTCGAGCATTCTCAAAATACTGAGTATAGGGAATACTGCCATCATTGTCCCACTTTCCAAATTGAGGCACCCGAGCATTTTGCTGCAGACAAATGGATTAACACACATGATCGCTACAAAGCAGGATAATCTGTATGACAAAAACAAATAAACGAGGGAAAAACAATTGAAAACTTTGAACACTATCACAATCACATCATTTAAGGCCACCCTCTACATTTAGCTTGCCATTTGTATCCAAGTACTTTTTGACAGGCACTTTTAAGCTTTTCATCAATAAACTGAAGTAGAACGTTTGGTTAGCATAAAGCAACCAATCGATGCACAAAATGAAATTGAAGTAAAAAAATTGTATATTTGGAAGATTCAAAGGCTATAAATCAAATAAAAATTCACATTTTATGCAATTGAAAAAATATGAGAGATCCATATCAATTGATATGTAATAATCAATTAAATTAGAACAATACAAGGAAAACTTAAATAGTACCGAGATTCTTAGCATACATTAGATTATTAGTTGTTTCCAAATTGATTTAAATCAATTATATTTAAAAATGTAACTAATTTATTTTTAAGAAATAATAATAAAGGAATTCAATAAAAACAGAATGCAGCCATCATGTAGTTACAATTCCAAAATTGGCAATCAGGTTCATAACCATGCTTGAAGAGATTAACACCAACAAATCAATAACTACTAACCAAGTCTTAATCCCCCTAAGTGGTTTGGCTAAATGAACCCTATATTTACATCATGCTCGATCGAATAGTATCACCTTCCTAAGCTCCATGTATGTGAGATCATTCCTATTAGTTTATTGTCAAGTTTTCTTCGCCTTCACTCACCTTTCCTTACAAAGGCATCCAATAATATAGGCTTAACATATCTAAATCATCTTAGATGACTTTCTCTATTGCGTGCAAACTGTGACCTGTAGGAAGGAAAAATGAGTGTTTTGTAAGCTTAAGGTTCAATAAATGTTTAACAAGATACTTTTCCAGTCTTATCATTGAGCTATATTTTTTGCATAATGTATTAACTTTGTAAATAATCAAATAGTGAAAACCCCTCTCTTTTAAAATAATAAAACAAAAATAGTTTTATTATTACCATCTGAATGAAAAGGCAAGCAATAATTACCATTGCTAATATGATAGTTGAACTTTGGATATGTGAATACATAATTTCTCAATTTTTGATATTTAAATAATTATCACTGAATCATACTCAGTATCCTCTTTTACATGTAGGGGTTAAAAACAGATAGTCAATGTTATCTTTTAAGAATAAAAACAATAATGTAGCATTATCATTATTATCATCAACACAACTTGAATGTCACAACTCCCAATTCTTAATAATATACATATTTAGCACCCAAATTTTATGCAAAATTGGCACTTGTTCATAATTAATGCAAGAAGAATCTAGAATAGAGACACTAAATTAATTGTTAATTAATTTAGTTAGTCTTAATCAAATTAAGACTCATTTAACAAATTAAGAAATTTTCATTAGCATTCACTACATTTTCATAGTTATCATTATAATTTCTAAAGCATAACAACACTCCAAATTGTGTCAATACCATTCCCTGAATCAAAGTTTACAATCAACATAAGGAGAATAAACTATGGTCAAATCAAAAAATTACATACAGCAAAAGAATGTGAGGTCTTCATACATAAATTATAAAAAGTTTCCTCTAAGAGTTTTCTTGAACTTCAAACTTAGTTGGAAGAAAACTAGCCCTGATATTTGTAGAGATAGGACGATGATTCAACTCGGTTAATCTACCAGGAAGAGCGCACTCTGATCTGGGACAAATGCAAGTAGATACTCAGGCCACTGATGAGTGTTGAACAGCAGCTAAGATCAACTAAGCATCAAGCAACTCGCAACAATGAGAAAAATCTTAGAGCAGTGGATTGGAGGATTGACCATCAGCCTCACCCAAGAATCAAAGATGCAGAATTGCATGTTCAATTCAAAGATGACTGATAGTTGTATCTTGAGCCATGGATTAGAAGAAGCGGTGCAATTTCACATATGAGCACACATGTCAAAGTCTCAATCCGTAGAAGTCGTGAGAAATGTCCAGTGTTGTCACTCAAAGGGGTACAAATGGCATGAATCTCTAATTAGGGCTCAATATGTGAGGTGCAAGGGCATTGTCCAAGACCAAGATTGAGGAAGGGATTGATGGCAATGGTAGAAATCAGAGGTCTATCCTTACAACACAAATAAAAACAATTATAGCAATCAATTAAATAGGAGTGCGCGGGCTTGATTACGTGCGGCTCAAAATATTGAATAAATCAAAGGCACCGAATGAGCACATCCAAAGCTGTTTAACAGAACAAGACATTCTGTGAGATAAAGGTGCAAAACTCAATCCATCATGCAAACATAATTCCTCTTGCGCCATTGATTAGGGAGGATTGGGCAGCTAATCTTAGCACAAATTTTAGTAATTAGATTTTCTCTAAATCTGATATTAAATATGCACAATGTAGTGGGACCAACCTCAGCACTTTTTTATTGCATATCATTCATAAATTAAAGGGTAACAAAAGTAAAAAATAAGACTGTTTTACGAGATCATACATTTGGGTGAGAGTTAAAGTAATATATGACTGAGTTTAAATATAATTCATTTATTAGCAGGTTCAATAACATGAGTTCATTTTAAATTATCAGTGATCATAAGTTTAGAAAATCTATTGGATAGTAGAGTTACCTATAGAATCTAGAGCAAAGCTGATATGCCAACAAAGAGATTTGTGGAAAATTAAATCCAACATATGGCCAATTTAAACTTTTACTAAAAAAATCAGCACGTGAAATTTAATATTGGCTAATGTGATGATGTGTATCTCCAAAAAAGCATCCACATTTGAACTTAAAGGAGTTAAATGCAAAGAGCCTCCATTTTAAATAATCCAATGTACTAGTACTAATGCTTACAAGTTTAATAATACAAAAAATGTTAAATTAGACCCAATATTCAAGATAGTATATTATACTTTGCACCAAAACCTACCACCAATATCGTGAGTTCTTAGCTTTTCACCCCTCATGAACCCACATCCAACCTCTATAATTCCAAAAACAAAACTTAATGATTAGATAATACCACTACTTATGATGAATTTTAGAAATACTGGATTCATTAGAGAGGAGCCAAATTTTGAACTCTTGATTCACAATTACCGGAAACACAAAGAATTTGCCTATACTTATGTAAATATTAGTCATTAAATTCATCTGAAGAGATTTGATTTAATATTGGATGTTCTAACTAAGCACATTAAGATAATTGATTTAATAATGGATTCAAAGTAAGACTCCAGTTGTGGAAGTCTACTTGATTTTCATCATTTTTATCATAAATAGTTGCACCATCCAGAAAAAGAACTTTATATTATAATACAAATTTAATCTAACAAGACATGTGAAATACTTTAGCTTAAATTAAATCTAAGAAAACAGAAAACACACTAAGTACAAGATTGTGTCTCTATACCATTAGAACAATCATAAATGACATTGTAGCCCAAGAAAAGTACATGTGTTAATACCGGCAAAAACAAGATAAGCCAAAAACCAATTCTCTAATCAATCCCAAAGAAATTTAATTACAAGGACTCAACCTCTCCTTCAAAGTACCTACATACCTCTGGCCAAAAAGGATCAAACCACGCGTAGTTCTAAAAAGAGAAAAGCAAATGGAGCTGCAACAAGGAAAGAAGACAAATAAAAATAAAAAAGAAAGAAAATATAAATACATCAAATGGGAAATAAAAGACAAATAAATTTGCAAGCTTCTGTTCTCAATAGTGATTGAGTTAATATTCTGATGTGCCCTTTACATCAAGCTCTAAGAAATAAATCTCCATATTCTGTGTATCACAAATAAAAATTTAGTAGCACCTAAAAATAAATGGTTAGAAAAAGAAATGAGGAGTGTTTAAAAGAGCTAAATGCATTTAAAATTAGAACTTAGACGAGTGGCCTAATAGAGATATTGCCACTATCCCAAAATTCAATTAAATTGAAATTTAGTCAAGTAGATTACAATCCAATAGGTATTAGGATAAGCTGCAACGAATTAAATACATATAGGTAAAACCTGTATTATGAGATGATCCAAAATGGTGGGATTGCAATTCATATAAAATAAATGAACCGATGTCATTAATGAAACAATTTTAATCCACAAATGATATAATATAGATGTAATAACAAATTGAATTCCCATAATGAAATTTCATGGAGTTTTAAATCCCAGATCTCCTACTTCAAAATACAAGTTCAATACCAGTATGATCAAACAATATAATGCATGAAACTGCAGCTTACCAAATAACCAAACAAATCACAAGATTAAAATTACATTCCAAGCTCAATCTGAAAGATTCCCTCCCAAAAAGCAGAAAACTACAAACCTTAGAAACAAGAAGAACAGTATCTCCAAACTTTAGTTTCAGCTTTGAAAATGTAAAACAAATAGTAAACTAGCAATAAAATTTTCATATTAGTATTTCTACCAATAGCCAATATCGTGATATCATTATAGCCAACATTTTCAAGCAACAATTGAAGCCATTACAAATAGCATATTTAAGCCTACATAACAAATTTCATTTATAAAACAATATTACCAATCAATATTAACTCCAAGGGACCTTGTCACAGCATATTTCAATACCGGTTAATTAAGCATATTCAAACTGAAGTAGAGGAACATCCAAATAGCTAGAGGAACATAAAGTTACATTCTAATATATGGTATCTGCATTTTATCCAAAAAGCAAACTGCTTTTAATTCTTGAGTCATACAATCCGATGACAAATTTTCAATGAATGACTATCAATGCCCCTATTTGCAAGAGAATCAACAGCTTAAGTGGCTTCTCTCCAATAATGGGAGATCTTGTAATCATATATATCGACAAGATTATACAATCTTTAGAGAATATAACCAGAATTACAGTCTCCATAATTTTTTGATAAAATAGTATGCCAAGGCCATTGCATCCATTCTACTCATATATTATAGAGACCATAATTTTTGCAGATTTCCAATCCTTTAATCAACGCATTAACCTCAGCTTTACCTGAAGATTCAACATTTATTTTAGTAAAAAAAAAGCAAACTTTTTGTAATCTCTAGCAATATCTCCAACTGCTTCTTTATTATGAAGTTTTTTTTTTAAACTACCATCCACATTGAGTTTATAGCTTCATTAGCATGTTTAATCCATTAGATCAACCTTGGTTATATAAAAATGACTGATTTTTCATACCAATAAAATTCTACAATTTTCATCTCCTTAGAGGTTCTTTATGTTGATAAGCTGCATTTTTTTTTGCATTTGATATATAAAAAATAACTTTTCAAATAATTCTTTTGGTATCAAGCTTCAAGTCTCTATGCTTATATAATTATTGCTTTCATCCCAATGAACCATAGGACAAGTAAGGAAATCACTTGAATATGATCTCTCTTCACAAAATCCCCAAAAATACTCCAAACCCAGAAAGGCTCAAACCGAAAGATTAGAGCTAAGACAAAATCCAAAAATACTTTCAAATAATTACAAATACTTTTGGAATTATTATTATTAATAAAAAGATGATTGAGAGATTCAATAGAAGAAGAACAAAACAAACATTTAGACTGTAACTGAAAACCTTTGTTCTTCAAAATTTCATCAACAAGAATTGTGTTATGAAATAACGTCCAACAGAAAAAGGAAATAGATGGTCTAATAGACTTTATGCCAAATAAACTTACCTAATGGGATTTTACATTTTCTGGATCTAACAATATCAAAAACTCTCTTGAACACAAATGTACCAGGGCTATTTCCTTTCCAAGTTATAATATTCCGAACATTATTAATAACTATTTGATAAATTTATTTCACACTATCAGTATTATAATTCAAAGTTACCAATAATTTAGCGTGCTTCCAATTCAAATCCAAGAAAGTTTTCACTTATAAAGAATCACACCTCATATTAGGCAATCTAATAGACAAAAGAACATCTCTAAACCAACAATCATACAAAAAAAATACACAACCAATGTTCCAAGCTATTAAATTATCAGCCTGATCTAGACTTTTACTCGATCTTTCTCATACAAGGGAGTCAAAAGTTATATAAGAAATTTAAATGAGATGAACTCTTCCAAAAATTTATTGTGTACGAATTCAGCCCAAAGACTAATTATTTCTCTAATTTTCTACCATAGCTTAAAAAAAATGTATTAATAAGATCATATTGATACTTCTAAAACCAAGGTCACCTTCATCCTAAGGATGGCAAAGATTTTTCCATTTGAACAAATGAAGCTTCTTAATATTAGAATTAGATCCCCAAATAAATCTATTAAAAAATTTTCTACCCTTAATATCACATTTGAAGGGAGACTCATGATTTGAAATACATGAAAAAGAATTGATGTTAACACACTTTTGAGAAGTGTAATCCTACTACCAGTTGAAAAAACTTTCACTTCCCAACCATTTATTTTATTTCTTATCTCAAAAATAATATCATAACGAACAATTTTATTACGACCTTTAAATTATAGAAAAATCCTTTCTAATAATATATAGATTCATTTAGAAAGAATAGAGCAGCTTTACTCTTATATACAACTAATTCAAAAACTCTTTCCTAATGCTTAAGAAAATCTAAAATTTTTTTATGGGTCATTTAAAATCCGTTATTGAAAATAAGATTAGCATACGCTAAGTGAGTATTTCTCATCTCAAAAGTTGTATTAAAAAACAAAGACGGACGACACCTTTCAAATAGAATGTTAATACTTTTAAAAAAATAATTTCCTACCAAAATATAAAGTGAAGGAGAAAGGAAATCACCCGGATGAAGACTTCTATAGCTTCTAAGAATCCTACTTTGACACCATTAATCAAAATTAAAAACCAACAATTGCTAATACACCTTTCTATTAAATCCAAAAATTTATCACTAAACCCAAAGCAAAAAAAAAATTTATAGATAAATTTCCAACTTATAGAATCATATGCCTTTGAGATATCTAATTTAATCATAATGTTTCCGCTTATTTTTTTGTTATATATCATCAATTATTTTTAGGCAAGAAGAATATTATCACAAATGTAATGTCCACTCACAAATCTACTATGATTGGGTGACATAACTGTTGGTATCAACAAACTTGTTTGAGATTATTTATAATTTTTTTGTAAATATCCTACCAAAGCCGATAAATAGAATATTGTTTTCAAAGAATACAATATTTTTAAGTAAAATAAGTAAGGATCTTTTTTTATTGATAAATAAAATAACGAAAAGAAAGAACATTAAAAATTATTGGATTGATGAGAAAATAGAAATAGGGGTCTCAAACAATATTAGTATTTTTGATGAAGAAGAAAGAAAATTCTTAGTTCAGTTTTTAACTTTAAAAACTGAAAAAAACTTTTTATCTGTCCTGGCCAAAAGTGATCTTGAGTTTCTATCCAAGAATAGATTTAGTTATAAAATAAGTGAGCAACCAGGATTTATTTCATTACATTACTTACTATACATGCATTAAAGAGATATAATTACTTATATATTTAAGAAATTTATATTATTAGAAAAATAGATATTCTTCTCTCATTTTCATAAAACAACTGATTCACAAGTATTACAAAGACTTATACAGCCAAAATATTCCATGAAGTATAAGAAAATTCTTGGGAATAAGGGAAATTACAGTAAAAGTAAAATATCAAGGATTAGGATGACCTTTAAAATGTCTCTCATAGCATTCCAAAGATCCAAACAAATAATATCCCAATATATTTGAAACAAATGTGAAGAGTATCCATCTGGTCCTACACATTTATTGACATCCATAGAAAACAATGTCGTTCTAATTTCCTCAATACTCAGGTAATATAACAGTCTAATGTTATCTTCCTCTAATATTAAACTAGGGATAATAATGTTGTCTTACAAGAATCTTTATAGAATATCTAATTGAGAGTTTAGCCATCTATCATCCTCTTTAATATTATGTATCCAATTATAAACTCTCTTTTGTTTTAGCATAGAATGGAAATACCTATTTATTTCCCTCTCCCTCAGCAAATCTTTATTAAAGCAGCATTTTGTCTCCAATAACTCTCTTCCATGCCAAAGACAATAAACAGATATGCATTCGCTTTCTTCCAATTAATTTTTTAAAGCCTCATTTTCAGTTTTCTTGACTTTTCAAAAATGTTGCCAATGTGGTTCTTCCAGTTAATTAAAGGTTTTTTAATTTATTTTAACTTTTACCAAGGGATGTATAAATTATTACCATAAACAGGTTTCTTCAAGTTTTTCTTAACTAAACTTTAGAAACTCTTATTTTTTGTCCACATTGAAAAACTTAAAACTCGGAATAAAATTATGATCAGACAAAAGCAAATATTAAATAGTAATGGAGAATGATCAAATCTCGATCTACTAAAGCAGTAAGGTTTAGAAATAATATAAGAATTGATCCACAAATCTGAAATCAGAATTCTATCTAGCCTTTATAAAACTTTCCCATTAATCCAGGTAAAAGGCATTCCAAAATAGCCTGCTTCAGTTAAGCTACAATCAAAGATAGTGTTGCAAATCCAATAATAACCAGCAATTTCGGATCTTTGCCTCTTCTTTCTCATTTGCATTCAAAAATACATTAAAATCTCCCCCGACAAGCCAAGAAAAAGAAATAGAAGAATGAATAAATCTCAAGTGATCCCAAAGGTTCCTTCTAAAAATTCTACTGCATCTAGCATAAGTTAAAATACACAGAAGAAAAAAGCTATACTGGACTGAAATAGTCAATAGCTTGTTCAACATCAAAAAGCACATTGCAAATGAATACATCTCTACAAAAAAAACCAAATTTAATGATTACAATTAAAGCAAGCGCCTCCAAAAGTTAGAAATCTTCTATAAAATTCAATATTATCCCCCAACAAGAAGGGTTCTAAAACAATTAAGAAAGCAGCTTTATTGTTATAAAAAAACCTATATAATCTATTAAAGGTAGAATTATTTGAAATACCATTAACATTCCATAGTAGAAATTTAATCATAAAAAACAAGATGAAGTTGATCTAGTGGTTGGTTTGGAAACAATATCATACTTCTTATTATTCCCTCTCCTTTTATAAGCCACCAGATTAAATTCATTCTCTAAATCATGATGCAAATTTTTTGTTAAATTTCTCCTGACTTGCTGATTCAGATGAGTAGATAAATCCCCAGCATTCTCTTCAATATTTTCATCCAAATCCTCAAAATCTTGGCAAATAGTATTACAATTGCGAACACAATCATTTGTAAAATCGAAGAGATATTACCATACGTAATTTCCGTAGAAAGGATCTCAGAATCCATACTAATGATAAAATTTATGCTGGGTGAAGTATAATCTTTCAATGGTAAACTTTGACCAGTTACTCCCCTAAATTTGCAACATAACTGGCCCAAATCTGAGTGTTCATTCTGCAAATTTTCTCTAATATAATCATGTCTCGTGTTACAGAATTTCGCAAAAATGTAGTATTAATACCAGCTAGGCTATCAAAGGTTATATTATTAGGACCAAATTTATCTTTAGAGACTGTAGAAGCATAATATATGGAGTGTAAGTTTAATCTTTAAATAATATATGAGGTCATAACTATTGAGGAACATATGATCAAGAAGCAAGAGAGGTTCAAATACCTTGGCTCAATTATTCAAAATAATGATTAAACAGACATTGATGTGAATAATAAAATCCAAGGCAGTTGGTTGTGCAATTAAAAATTGTACTCAAAATTATAGAGCAGATATATGTATCGACCCAATGTCGTTACTTTTTTAAATTATGTCAAATCCCACCGCAAAAATCAGGACCCCGGGGAATTTCAAATTAGGGCAAACAAAATTTTCTTTAGATAGAAATAATTTTTTAGATCAAAGTGCCCTAATTTGAGAGAATTCGGATAACAGAAACTCTCACTTTATTTTTCTGAAATATTTAAATCCAATAAATTGAGAACATTGAAATATGTGTCTGAATTCGACATTTTCAGTGTCGTTGTGTTAAATATATTATTTAAAGTCTACTCGAAAAGTTTCATCAAATTCTAAGCCCCGGTTTGATCGTGGTTAATTTTGAAGTTTTAAATATCAGAAATTAATTAAAAATAAAATATTTGTCTGAATCAAAAATTTTTGGCGTGAAGGTGTTCGTTAAATCATAACACACATCGGTGTCAAGTTTCGTTATTTTTGGACGCCAAATGGCGAAAAAATGCGAATAATTTAAGTTAAAGTAATTATATAATTTTTTTCTTTAAGAATTTTCCTAATTCATTCTTCCCCCTTTCCTGCTCCACCTTAAGGCGCAGAAGCTTCCGCGCCTAGGGCCTTGCTACGCCGTTCTGGAGCAGGAATGATAGGCCAAATGGCCGACCAGCCCTCTCCCTCTCCCCCCTCTCTTCTACTTGTACCCCCTTAGCCCTCTCCTTCCCTCCCTCACACCACAGCAGCAACCCTCTCCTCCCACTCACAGCAGCCCAGCCAGCCCTCCCTTCCCCTGCTGGCAACCACCCTCCCGGCCGCCCTCAGCAGCAGCCCCTCTCCTCCCTCAACCCTTCCCTTCTCCTCCTTCTCCCAAAGAGCAGCAGCCCTCCTCCCTCACCCAATAGCCCGGCCAGCCAACCCCCGCTGCCCCAGCAACCTCCTGTCGGCTCCCTTCCGCCACGTTCGGCCTCCCTCCATTTTTCCGGAACTCTAACCAAAGTAAGAGAAGGAAAAATAAGATGGGAAAATTATATGAGATTTTGCTATTTATTCGTTCTTTTATTTTATATATATACTTAATAATCATTATTATGAAAATAATAAGAATAAAATTCTGTCATTCACATTAATATGGTTCTCATTAATTAATAATGAAAATTATACAAATATTATAAATTGACTATTATTTCAATTTAAGTATTTTTATTGTCATTTTCATTCCCATACTATTATTACTTAATACAGATTTTTACAGTCATTTCTATTTTTTATCCTTTCTTTCATACATTATTATCATTATTATTATTATTACATAATGATAATAATAACATTATATTAAATATAATTACTATGCTCTGAGATTTAAAATGTTGTCTTCTATCAAAATAAAAGAATGAAAGAAAGGCAGAATAGAAAAGAAGAAATTAAAAATTCATAAAGAAAATATATCATATCACTTTCATTTTAATTTAAAACGTTAAAAAAAAATCTAAATGCAGATTGAGCGAACAGTCACTCATCCGAATTGTTGAACTTTTGAACTTATAGAACAAGGTATCAGATGTCTTTTATTACTCTTGTTTAAATATGCTTTTCTGCTCAGCATTGCACAAATTTGATAAAAATACTTTTTAAAGTCACATAAAAAAATATATGAACAAGTTTGGATAAGTGATAAAAAATCTAAATGCAGATTGAGCAAACAGTCACTCATCCGAATTGTTGAACTTTTGAACTTATAGAACAAGGTATCAAATATCTTTTATTACTCTTGTTTAAATATGCTTTTTTGCTCATAATTGCACAAATTTGATAAAAATGCTTTTTAAAGTCACATAAAAAGATATATGAACAAGTTTGGATAAGTGAGAAGCAAGGGTTCCATGTTGATTTATACTTTTTGTCTGATCAGACAATCGTTAGAACGGGGTTGTCCGACATCGGGAGTCATAAAGAGCCTATACTGATAAGCCTTTGAGGGGGTAGGTATAAAGAGAAGTTGGGATATGTAACACAAAAAATAACCCCCATTTTCCTCGATTTTATTTTTGCCCAACAAAATTATATTTTGCCTCAAATATCAAACGCTAAAATTATATATTTATTTTTGTGACTACAATTATTTTATGCTAAGTTTCAAGTGCAATTGAAATAGGTTTGTAGGAATAAGTTCGTACAATTTTTATTTCCTGTCAAATGATTAATTATTTTGCTTATTATTTAACATTTGTAATGATGACATCTATCAGTACTTAGTTTCACAACTAATTGGTATTCGAATGCCCGCACTTTTGAAATGTGCCCAGATCAAGAGTTCATCCTAGAAGAAAGGTGCTAAGAACCAGACAATGCTGATACTGCTTCCTACTAATCTTCTGCTTTCTTTTTGATTCTATATTTATAAAAAAAGTTTGTAACTTTTCTTTTATTTTAATCTTTGTAATCAGGACTTGTTTATAATGAATAAATGAATTATGTTTGATGTCTATGTATCTCTCTTAAATCACTCAATATGATCTCGCGGCTAGAGAACTTATTGTTTTTCATCCTCACACAACCGGTGCTGGATCTGCTCCGCTGACCCGGCGCCGGGTCCTCACAATATACAACCTATTATGTTATATGAGGCTAAATTTTGGCCTACAAAATAAAATATACATATAAAATAATAATGAGAAATAAGTTCATTTGTAGTAAGGTTGGAATAGCTCCAATAGTGAATAAGAATCAAGAATATCCTTTTAGACAGTTCTAACATATTAAGCATAAGTTATTTGATGCCTTTATTAAAATATTTGAATGCAAGAATTTTTCTCAAGTTAAAAGAGGAAAAGGAAGACCAAAACAGGCATGAGAAAAAACCACTAGAAAGGGGCTTCTATCAAATTGTGCATCATGAAAACAAAAGATTCATGCAGCAACCCCACCTAGTGGGACTAAAACTTAATGTAGTGGTTGATGTTGTAAACATAAGATTATGTGTCACAAATTATTAACTTTTCCATATTACATCCAATAAATCACCACAACCATCAAATTACATCACATGAATCACCAGCAACAATCATCATATTACATCTCACGAATCATCAGTTATAACAATCAAGTTACATCCCACAGATTCTCAACTACAACCATCCTATTATAGTATACGGACACCAATCATTGTAATCATATTTTATTCTCAAGATTCATATATGTTAACTATGGATTAATAATTTATAAATAAAACAAAATTTTCCATTATAAAATACTTGTTTTGAAATAATAAAAACTTTCAAATTCATGAGTGTTCAAGGATGTGTTCATGAGTCCGAAGAGGATTCTTCCTTATGTTCTGGCATGAAGCTTCGATTTCTGTTCTCAGACAGCATTTTTCATTTTGTTTTCTAAATTTCTTGTTGTTGACTTTCTTTGATGCTTTGAGATGTTGTTTGCAAATGCTATCTACTTGGAAATTCATTTTTCTTACCTTATATGAAAACTTCTAAAACACCCCCTTTTTTGCAAACGATTTCACAGGTTGTACAATAGATCTTTTATCTTTAAAAATAAATTGTTGCTTATTTAATTTATAAAGAAATTTTATTTGAAAGTCTTTGAATAGTGATTTTCTCAAATTTTCACATTTATAAACCATTCATGAATTTTTTTTTATTTTTTGCATAAGCTCTTAGCATAGATTTAAGATGCCTACCCAAAGCTTATAACAAACCCTATACCTAGTTTGCCCAGCCTCACTCTTTTCTTTGCTCACTCTCAACATATTTTTGCTTCTGTAACATTGGACATAATAGAACTATTCCTCTCCATGAAAGTTAATGTTGGCTATAAATCCAAAAAACTATAAATCAGGGTGTCCCTTTGCTTTTATAATGTCAAAGTTTTGTATTGTTGTCACTCTACTTTTGCAGAATATCCTGGTTTCATTTTTTCAATTCATTCACACAGCAGACACAGAAGCATCGCATCCCCAATCTGAATGATGAATAGTCATCGAACATCACATATAGTTAAATTAAGAACACTAAACCCTAAAATGCAGTAATTAAAATAAATCCAATTATATGCCTAAGTTTTATTTCAATAACCATCCAAAACCTTGAAACAGATGCATCTCATCATTTTAGCTTAAATTCTAAAGATGCATTGACCACGAAACAGTATAGCACTTTTATATTACCAAAGGAAAGGTAAAGACAGCAACAAAACTGAAAACAGCATTCATTAAAAATGAAAATCAGCATAATAATAAAATTTCCTTGCCCTAGGAGAAACCCAATAAGACAGCAACAACAAATTACAGGAACTGAAGACATGTCATTCACGAAAGTAAATAGATGTACAATGACATGCATGTCAGAGGATCTGCAAATTTTAAGAGATAAGATACACCAAAATATGTAGACACAATTTATCATCTCGGGTTCAAGAATATTTTATTTTTGCATAGAAACTTTTGAAAACATGTTGCAGTTTTTTTGGAAGTTTTGTCAGCATAGCGATTTATATTCCTTGAGGGAATTTTCAAACTACTCTTGCAGGTCTTTATACCATCTTCAGAAGATTATTGAATAACAGTACCCGTGCTGTACTTTTTTCTTTGTTGCTTCATTATAATGATATAAAGTATGATAATTCTTCTAGAATAGAGGCTCAAAATACTAGTTACAGAATCATAGTATAAAGTAATATTAAATAACATTAAAAATAACACAAATACAAAAACTTCATTAAACTTCAATTATATGTATGTCTTTGAATATATTGAGAGATTTTGATAAGCCCAAACTTGATTGCATTTAGTTTCTTGAAAGTTTATTTGCAATACTATTTCAAATTCAAAAGTTCATTAAGCTATTGCTTGATTAAAATTCAATACATCCCTTGTTCTTGCCAATAAATGACATGCTGCCATTTAAATACTTAATTTCTTGCATTTAAGTTCATGCAAAAAGGCAAATATGAAGGAATCATGCAAGTTAAGAAATGCAATACTAACCACTTTCACTTGAGTAATAATGAATGCAATAAAAGTAAATGCCAAAATCCTAAGAAAAGATGATGAACTCTTGAAAATTGAACGTGTAATTGCCCAAACTCTATTATCACTATATTACCTACTTTAACCTTACTGGCCTCACATTAATCCTCTGACGATAACTTCCTGGATGGTCACACATCCTAAGAGTACTTGTACAACAAGCACCTTTAATTTTGGAGTTATTATTAGAAACTCCAATGCTATCTCAATAGATGCATTAATAGTTAAGAGTCATATTTATTGTACTTAAAAGGCTACATAATGTCCTACACTTAAGCAATTTCATACAAATATTTATAAATTTTGCTTAAATATACTTAAAGGAGCTTCACAGAGTGCATAATAAATATAAAATAAGTATATAGAGTAACTTTGCCCTCAAAAAAAAGATAATTAATGTAAATGCCGTAAACTTAATTTACAAAGCTGTCCTTAAAATTAACTTGCTAAAAAGGTTTTTAAATTAAAATGTTATAAGGCATTTATCACTAATAAATTATATTGATAATATACAATTATGCCTAAAGATTATTTTTATAAATTCAATAGCAAAAAATCAATAATCAAATAAATCAATATTGGTTTTAACACCTAAGATGAAAACAATATCAACAGCAATCATAAGTTGTGCATCAACTTGCTTGATAAAGTCATCATTTATACTAGAAATGTTTTATTTAGTTTTGCATTTACAAATAGTTCCTTTATAATAGAAGTTTAGATTTGTATACATTGCATTTGAAACAGCTTTTCAATAGCTTTGTTATCGAATAATATTTAGATAAAAAGTGTTTTTAGAAACTAAAAAAGTTTCAAGCTTCCCATCGTTTAACCAACTATTTCATAAAATAACAAAAATGACCTCACTCTCATTGATAATCACCATCCACTCTGCCCAACCAGTAATGACCACCTTTATCTAAAATTATAAGCCAACGACAGCCATTTGCCACCCTCACCGACAAAACAAACACATTCCACCATCATTGCTGATAAGACTAAAAACTTTCGACACAACACAGCCCAAATCAAACAAATTTAGGCTCGAATCAGCTTGTATACATAGCGGGTCGAGGTTTAGGTTTAACAAAGTAACCCGATTTGAAAATCGGATCAGGTCTAGGTCAACCAGCATGACCCGAATGCAACATGCCTGACCCAATTTGGGGAACATTGGGATCCTAGGGATAAAAAAAACATTAGATAAAATTATTAGGTACACCACTTCCGCAACAGAATGTGGAAATGGGAATGTGAATTTTGAATTTTAAAAATGCAATTAATCTATCTTAATTGTTATCTGAGTCGTATCTGACATATCTCCTCCCCTTATCGAACTTTTAGTCTTCATCATTTTCATCTCTTCTTCTCATTGTCTCAAGCTCTCAAAGACTTAGCCTCCAAAACCCTAGGCCACAGTCTCTAGCTAGAGAGATTGTGCGATTGTGCATGTTTAGCTCTAGTGCTCTACAGACTGCAACTACACTAGGGCTTTGAAAGGGATATAAGCACTCAGCCTTTGAAAAGGCTTCAGCTTCATCTGAATCTTCTCCGTACTTCTTTATCTTGCAAGTTTAACTTCTCTCAGGTCATGATCTTACTTTGATTTTCTGGTTTGCATGAAAAGTGAAAACTTTATAAAATTAATTATATTAAACTTGGGCACATGTATAATATCCTGAATTCTTAACTTTTAGAATTTTACTCTTTTGTAATCTCGAAATATAATAATCTTGCAAAAAAGGGGGAAATGCCTTAAAGTGTAGAAGATTGATGATGAGTTGCAGCTTTTAATTTTCTGGATTTACAAACTTTGTGTTATTAAGTATTATTTATTAGCATCCTAAAATTGAACTTCTTTCACTTATATATTGTTAGCATGACATTTTAGTTTTCAAAATCTAGGTATCAATTAATGTTCACGGTTTAATAAGTTTAAGGTTTAGCCGTTTATGGATGATACCAAACTATAACTACAAATTAAGTTTTAACTTCGTATCTCTATATTTTAACTATTTATATGTGAGCGCTGAGTGCTAACTATGAAACCACTATGCGGCCTCCTTGTCTTTTAATCGTCTATTTGTCTGTATTTAGTACTTAAATACCTAACTACTTA
The DNA here is from genome assembly GCA_016760335.1 of Gastrodia elata. NCBI lineage: Eukaryota > Viridiplantae > Streptophyta > Magnoliopsida > Asparagales > Orchidaceae > Gastrodia > Gastrodia elata. The sequence goes on from CM028673.1 coordinate 16,733,239, forward strand.
ATAATTGAATATGTTGCTGAAATATTTTGTTTAATCCTTCTACTATGATGTCTAAGCCTTTAAGGGACTGTTTAGTGGCTTAATATGCTTAATACCTGAACATATTATACAGATTTTATTACCTTATCGTATAATCTTTTTATTCGTTTGTATTGCCTACTAAAAAAACATCTATATCTATGCCTTCACTCATAAGGCTTAACCATATTCTTACATCTTTTTTTATCATGATGAACTTCTACGAAAAAAATATGTTTTTGTTTCTGAAACAATTGGATTTTTGTTTATATTAGTATTTTAGCATATAGCAATACTTCTTACTTAGATGGACATATTAACACTTTTAGCTTAGTACTTAATAATTGTATTATCTAAAATTTTTTATTCTAAAGCTTTTTACTTTATCTAATCTCTTTGGTCTTTTGTATTGCTTCCTAGAAAAACTTCAATGTCTATGCTTTCATTCATGTCTTAACCACATTTTATGTATCTTTTTGCTTTATCATGGTGGGGTCTACCAGCAAATATAATTTTATTGTTTGTTGAAATGATGGGCCTTCTGTTGATATTAGCAATTTAGCATATAGCAATTCTATTTATATGAAAGATAAAAATATTTTAGCATGGTGATAAATAATTTTAATATCTATTATTTTTATTCTAATATTTTAGCATGGTGATTAATAATTTTAATATCTATTATTTTTATTCTAATATTTTAGATGGAAAGACTCCAATATATTTATTGATAGTGATAGCATTCTGTTTGATGATGAAATCATTGTACAAAAAATAAATGATGGTATTGTAGATAATAAAATAATGGAAGAAATGTAAAAGTAGAAATATTCAAAAGTGACAAGCCCATTAATACTATAAAAAAAGATAAACCTTATTTGTATGGAATATTATGAGGTGTTGCCTCTTAACAAAGATAGTAAAAAAATTTTAAATAAAGACAATACGAAACAATATATTTATACAATAGTAAGTTTGGCATTGAAAAACTAAGAAAGACATTCAAAATTGCAAGAAGAGAAATATATGTGATGTAGGGCAATCTATTCTACATTTTAAGTTCACTTCTGAATTGATGGGGGATGCAAAATTCGATCAGCAACAATTTCAAGTTTTGTTAATAGCTTTCATTATAATGCATGATTTCCCTTTCCAGTAAGTTGAGTGGAAGGCTATGAAAGCATTGTTTCATTATTTGCAATTAATCACATAAAATACTATTTGAAATGATTATAAGAAAATATTTGTGATATTTCATATTTCATATTTCAATGATAAATTAATCTTTAAAAAAATAATAAATTTTAATTACATGCTTATTCATCATGACTGTAACGACCCAATATCATTATTTTTCAAATTAGGTCAGAGCCCGCTTCAGACATCAAAACTCCGAGAAATTTCAAACTAGGGCAAACAAAAATACCCTTAGATTAAGAATAATTTTTAAGATCAAAGTGCCCTAGTTTGGGAGAAATCCGAATAACGAAAGCTCCCGCTTTATTTTCTGAATTATTTAAATTCTAAAAATCAAGAACATTGAAATACGTATCAGAATTCCTCAATTTCAGTGTCATTGTGTTAAGTATAGTATTTAAAGGCTGCTCGAAAAGTTTTATCAAATTCTGAGGGTCGATTTGATCGTGACTAATTTTCGAAATTTTAAACTTCAAAAATTAATTAAAAATAAAATATTTGTCCGAATAGAAAATTTTCGGCGCGAGGGTGTTTGTCATGTCATAACACACCTCGGTGTCAAGTTTCGTTATTTTTGGACTTCAAACGATGAAAAAATGTGAATAATTTAACTTTAAATATTATTTAGGTCTTTATTTTTTTCCAAATTCTCTAATTTCCTTTCCCCCTTGTTCGCCCCCCCCCCATGTTTCCCGCGCCTGCTCGCCCGGCAGGCTGTCTGGCGCGGAACCTTCCGCGCCAGAAAGGGCCGCCTGCGCCGTTTTTGGCGCAAGCTGGTCGGCCCACCTGGCAAACCCCCCTCTCCCCTCCTCTCCCTCTACGTAAGCCCTCCCCACTCCCTTCCTTCTTCCCCCACAGCCTCCTCCCCCTCCAAACCCTAAACCTACAGCCCCTCCTCCCCCTCTTGCAGCCCTCTCCTCCCCCTCACAGCAGCCACTCTCCTCCCTCAACCTTCCCCTCCCCTCCTTCTCCCAAAGAACAACATCCCTCTCCTCCCTCAGCCCCTCCTCCCTCTCCCAACAGCTCGGCTAGCCGCCTCCCTCCTCCGGCCGACCAACAACAGCCCAGCCAGCCTTCCTCCAGCCGGCCAGCCACTTGCCAGCCTCCGGCCACCCCGCTCCGGCCTCCCTCCGTTTTTCGGAAATCCTAATCCTAAAGGTGGGAAGATAAGTATAAGAGAAAGAAAAAGTGATAAGAAAATAAAAAAATTGATTTTGCTAGCTCTTCGTTCCTTTATATCTACTTGATAGTCATTATTATGAAAATAATAATGATATAACATCGTCATTCACATTAATATGGTTATCATTAATTAATGATGAAAACTATACATATGTTATAAAATGACTAATTTCAGTTCAAACATTTTCTTTTTGACAATTATTTCTATTCTATTCTTTCATTATTATATTATTATTATCATTAAAATAATTATAATAATAATATTATATCAATATGGTTCTATCCGCAGCGACTTAATAAGCGCTATAAACATTACTGTCATCGCAGTACCTTAAAAATCAGACATAATAAAAAAGCGAAAGAAGAATATAATTGAAATAAAAATAAATGTTACTCCTAAAAACATTGGCTGAGAGCTAATTTAAAAATATCCAAAACCTAAATGCAGATTGAGCGAACTGTCACTCATCTGAACTGTTAAACTGTTAAACTGTTAAACTTGTGAACTTAAAAGAACAAGGTACCAGATGTCTTTTATTACTCTTATTTAAATATGTTTTTATGCTCAGCATCGTACAAATTTGATAAAAGTACTTTTTAAAATCACATAAAATGATATATGAATAAGTTTAGATAAGTGAGAAGCAAGGGTTCCATGTTGCTTTATACTTTTTGTCTGATAAGACAACCGCTAGGACGGGATTGTCCGACATTGGGAGTCATAAGGAGCCTATACTGATAAGCCTTTGAGGGGGCAGGTATAGAGGGAAGTTGAGATATGTAACACAAAAATGAACCCTCTTTTCCTCGATTTTGTACTTGCCCAACAAAATCATATTTTGCCTCAGATATCAAGCACTAAATATTTTGTATTTATTTTTGTGACTCCAATTACTTTTACGCTTACGTTTCAAGTGCAACTGAAACAGATTTGCAGGGATAAGTTTGTACAGCTTTTATTTCCTGTCAAATATTGATTATTTTACTTATTATTTAACATTTGTAAAGATAACATCTATTAGTACTTAGTTTCACAACTAACTGGTATTCGAATGCCCGCACTTTTGAAACGTGCCCAGATCAAGAGTTCGTCCTTGAAGAAAGGTGCTAAGAACCAAGCAGTGCTGATACTGCTTCCTGCTGATCTTCCGCTTTCCTTTTTGACTCTATATTTTTAAAAGTTTGTATTTTTCTTTTATTTTAATCTATGTATCCAAGATTCGTGAATTAATGAATAAATGAGTTATGTTTGATGTCTATATATTTATCTCTTAAATCACTCAATATGATCATGCGGCTAGAAGATTTGTTGTTGCTTGTTGCTATTACTATTCCATAAGCAAACCGGTGCTGGATCTGCTCCCGCTGATCCGGCATCGGGTCCTCACAATGACAGTCTTAAATTTTTTTTAAGATGATACAATCTTATTTAATGGAAAATTGAGCAAAAACTTTTCAACATTAATCAGCTAATAATCTTTCAGTTGCATTTAAGAAATCTCATTTAAACTTGCAAGCACGCCTTTTATGTGAATAAAAATTTTCTATAAATTATAATTCATGAGGGTATAAAAAAAGATAGACAACTCCAAAAAGATTCAAAAAGGTATAAAGTATGTCAAAGACTCTCAAGCAAGATTGCTCTTGTGGTCCTCCTCATGTTGAGTACTCAAGATCCTAATCAACCATTAACGAAATCATAATTCTTGCAATTAAATAAGCTCTTCTCATAATTGCACAATTTATATGACACCCTCATAAAATTATTAATATTCAATACACTAGGTTTTAATTCATTTGATAATAATAATTCTCCACAAAAATTCGAGTTAAAAATTTACTTGGATGAGCCAAAGCTAGATAGAAAATTGAAGTTAGATATTTTGCACTATTGGAGAGGAACCTAATATAGAGGTCAAAAATTACAGTGATGGCATGTGATGTCTTATGTATATTCCAATATCAACTATTACATCGAAAAGAACATTTAGCAATAGTGGTTGCATTCTGAACTAATTATGTAGTGTGTTATGCACTACATTATAGAAGCATTAATGTGTACCAATGATTGGCTATATATGCAGCTAAAATATTTATATTTATTATATTAATATAAACTTACAAATAAGATGTTAACTTGTTGCTTTGAGATGTGTTAGAGCATCTAAATCTGAAGAAATAACAAAAATGCTTGAAAGTTGAAATAAATGAGGATGAAAATGATAATTATCTCTCAAATAATACGTTGCCATCCAAGGCTTAAATATTATTATAGAGGTAATATCTTGAACCTAAACACACTTTCTAGAATTCAACTATGATTTTATTGTAAATTTACAAATTATTTAATTTTAAATTTTAAACATTTTCCATGATTCTCTATTTTGGTGCGTGAATTGAGTTCCATACCTTCTGTTGAAATTGTTTACATGGTTCATAAATTATAATATAATGTAGAAAGATGGATAGTTTAAAATGGCTTTTGAGCATATATATTCCGAGGTGTGAACTGAGATTGAACAATTTACATGTAATTGCATGATTCTAGATTTGCAAATTTGCAGGCTTGTAGTTGCAACTAAATATTTGATGTTATTTGATAGGCCAATGTGAGAATACAGTAGAATTGTCCAAGTTTATTTTCAAATGCCTTTATATAAAATGAATGATGTTTTTTTGTAATCTATTGTTCTTGACTTCTTGTAATTCCTCAAGGTAACTTAAATTTAAGTGGTGTGTATGATTATAACATTGCAGTAATATTCTTATACTAGATTAACGATTCTGAAAAGCAAGATCGATGATCTACTTAATCGTATATATGCTACCTAAGAAAGTCAGATGAATTTCACAACTAATCAGGAGCCATATTTCTTATTTCCTTTAAATCAAATTGGGTAATTATCATGAATAATATTTACCATTTGATTCTGTATTGCCATTAAGTTATGAATAGTATACCTCAAATGCCACATGAAACACTTTGGGTATTTTTTTTATGCTGAGTTGATTTCCATATTTATTGAGGTTGAGCATTTTGGCCTTTGCATTAGATTATATGTCTGATTTGATTTGTACCTACTGAATGATCTGCAAATCTTTTTTAAGAGAATTCAAAGTTGATGTGAGTTCAAATTTCAATTTTGACCTGTTAATTTTAGAGATTAAAAATGGGGTTACATTTTTGCACTGCATTTCACTGAAACAGCAGGAAATTGATATTTTCAACAAATTTTTAATAAAGACAGTTGGAAACATGTTTGTTGCTATTCATTAAAGAAATATGCATCGACATTGAGGTGAGAATGTCTCAATTTCAAGCTAAATAACTATATATACGTATATTTGTTTTTGCTTGTGGTTAAAATATATAACAGCATTTCAAGTGGACATTTAGAATGCTTGTTTATTTTGAGCATACTTGTTTTGATTTTAAACAAAAATTGTTTAAAGACTCCATCCAATCAATCTTTCTGGTAATAATGTAAGGTGTAGAAATTTTATAATTATTTAAAACTGTAGTACTATGAATTTGAAGCAACATGAGATGCATTTCTATTCTTTTCTTAAGAAAGTTATTTGAATTTTATGCGGTTTTTAGATTTAATAAATCTAATTGCTGAATCAGTATGTTTAAACTAGTTTTGTTCATCTCAAATAGATTTTGAGCACGTTAATATACAAGTGGTGGTTTGTGCATTTCCTTTGCATTCTCTTTGGCCTCAAATATTTGTTCCAGTGTTTATAGTGTATGTTTTAGTTTAGTTCGTGCTTGCTGTACTTAGCTTAATTGAGTAAAGCTACACTGCTTGACTAAAATTATAATTTGCTTGATTGGTCCAGTGGCCAGCTAATTGTTGAATGCAATGGGATCAACAGAAAATATATTATCTGATTGTTGCTATCATAAGCCATGCTAATTCAAAAATCATTATTTTTTTATTTCTTAATTCAAACATAGAAATAGTATATCATTGTTAGTTCAAATTTTGTTTTAAGTACATATATGAAGATAAATTAAGTTACCAAAATTGTCTAAGAACCTCAGCCAACAACCTTTCAAATAACAATGTAAGGTGTAAAAATCTTAGATTAGTTTAGAAGCTGCATTATGAATTTGGAGCAGTTTGTGGTGCTAAAGCACATTTTTATTATTTTTTCAAAGATACACAATTTTGAAATCAAATATTAAAAATGCAACTCACACAAATAAAACAAGATTCAATACTTAATCTATATATTCACACTTATGTTGAAGCAATATTGCATGCCTGCATTACTTCAATCTAGAGTTGAGACACAGCAGCATTATAGAGTGCAAGCTACCTGCCTGCAAGGCGCATGCTAGTAGGGCTGCATTAATAAGTTTTATTGATTTTTGGCTATTTATATTTGTACTAAGCTTTTATTTTGTAATATTTGTATCATAATTTGTTATGTGAACCAAAATTTGTAAAATTTGTATGATATTTTGTAATGCCATGTGTTATGAATCTGTTTTAGTGTTTTTATAAGCTTATGTTGTATTACTAGTACCGATCCGGACTACAATTATATAATTTGATTTATATGATTTGATATTTTGTAATGTTATAAGTAATCATATTATTAATATATCATCAAATAAATTTAATTTTTTAAATGTTATAATTAAACAGTCAAATGCATCGAGTCGCATTTATACCCGTGGAAGCTGCCCTACCGTCATTTAATAGCCACCCACCCTGTAATTGTCGGCCAATAATCTCCCTCACCAGCCAACAACCATCAGCCATTCTCATTAGTTGAAATCCACCCACCTCCACCCTTGAAAACCAGCAGCCACTTTCTACATCATATAGATTAGATAACACACATAATTTTTACCAATATCAGTTCAAATTAAGCATCGATAATGTTACACATCTCATTCAATGGTGAAGCACACCTTTGAACCTCGTCATAAAAGAATCGCATTGCAGTTCGCTAAAAACAACCTACCTTGTATAGCTCAAATATTTTTGTAACTATTGCTTGCCTGAGTATTTATTATAGCTGAAGTTGATCTGATGCTTGTAACCTAGGGCTTAAAACCCATTTGATGTAAAACGACTTAAGAAATTAGGAACCTTAAAAGAAGCTAAATTAAAGATAAATAACGAAATGTTAGAAATCCAACAATTCACCAACAAAACAAAAAAAAACATTTATGTAAATCATATAAAAAGTTTCAAGAAAATCAAACTAATAATCAATAAAATATAAAAAACTTCAATGAGAAATTAAAGACAACAAAAATATAGTGCAAATGGAGTAAACACTGCAGCCGTAAAACTAGTGGCAAAGAATTGATTAAAATTAATTACAAGTAAAGCAAATAGCTAACTATTTGAAGAAAAATGAGAGCAAAAAAGAAATTCATCAAGTGGAGAAAAGTCAGGTCATGCACTGGTTCAAGCAAGTAGCACTACGTTTGAAGAAATCAACATCCAATGAAGCACCCAAAATAAAAAGAGACATTTCATTGAGTGAAACAACATAATTAGATGATTGAAATCTTTTTTAAAACCAATTAATCTTCCCATAAACTTCCTTACATAGATTTAATTAAAGCATTGGATACAAGTAAATAACAGCTCAGCTTGAGTTAGCCTGCTCCAGGCATTTGTGAACTGATAGGTTATCTAGTTTCATGTGCAGGAGATTTTTCTATTTCTGGAGAGTTCCAGAGTGCTTTATTATGGTTTGTGGCTTTTGTTTTGAATCCTTCTTACTCCTACTAGAAGCGGCTTAGGGAATACAGTGAACTTTTTTTGTCCGTTGTTTTGCTACATTATTTAATCAGGATATGGTTTGTCTAAATGAGTTTAGATCAGTAGTAACTTGTATAGGTAGCTTCTTTTCAATGTTGTTGTATTAATCTCAGCTAAGAATAGTTGGGGGTTAATTCATGGGTAATGCTGATCAGTATGCTACTGATTACAGTTGCTAGCTCTTAATTCATTTACCCTTCAAGTATTTCAATTATTAAATTCTTACCTATAGACAAATACTACTTATGCTCTTTGGAATACAAGAAGGGACAAAAGTGAGAATCGAATAAGACAATGAATACTAGTGAAACTTCAAGACCTTCCAGAAACCTGGATTCAGTCGATCATCATCCAAAGCTTGGAAGTTCTGTTTTGTTTTTGCCACCCTTATTGTGTTTTTTTATTTTCATTTTACTTGTTTCTTCTTTCAACATGAGGCCCACCCTTTGCCACTCTGTCTACTTCTCATTTTTTAGAATTATGTGTAATTTGATCCGATGAGCTTAAGGTACAGAGGCACCTAGCAAAATTATCTGCTTTTGTTTATACTATAGCTCCTATTCCCAATAATAGAGTCACTTAGTTGCGGGTTTGAGTAAGATTAGGATCAAGTATTTTTATTTTGGTATGTATTTATCACTTATGGTTCCTATTAGAACTCCTTGCTGTAATAGAGACTCGCCCTTCATAGTACTAGACACTTTTTCTCACTCAACCGTTTATCTAATAGATTGGTTATTGTATTTAGAATATAGTTTTAAATAGAAGTCCTAAAAGCCTTTCGCTTTGGATGGCACAACCTTTAAATAAAGAAAATAATTAATTCTCATCACAATAAAATGATTTTAAATTGCCAATGATCAGTCCATGTATCATTGAAATTGAATCATTAGAGATTGTTTTTAATTAAAGATCTTGAGATAAATAATTAGTTAGAGTTATTTATTTGAAAAAATAAGTTTAATAAAAAATATTTTAATCAAAATAAGTTAATTAAGCTTTGTCTAAAATTTTATCACATTATTATTATTTCCATTAAAATAACTTAAATGAACTTATTAATCTTTTAGCGTGAATCTAAACAAAGTTGATGTTCAATTTTGAAATGTAATTTAAATGGCACATTAATAACAAAAGAAAATACAATTATAATGATGACTTTAATAAGTCAAGTGTTCCTTGTGTAAGCTTTAATTTCTCTAGCAAATTTAAATGAGAAAGCAACCACACAAATTTAAGTAAGAATAAACACAATGATTTATGTGAAAAGTTTGATCGAGAAAACTACAAAAAAGAGATCGTCATCAATGTATCAAAGATGGGAAAAAACAAAGATATAGCTGAGTTAAGTTGACTCGGTTATAAAAATAAAATAATCTTTACTATGAATATTACCCACAACCATGTATTGTGACTTACATGAATATGCCGATACCCATCAGGAAACAACATCCACTAATACTGGGCAAGTACAAAAACACCGAGGGGTCACAACCAAACAAAGTATGAGTTACAAGTTCAACAATGGCTGTACTCCTTCACAAAACCTAGTAAAATGAAACTCAAACCAAGTAAAGTTTTGAATTTTACTATAATGATGCCTTAACTTTATTCAATAATCTCTATTGTGTTGAAAATGCTAGCATAAACCCCATCAGGGTTGTTGACGTCAATATCTCATATGTGTTTCCCCTTATTCACATTTTTATATTAGCACAATTTAATTGTGCTCTCATTTAAACAACAATATCCAGGTTCCCCCTCATACTAATATTACACAAAATTAACATAAAATCTCTTGCGATTAAGTGTTTTATGTGCCTAGATATCTAGCATAAGTTCTTCAACGAGGAAAATTTTATTAAACAAACTTCAAATTTCATGAACTAGCAATACATGAAAATATATATGATTGAAAAGGCAGACAAATTCATCAATCATGCTAAACCTTTGATCCTAAAAATTTTCCAAAAGCCAATTACAGTATATGAAAAAGGGATTAAGCATCACAATCCGTCGAAAAGAATAAAGGAGCTAACGAACAAACTAAAATCATGAGATAAACCTAATTCCTAAACTCTCCCGATTTATTCAAGGGTTTCATCCATCAACGTTTAATCAATTCAAATGCCAAAATAACGAAAATCAGCACAGAAAAGAAGTAAAAATCAAAATAACAAAGAAAATTAAAAAGGCATTAAAAACTCACTGCCATCGCATGCACCGAGGCCGAAGGACTCTAAACTAAGGGAAACTTTCTCCCTGCCAGAAGAGTCGCAAACCTCTTCCAAGCCGGCTAGCGGCACGAGCAAGAAAATCTATTTTAATGGGAGAGAGAGAAATTTCTTCAATGCGTCAACTAATCATTTTTGGGATAAAAGCGACGTCAACGCCGCTGTTTTCCTCCGATTCTTTAACAAAAGGGCTGAAGTACTTAAGATTTGACGTTCAAAAGTAGTGCACGTGAATTTAAACATAAAAATATTTAAAAAATATTATTTTATACTTAATAACACAAATGGACAAAGAAGCTAGCCTCTCTCTTTTTTTTTTTTTTTTTTTTTTTTTTTTTTTTTTTTTTTTTTTTTTGAAAGAAATTGACAAAAATTTCAGGCATCATTATTCCCCATATTAATCTCGATACAAATAGAAATATTCCTTTTTTTCAAATCAAGACTTCTTTCTCCTTTAAAGATGACAATAGTTTAATACTCTCTTTCTTGCTATCTTTACACCAGTATAACCATAATAGTGTAAAGATGTGCTGGATTGCACACGTGGCAAAACAGTCACGTCATTAAATCATTCGTTCTTTCTCCGCATCCTCATAGCACGCACCAGCTTAAACCTAATTCTCCTCTCCTCGCTTCCTCCGTCAGTCGCTCGCACTCTCTCCTCTCCTTGCTTACTCGGTCAGTCGTTTCTTCCGTCGGTCGCTCGCATGCTCTCCTTATAGCACCCCGCCCCGTCGTTGCGCGCAAGAAGGGGTAATCGTAATCGATTCGGCGGCGGCGCGGCGCGCCACTCGGGGAGGAGTATCCCATCTTCCCGAACGGCTGAAACCAAACTCATCTGAAGAGCTGCTGACTCAACCTCAATGAGGGTTGAAAGCTCATACTTAAGATAAGAGTAATATCATTATCCTAAGTATTAGACCAATACATACATTGGACGAAAAATATATACAAGAGGAGTCCAATATATGTATAAGATATCAACATTTCCAGTATACTGATCACATCATAATACTAAGTATAAATAGTATATAAATAGAGTGCGGAAGCTAAAGCAAGTATCCATAAATATTCATCAGAGAAGTTATGTGAAATATTCGTCTCAGAAAAAAAAATACATCCAGAATTATTACAAACAGTTTACTGAAATACAAACGTAAAAGCTAAGTACTGAACTGAAATAAATTAAGCAAAATAGTAATGATGGGGAAGAGTCTACTAGTGCTCCACTGGCTCCTCCTGAATCTCCTGGGTGTCCTCCTGACCTGGCTCAATATACTGCTCAAGATCTAGTAAATTGTCGGATTCAAAAAGTACCCCGTATTAGACAATAAGTCTAACACATCAAAACTAATCTAAACAGTTCTAATAAATTATTTGACATTTATATAATATAAGTAAATCTGCAAAAAAACTGTAAGGGTACCTAAAAGTATAAAACTATATAAAACTGTACAAAATTAAAGTAAAGTAAAGTTGTACTAGAAACTGAATATTGAAAATAAACAAAAACAATAATGAATCTGAAACTGAGTAATAGCATATAAAACTATGTTGTATGCCACTGAAATTATGCATCTAAATATGCCCCAATATTGTATGTTATTGATATACAACCAAAATATCACTGAACAGTTACGAGTCGTGCGGTCCAATGTATACATACATCCAGTTGGGAACTGCGATGCCGATGCATCCTAAAATTCTCCAGTCAATGTATATAATTTTCCGTAACACATAAATCATCACTGATATTCATACATCATTACCGATACTCAAATATCATGCTTATGCTCATGTTCATGCTTCTAAGCTACATGAGATAAATTCAAAAATCCAAAAAATGCTTTGAAATCCAATAATGAATTCAAGGTCTTCATTGTGTAGAATCCTACTAACAAGAATGATTCTGACTCCTAGATTCTAATCTCGATAATTAGTTAAAGTTGAGAATTTACTTTAAAATCATTAGATGGAAAGTGTATACACATATTTAGCATTTTTGCAAGAAAGGTGGCTCTTAACACTTAGTGATTAAGCCACCCTAACGAAGCCATCTTCGATATGAGGCACCACCCGATGGTAATTTGTATCTCAAGCTAAGTCATTAAGATGCCCAGCTCACAATCACACTTAGTGTCTTTATGAATGTGACTCGAATTACTTAGTTTATTTAAGCCATACCTATTGAAGCAATATTCGCTAGGAGGCATCACCCGATGACAATTTATATTTTAATCAAACTAAGGAATGAGTCCCTATTTATAACACTCTTATGATTGATTGATTTACTGTAACAACCCTAGGCTGTTACCAAGCAAAATGAATATTGATTGATTCAATTTTTAGCATTTTTGCTTTTAGAACATCAAGATAAGCCTACCTAGAAAATTTGAAGTCCATTGGGCTTCTCTAAGTTAAAATTTGCAATTTGATCAGTCTAGATGCCCTAGTCTAGACCCAAAATATTTTGATCTCAGAATTAAAATCTGATTGCATTTTTGAATTCCTCACCCCCAAATTAGCTAAGAGTGAAATTTTGGTGCAATTTGGAGCTCATTTGGGCAATAATTCAATTTAATTTAAATGGTGCAATTGCACTTAAGGGCTCCATACAATTAAAATTTGCAAATATACCTTCCGCCGTCTTCAAAACAGCAGGTGCGATCTGAGCCGTCCATTTCTCGGATCAGATCGTACGGCCTGCGCCTTCGTTCAGAATCAACCATCTGGGCCGTTACGCGGTTCAATCAAGGGATCGGACGGTACCCATCCACCCACAGTGAGTAGCGCGATCCATCCGTCAGATCCAAAGATCCAGATCCAATGGATGACCCCCGCTCCGCGTTCGGCCGTTACCTGTCAGAGAATCTGAGCCGTTCCGCGTCAACGATCGATACATCAGACGGCTGCCGTAAACCCCGCACTGCTCATCGTCTCCCCCGCTTCGCTCAGACCCCCCCGACAAAAAAATGGAATCCCCGACAAGCAGATCCTGTCCCCCACTCCTCCGCCAGCTCAGCATAGCCGTTAGAGGATTTCTCAATCCCGTGAGGCCTCTAAGACGGGATCTCCAGCCCGATATCCCCATTTTTGGAAATCCGAAAAACTCCTCTTGACCCGAGCTCTCAGGTCAAGCCAGACCGAGCCCAGCCCCAGCACTCCCTCACAACACCTCTTTGAGGCTATAAATAGCCTCAGACCTCACCTCTGGAGCTCCTTGCTGTTGAATTGAGCTGAATTCCAATTTCCTCCTCCGATCGCCATTGTTGCTCTGCTAAGCTCCTCCTGACGCTCCTAAGCTCGCGTACAGCTGATAGAGGGCAACTCTAGGAGTTCAGGACCCCTAAGAGCCCTTCTGCTGCTTTGTGTCAGGCTCCGCCATCCAGACCAGCTCAGACCAGCAAAATCAGGTATCCCACGTTCTAGACTGAGCCGTATGGGCTCAGTTCCTATTTAATTTTCATCCCCACACTCTCCTCTAGCTAATGTGATTTCATTGCAATTAAAATTGGTGCACTGGGAGGGTCCGTTCGATCGTATTGATCGAACGGGTCATCCTTCTTTCAGACCTCTGGGACCGAGTAAGGTCCCAGGGATCTAGAGCCTCCCAGGGTCTCATGAAATGGGGCTTTGATCCGTGCTTGCGCCCTGAAGGTGAACGGATCGAACCCAGCCCTGACAAGCCCCCTGTGAGGAGAATTTCTCCTCACAGTGAGCTCCTTTCACGTGAAATGGAGGAATAGAGTCCAGGAGAAATAGACCATCCCAGTTAGTAATTTAGGTTCCAGGGGTTGGTCTCGAGCCCAGGAAGGTGAAGCCGTCGTCCTTACACCCCGGCGTGGCTCAACGACTGAGAATTTTGGGGATTAGGGTTCGCCCCATTCGCCTCTCAGTCGGGGCCAGGCGCGGGGAAGAAGACGACCGCGCGGGTCGGGTCGACCCGTGACCCGCGCTGTCGAACAGTAACGGGCCTTCAGGCCCGATTGACCCACGTGATTTAGATCGGGCCGGCGCCGTTTTAAAAATCAACAGCCCACAGTGACGGGCCGTAGGCCCGAATGACCCACGCGGTTTGGATCGGGCCGGCGCTGTTTAAGATATTATTAAAGAATTTAGTATTTATTTTCCTTAAGGAAATTAGGAAAAATATAATGGAAAAATGTAGAATGTATTTTCTTAATAACTTTTAATCCACTGGTTAGAATTTTATGTTATCATATATGAAAATGTTCAGAAAAATCTCAGAAACTTAAATATAAAATAAAATCACACATCTGATGGTTAGATCTTTAATTATTTCCTAATTACAGTGAATGTTAATTAGGGTAGATTAGCAAATTTACTTATCCAAATTGTATGATTATAGTGTCATTAGTTCACAGATGTTAATTAGATTGCATAGTGCCAAGTATAATATTTTCTGAGTTCTGTAAATGTAGTTATGCCCTAATCTTGTCAAATCATAATTAGTGAATTTTAGGGTTTATACACATTGGATCATAGTAAATTTAGTCTCTGATTATTTGTATGAGTAATTTGGACTTGCATGCCAAATTTTATATAATTTGAATGGTTGGATTTTCATTTATGTGCTAATCCTTTTTGCTTGAGTTTAAGGTTTGGTTAGCACTAAGTAACCACTGTTTATTTGACTTTAATTATTATTTTGACTTATAACAGTAAACTAAATGAAATGAATTCACCTTTTATAAACTTATTAAGCATACTTGAATAAATCCAAAACTAGAATCTTAAATATCTTAATTAACTTAATAAATCTTTAGATTTGGATCAAGCTTTAAGACTTGATCTAGATCTAGGATTGCCACCAATAACACATAATCAATCCACTGATTTGACATTGATCTTTAAATACACACTTGATTTGGCTTAAGACCAGAGAAGGAATAAATCCCTAATCTACTTAAGGCAAATCTAAAACCATAACAACCCTAACTTAACTATATTGATTACAAGACTGTGAATTGGACATTTTCTAATAATACATCTGATTTACTATTGATCCTAAACATTTGAATTAGACATGTTAAGGTTAATAACAATCTATGTAATTGCTTGATCTAAATCTAAACTTTAGATCCCTGATTTTCTCTTAAGAAAGAAGACTAGCATAAGAAGATAATTAAAATCATATTGATTAAATAAGTGACCTAATCCTTAACAATATGCTTGATTCAGTTCCCATAATCTTAGTCTATGTGTGATTAGATGATTCCATCATCTGATCTAATCATTCTAAATCTAATAATGAACCAGAACCCGATAGTCTAATATCAACATCTAAAGAAGAGAGCTTGATGCTCTCTTCATAAGATCATCTTAAATTATATAAAAGACCCAAATTTATATATCATGAGGTAGGAGGCCTTGTAGGAATCCTTAATATGTGTATACGATCACCTTGCCCCGTGATCTTTGAGTAAACAAGCAACCTTAACTAAATATCGATCTAGAGATTTGGAGTCATAATCCTTTTAGCAGGATTTTGCACAATGGAGACTTAGGATTCATTTATGTTTCTTACTATGTTCTGCATGGATTTTGTGATTTCCATTCATATCATGTCATGGCATAAGCATAAGCATAGTCATGAGTTGAACGCATTCCTTCTGTTGTGACACATGGTTATTAATAATATAGTATGAGATACGGAATGTTATATACACAGACTGGGGAATTTTAGGGTGCATCTGCGTCATCATACTAACTTCCTAACTGTTGTGTTTACATTGGACCGTACTACTCATAAGCCTTCAATGGTAGCTCTGTGATGTACCGTGGTGTAGCATATCTGTGTGCATTATTTTAGTGGCATATAGTGCAGCATTTGACATTCTTTTTACATTAATATTTGAGTATCAGATATTTTCATTTACTTTCAGTATTTACTTTTGACGCAGTGCTACTTTGCTTAGTTCTTACAGTTCAGCGATTTGATGCTTTATAGTTTTCCTGCACTCTTACTTTATGTCCTTGCATATTTATTATATTTAGATTAGCTTGTATAGCTAGCTTCGATGTGTTAGACTTCTTGTCTAACACGGGGTACTTTTGGGATCCGGCAATCTGCTAGATCCCGAACAGTTACTGGAGACAGGTCAGGAAGACGTCCCGGAGACTCAGGAAAAGCACTTGGAGCTGTAGGAGATTGAGCACCCACTTTTACTTTTTAGTTCTTTTCAGTATTCTGGCTAGACTCTTTATATTTCTGCATTATTGTGGTTTGTAATAAAACTCTGGATGTATTTTCACCTTTTCGGTTCTGAGATGGATATTTTCTACTGCTTGAGATGAATGTATTCTAGATGTTTTGCTTTTTAGCTTCCGCACTCTGTTATACTACTATACATAGTATTGTGATATGATCGGCGTACTGGAAACGCTGATATATTTTGTAACGTACATGGGTCCTTCTCTCCTCCCTTACACCTTATGTACGTACTAAGTCTAATACCTAAGATAAGGGTTCCATTCTTATCTTAGGTATTGGCTCTCGAGCCTACTCTTAGGGTTCGAGTCAGTGGCCTTCAGCAGGGCTTAGTCTCTTTAAACCTATTCGGGGTGATGGGTTTTACTTGTATGGCCCACCGCTCCCGAGTAGCGCACCGTTCCGCCGCCAATCTATAAGTTATACTCGTATTTTGCGCACGGTGACGGGACGGGGCGTTACATTTACTCTAAGCGAGATTGTATCCGCCTAAGCCCATAAGATAGCACAAAGATAAATCTTACTTGAAGTGACTCAACAATTCCCGAATACCCTACTATACTAAACCAATAATCTTAGTTCAGAAGATTCTATTTAATCAACAATGATTTATCAAAGCTATTAATCCTTACTCTAAATGGGTGAGTCTTACACATGGCTCCAAGGATGTGATCAAAAGATCACTCAATATTGATTACTACCGTAAGGAAAAACTTTTATTCTAACTGCTTTAGGTGATTCCTACCATGAGATGTCAAGATCAACTTCTAAGGTTATGAAAGATCATCTAAGATTCCTACCTCAATAGGTTACAAAAGTTCTTTCTATCTCAATGTATCAATATTTAGGGTCTGTAATCATTTCAATAATGATCATAAAGTAAGATCCTTGAGATCTCACTCTTCTATCTCTTAAGTTAACATTTGAAGTTTACTTTTTAGTTTTAAATTAAAGTGACCAGATCAGATGAATAAAATCCATCTGATCATACTCTATTCTACAATCATGGGATTAAAATCAAAGATATTAGTAGAGTTAGATCATTTCATAAATCATTACAATTTTATTATCCATCTTATGCTAATAATCTTATATAAGAAAAATCAAGGATCTAAAGTTTAGATTCAGATGGTTAAATCACACAGATTTAATAATAACCTTAGCACTTCTAATTCAGTTGAATTATCTTTCAATCAATATTACTTGATTAAGGTTTAGATCTTAATCAAAATAAGTTAGGGTTTAACCCATAGCCTTACCAAAATTAAGACTAATGGTTGATTTAAAGATCAATGACAAATTAATGTATTATTGGTGTATTATTAATGTTAAATTTCATATTTAAATTAAGTATCATTTACTTAATCAAATTCTTAAGATTCTTATGTTCAAATATAGTTTAATATCAATTTAAGCACATTTAGGTGTTCAAATAAATGTTAAAATTCTCTAACATAATCATAATATAATGAAAACATAGAAATGTAAAGATGGCATAAAATAGAAGGTAATTAAGGCTAACCAAATTCTAAATCAAACCAAAGGGGTTAGCACTTGATTACAACTCTAAAAGACTTAGGTTTTAAGCAATTTAGTTATTAAGATATACTTAATCAATACAAGTATTCAAGGATTCTGTCATTTAATACTTGACACAAAATTTTTAAGACACATAAGATATTTTAAGCGCATGTTATAAAGGACAAACTTTCAAATTTGATTTTTCACATAAAATTTTGATATAATTCAGTCCCACTAGGGTCCTGGGGACCTTAAAATACAAAAAATGAGGAGTTTTAGTCATTTCAGCCAATTCTGCGCATTTTTAGAAAAATATGGGATCTACGGCGCGTTGCGGTAGAAAATAATGCTGGGGCGCGCTGTAGCCATTTTAGGCGCGGCTGCGCGCTGCGGTGGAAATTAGTACTATGGCGGGCTGCAGCGCTTTAAGGCGCTGCGGCGCGCGACGGCGCCCGATTTCTCGAGAGTTAGATGCTACGGTGCGCTGCAGCGCATTCAGGCGCTCCGATGCGCTGTAGCGGTCTAACTTTCGAAATCACTGTTCAATTAATTTATTTTCTGGTTTCATCTAGATTTCCAATAATGACGTCGCAGCCCGCCGTGGCACGCTGCAGCGGTCTAACTTTCGTGTGACTGTTCAATTAATTTTTCTCTTGATTTTCTATAGTTTTTCCCAAAATGATGCTGCAGCTCGCTGCGGCACTGCTGTAACGTGCGATAGCGGTTTGCTTCCAGGCCCTTATTTTAGCTCCAAAAGCGCTGTGGCGCGTAGTAGCTCCCGGCGATGATTTTGCCTGAACAAAAATCGTGATTGGTCACATTTCGAGCTCAAATACTCTCAATCCAAAGCATTTTATGAGTGGTGCCATATATCAATGGAAAGATCTTTCCGATACCTTTCTATCGATACCAAAATTGACACAAATGGATTGTCCTAACTATATAAAACATGGAGTTAAAGATTCAGGTGTATAGAATAGACGAAAAATAGAGCATGAGAGTTTCAAAACAGTATGATGCCTTAATGAACCTCAATGGCTTCCAAATATAATCTTGAATCTTCTAAAGATACCAAACAACATAATAGCAAAGTGAAGCAGATAAGGAAGAGGAGCTGTGGCGGCCCCGCCCCGCCGTGATCTTGTTAACTCTTAAGTTAACATGATTACGGTGGAGGGGTTACCAAATGACAAGGTCCCCACTTAGAATTGGATTAGACACACATTCTAATCCAACTTAACTAAGGACTTTGCCATTCATCCCAGAATCAATCACTAAATGATCATACAATAACTCAGAGTGCGGAAGCATAAAATATAACATCCATCCATACAATACAATAATCCAGAATAAGAAAAGTGTTGAAAAGAAAAGATTAACCTGTTTTATTACAACATTTTAATAAGTTTAAAGAACTGAAAAGAAAACTCTCAATCTCACAAGCAGAATGAAACTAACGCTAAGATTCTTCAAATGCAGGCTCCTCCTCCAAAGGCAAGCTCTCTACTGGATCAACTGCTTCAATAAACTCAGAACCTATCATTATCGATTTCATAATGGTAGGGCCCCAGCCAATAAAAGAAAAACTGGTTAGACTATTGTCTAAGCATATTTTAGGGTACAAGTTTTATTAAGTTACTTGAATATCACCATAATCAGGACTAAAGCAAGCAGGTGCAGAAAAGCATAAGAAAATAACAGTATAAAGTTATAAACAAATAGTTTATAACTAAAGCAACTAGGAAGTAAGCACATACCTTCTCCAAGCAACTACAACAAAGACAGGTAAGCAAAAGAAAGACTAAACAAAACTATAAAGAAAATATATCCTAAACATGCTTATGATCAAAATAGGCTTATGCTAAGTGACATAACAGTAATTGAACATGTAAAACATTATAAAATTGAAAACATAACTAACACCCTATATATGCATATGAGAACAGAAAGTAAGACTAGCATCCTATATAAAAACAAGGCTAGGAAAGTGCAGGAAAATTGTAAGTAAACGCAGCACTAAATATGCAAAGTAAAATAGTAACTACAAAACTAAAAACTGCATTGGCTGTTCAAGCTACTCAAACTGAAAGCACACTCAGTAAAATACTTAGCCTGATGGGCTAAGAAAGAAGCTCTGAACTGAGTATCACTGAAATCTCTTAGCCTGATGAGCTAAGGTAGAAACCAATTGTAAGTGTACTTGAATTAGTATAACCATATCAGATCCTGACTATTCAGTCAGTATGGGCAAGAGTCTATCCATCATATCCCACTAACTAGGCATGGCATAGACTATCGGACTGACCCGAACAGTGTAGCCGACCCCAAACGGGTGATTGAAGAGGCATACTAATCAAGCTATACCTTACAAAAATACGAGAAGAAAATAAAATGCTATTTATGAATGATCAATAAGATAATTATCAATTATCTTATGTGCCTCATATATGCTCATGATTTAAAGCTCAAAATCAAGGTAAGTGAAGCATCAAAACAAATTGAGCAAGAGACTCTATCTAAAACACAAGTGATATCCTTTGTTGTCTACTTATTTGTTATATTGACTCTAAGTTACATAAGTTTCAGAATCATCAATTCTTACACATTCTAAAACTTAGAATCACGAATCCTACAAGTTGAAGATAATTAGGACTGGCCAAATCCTAACTATATCTTAATCAAAAGATGACTATTTGGTTTAAATGAATAAATCATCAACCTAATTTTATAATTTAAATTATCCCAACCTCATCTTGATTAGCTAAATCAAGATGAAAAGATTAAGAATTAGACTCCAGATGATGGGGTATAATCACTTAATCTAAAGGTATAACTAAGGGTCTAAGGTTTAGAACCTAAATCTCACAGATTAAGTTAGGGCAAATCATAATGATAAATTAATTCATTAGGATAGATCTCTATTCTTAGTTCTAAAGTTTAAAGATCAAATAATCATTTAAATAAACTAAGAAAATTTATAAACTAATAAACTCAAGGTTTCATCTATTGAGTAATCCAATTTACTCAACAGATGAATTCTAACTTAAGATCTATTCATAATCCTAGGAATTAAGGTTCTTAATTACTAAGAATATCTCTCAAGATATATATCCTAACTAATGTTATCAAGACTTAAAGAAGGATCTAAAAATGATTTAAGGAAAGAAGATTCGCCCACTTAAGACCTAGAAATTTTCTTTAAGGGCTAAGATTGAGATTTTAATCAAAATCTAATTTAGGCTTGGACTTGATTAATTTCAGCTATAAATCATTCTATTTACTGATTCTAATGATTATAAACTGATTTTGGGGCTTTTGAAAGCTAAACCCTAAATTTGGGCAAAATTACCATTTTGCCTCTACTTAAGGGTTTAGAATGATCAAATTTTGATCTAGGGCTCTAAATCTGAAATTTTCTATTGGAATAAGATTCTTACTGCCTAATGTAAGATTAGACAGCAATTAAACCAATTTTGGGTAATTATTTAGCCTTATGAGATTAAATTAGTAAGTTTGACTCATAAGGGCAAATTAGTAATTTGGCTAAGTGAAAGTTAAATTTTCTTTTAGATTACTATTGTTTACTATCTAAGCTTTCCATTGAATCTAAATTTGCTAAATTCTGATAAGTATTGGCCAAGTTATGGCCAATACAAGATTTAGGGTTTAAGGGTTAATTAAGGGATTCTTAATTATGGGTCAAAAATCCTAACTTTATCAATTAATATTCAAATTGCATAAAATTAGTGGCTATGGTTTACAAATAGTCCACTGATCACAATGACATGTAGTGGGCTCAATTTGGATCTAATTTGACTAAGTTAAGACCTAATTATGGTTAAGAGTGATTAGTGAGTGATTAGCAAAATTAATTACTCAAATACTAATCCAACTTTATAGATAGATTCTAAATGACTATATGAGTCCTCTGAAACTTAAATTACTCAATTTGGATTACTAGATTTGCTAAAATTCACTAATCAAGTTTTGGAGTAATTAGGGGTGATTAGCAAATCTAACCGTTGGATCTAAAATATTTTTTATAGATTACTATTAATTAAGTTTTTTTGATCTAAATGGATATTTAGATCATCTAATTTGGAGCTCAATTGACAAAGTTATGGTCAATTGAAGTTCTAGGTCTAATTAAGGTAATTAGGGTTAGGACCTAAAAGAGATTAAGCAAATACTAATCCAAACAGAAAAATGAACACTACCAGATTAATCCTTAGGGTTTTTTGATCACTTTAAGACCCATATTCAATATATTTGGATCATTGGGTACAAAGATATGAGCTAAATAAATTTTGTAACATTATTTTTTTTTAACTTAATTAAACCCTAAATATCACTTTGCTAAATACTGGTCCAATTACAAAATTATTGGCATCAATAAATTCCTCATATTTTTCTGATCAATTTGATATATTCATTTACATAATTTGGATGTATAAATTGCAAGTTATTAAGGTTTAAAGGTAGGTTTTTAATTAATTAATTAATACTGTTTTAAATTTAATTAATTAATCTGTTATTTATATATATATATAATTATAATTTCATTTAATAATTAAACGTTATAATTATATATATAACTTTTTATTAAATTTGCAGGACGCGCGGCGGAGAACAATTGGGTGGGCAGCAGACTGACCCGTGTGCCACGCGTCGCGCTGCGACTGGCAGCATGTCGCGGGGTGGGTCCCGCCACAGCAGCCGAAGCGCCACAGGCCGGGCTCGGGCCGACCCGGCCCAACCCGAGAGATTATCTCCCTCGCCCGCTCGACCCGTCGGCTGGAAGCTAGGTCGCCGAAAATGACGGCGTTATCGTCGTCATCGGAGGTCGACCCATATACCGATCGAAAGGTCTTGAAGAGATCTTTTGATTGGTACCCTAAACACTGCCAGAGAGGGAGCACAGCTCCGACAATTTTTAGCCCTAGCCGACCCTGTCGAAGCTTAACGGTTTGCACTGTATATGATTCGTTAAATTGGATCGATCGAACTCGTTACTCCCGGTAAATTGACAATCTATACTATGAAATAGAGTTTCGAAATGAAAAATCTAAATTTGATTGCAAAGGTTAGAAGATCGGGTACCTTAGGTTTGGACGGCTGCAGAGAAACTAGGCTCGATCTTAGGCTCTGGGCTTCAGGGTTGAAAACCGAGCAACCCGGACTTTGGAGGTCTTATAATAGTCCTTAAACGGTGGCTTAAGAGCAGTGGGGAGGCCAGCTGGCGATGGCGAAGCTCGGTGAGGATTTTAGGGCGACGCATGCAGCTCCCTTGAGCCACACGGCGCTCTCGCGGGGACGACGGCTCACAGCTGTCTGATCCCGCGATCAGACGATGCGGAGAGCGTCGTCAGGATAGACGGTGCAAAAATAAAATGGGTAACAGCGTTGGATCTAAGTGGACGGCGCCGTTAACCTTAAATAAAAAATATAATTATTTAATTTATATTATTCAGATTTAATTAATTAAATTTACCCTATTAAATGCATCACAAAAACTTCCAATAAATCACCCTTAGCTAGATGAAGGGTGAGGAATGCAACGGCGCACTCGAATTTTTGTTTCGACGAGTATTTATTTATTTGATTTTTCAGGTATTTAAATAATATTAAAATATTCGCCGAAAATCCAACGACTTCCAAATGCCTCCAAAATTTCACCTTTAGCTAATTTGGGTGTTCTGAATGCAATGGTGAAGTCAGATTTTTGATTTGAGGTCTAGATAAAAAGTCAATTTTCTAGGGTTTGGAATTTTATAGAATTCTTGATTTGACTTAGTTGACTTAGAACCTTAATTAAGACTTAGATTAGTCTTAATTGAGCCAAGTAACAACCTGAGTTGTTACAGGAGCAAATGGGTACCTTAGCCTTGCAAGAAGTGGAAGAAAGAAAACTCTATTTTCTTCAAGAACCTTGGAGAGGGGCCTTCTTCTCCAGCACAAGGGCAGTAATGGAGGAGAGAGCTGTAGCTTTTGCCAAATGAAGATGAAGAAGGAGCTTGAGCTCTTTCTTTAAGGAGAGAAGAGGAGAGGGTAGAGCATGGCTAGGGGAGCTATGAGGAGGGATGGCCTTGCTTGTTGCCAGGACTTGAGGAGAGGGGCGCTGAATTAAGAGCATGGTCAGCCGAATAGGAGATTATGAAAGAGGGAAAAATTGCACATTAAAAACTAAATACTTATTTATTCATAATTTTAAATTTATTTTAAAAAAATATAGATTAAATAGACGTGCTCTAAAAAATCCCAAAAATTCACCCCAAGCTATTTTGGGGGTGAGGAATTCAACGGCAAAGTCAGATTTTGATTTCGACGATTGTTTAATTATCCTATTTTTTCGGGGTATTTAATTATATTAAAATATTTACGAAAATTGGCAACTTCCAAACACGTCCAAAACATCACCCTTAGCTAAGTTGGGGGCGATGATCGCAATGGTGAAGTCGGATTTCTATTTTGAGTTCAAATAGAAGAAAGAGGTACAAAATTCATTTGATTTATTGCAGGCGGTGTTTAGGAGACGCGTTTCTGCAGAGAATGTGATGTTGAATTCGGGTTTGTGATGCTAGGTTTATTTTTGTTTTTAATTTTTGATTACGAGCTGTGTTGTTCATTTGGATTGATGTGTATTGTGCAAACCTCTGCTGTCTTGGATTGATGCATTTTGTGCAAAACCTCTTCTTATTTTGATCTTGTGAAAAAAGGCATGATCATGCAAAACATTCTTTTAGGCATGTGCATCTAGTTTATTTTGATTTTGACTGCCGTGTCTTGGATTAATGCACAAACCTCTGTTGTCTGTACCGTGTTCGCATTTGAAGCCGTCTGTTGTTTATAGTTTGCTTTCTTTCTTTTTGCAGACCGAATTATGGTTCTGTTTGAATTTTAGTGTTAAAGCGTTGATATGTTTCTTTTCCTCAGGTTTTTCCTTTTTGTAAAAACTAGCAAAAAGGCATGATCGTTGTGAAAGAATGGGCGGAATTTAGCCTTTTCACTAACTAGAATTGCAATGCATCATCTAGCCTTTTCACTTCACCAACACATTCATTCCTTAAATTCATGCAAACAATGCTATTTATAGGCGTTGGATGAAAAATAGAACCAAAAAGTCATAAATGCAATTTCATGTTTATGGGAGTTATAAATATCCATTTTGAATGTATTTAAAAGTTTTGGATGTGCATGGCTTCCCGTCAGTGCGCCTTGGTGCCCTTGGGTGCATGTTTCATCTTCTGGAATTTGCTATTGGCTAGTAGAAATAGCTCGTGCCATGTTAGGCGCATCCATGGACAACAATTTGATTTTATGAGTTATTTCTGTTTTTCAATATTACATTTTCCTTTATTCCTGTGACGTTGTGGTTTAAATTTGGGATTTCATTAAAGGTGATCTAGAACTCATCTATAAGATTTGACGTTTATCAATTAAGTTGAATGAAAAGAGAATATTTGAATTCATGCAATTCTTGTTCATGAAAAGAGGGGAATATTGGGTCATTTTAAGATTGAATATAGATTAAAAATTTGCAAAATGAGCCTGCTTTGGATTGATAGAAAGCAGTTATGAATCCTATTATTGTTATTATCTCATTTGTTTTTATCTACATTTAGATGCAGTATTAGTTCCGCTTTATTATATGTTTATATCTTTCACTTTATTTACACATTAAGCAATTGTTTGGATAGATTGGAGCATCTGAGTATTGTTCAGTCAATTTTATTTTAGGGTGCGTACGTAAGAAATTTGACAAGGTTATGGTTTCTTCCTTTTATTTTTTTTCTTTAGAAGCTCTAGAGTAATTTGGGATATTTTGGAGAATTATATTGACAAATAATATATATTCTACATTAGATAATTGCAATTGTTGATTTTTGTGGAAGAAACACCGTTCTTTGCATTTTGTCAGCGAGCTATTCGATTTTGTTAGTTGTTGCCAAATTTAAATGATGAGTGCACATTTATTATATGTGCAAATTTAATTTAAGGATGTCACCATTCGTTGCTTGATAAGATTTCAATAGCATCAAGGATGACTTGATACCCTCAAGCAACTAATATCACCATTCGTTACCAAAACTTTTAGTAAGGCTCTAGACATCTTTAGATATTAGCTTTTTGGTGAAACTTTTGTTATCGAAGGTAATTCATTTACAAATTTCTCAGCTTTACATGAAATATTTTGCAGTCATTTGGCTGAGTGGAAATAATGAACACGTCACGTCTGCTTACTTCTTTGGAAAATGTTATGCTTTTCTTTGGAAAATGCTATGCTTAATTCTTTGGAAAATGTTATGTTTACAAATCACGCATGCTAACTTCTTTGGAAATAATAAATTTTTTGTTTATTGCAAAGGTTTTTGGGGTTAATGATACTTGAAACAACAACTAATGATTTTCAAGATTAATAGTTCAATGGTAAAGTTCTTCTTGAACAATTTAACAATGTTAGTACTTCTGCTATTCATTCTGGATTCGCACTGAGCAGTTTCATTATGTTATTTCAGGTGCTCCAAGAAATCCTCATTACCTTTATTCTCTCATCTACCAAACGTTTGGTGGTCGGCTACTATATGGGTTAAAGGTTTCCATCTTTAAAAATAAATGTGCTAATTCTTGTTTGTTATTTTCAGGTGCTCCAATTATCATCAAAATCTAAGGAATTTGAAGAGATGAGTCACAAAACAGTTCCAAATTTTGACTGAAATTGCATCTATGCCTGTTTTGCTTTTTAATTTTGACTAAATAGAAGAGATTAAAAAGCAAATGGAGAGTTTGAGTCTGTTTTTGGTTTTAAAGGCTTTTGGTTTCTTGGAGTTGTAAGGTTTATGTAATGATAATGAGCTGCTGAATGGGGAAAATAGAAGGTTGTTTGTTATACAGGAAGTCAATTTTTTTTTTATGTTCTGTTCTTTTTGAGAAAGTATGGTGATTGATTGAAAATTTGGTTGCAGTTTATAAGAATGAGTTATGAGTTATGTTATTAATATCTGGTTATTTGTTAGATGTGCTTATTTGATCATTTCGGATAATATCCAAACCAATTAATCAAAACCAAGTGCATGCGAATTACCTACTTGTAATATTATATATTTGCAATTTACAGATTTTCCATGTGCATTCTTCATAATCCCTTTCTCTATATTGAAAATAGAGTTAAATGAAAATGGTGTATCTCTTAATTAAAAGATACGACTAATATAACCAAGAGTTTTTATTCTTGAAGTAATATTTGTTTCACTTCAGGTATGCTTCTTCATGCTACTTTCTCATGCAAGTATTAACTGTTGCTTTGCTGAAAAGGAAAAAAACGCTGTGACAGCAAAAGATTGTTGGTTTTTGACATGGTTTACTTTCTGATCAAAATAAAAAAATATAGAAAATAAATTCAGATATTCCATTTCCTTTCACTAGAACAAAATGTAGAAATTTTGAATCATGAAAAACATCTAACTAGTTTCAATTCTTACTTTCCTATCAGATAAATAATGAATTTTAAAAAAATAAATAAAACTTGAAGGAAAGATGTTGCAGAATAGTTCACCAAGGCCGCTAGATTTGATTTCACTAATAAAGGGAGTATCTTATATCCATTGCCGGTTAATAGAGGATCGAAAAGATACCTTATATCCGCAGAAGAGTTTATCAAGGCCACTAGACAAGATTTCATTAATAAAAGAAGCATCTTACATCTATTGCCGGCTAATAGAGGAAGGATGGAAACAGTGCCTTATATGTACATAATAGTCATTATTTAATGTACTTCAGGAATATGCCTCAGAAGAATCGCTGTATATATCCTAAACCAAGGATATGAACTTTGGGCCTCTACTGATATGCCAAAAACTACTCATTTATTAACCAGTCAAAATACAGCTGCAGTTTTATGCTAGCTTGGAAAGTTAAGCTCTGATTAATTCTTTAGTTTTCAATCTATGCCAGTAAATATTGGGCATAACTCTTGCATATAAAAATACAAATAAACCATCACATATAATTTCACAGGGTATGCTATATTTGAATTTGGCTTGATCAAATGAAAGCTTGATTCAATCTAAATCAGATTATTATGATTTGAAGTGCTTATTTAGCTTTAAATTTCAATGCAACTATCTGTAATAAATTTTATTCAACTAATAATGCCTCAATGTAGATATCTCAATGTGGATACACAAAAAAAAATAACCAATAGCAATTACAAAATTTACATTATTAAAACAAAAAATGTCAAAAAGCTGGTAAAAGACTGCCATCATCTAGCCTTGGGATGGTGTTCCCTTGTTCTGTGTTGGGGGCGAGGGTGAACTGGAGCCTGCCCATGGTGGCGAGGCTTGTTCAGAGAAGATGAATTCTTGAACTCCTTAGGACCATCCTTCATGGCTACAATTACTTCCAGAGTCTCCAATACTTCCTTTATTTATGGCCGGCTTTTGGCTCACCCGCAACACAGTGTGAGCTGAGCTACTTGGTGAGCTCCTTTGGAGGGATACTTTCCCTCAAGCCTAGGATCCATCATTCTTGCTAATTTCCTTCTATCTGCGAGATATGGTTAACTTAATAATTCACTGAATAACTCGATAGCTTTTGGACATATTCATTAGTAAATAACTCACTGTATGCGTACAAAATTTATAACAAAAAAAAGAAAAAATTCTCATGCTTTAGATATAATCTTATCAAATCATATAATCTTATCAAATCCTGGATTTATGCATGCTGTCAAAATCGCAATTTTGGCGAGCTTAATTTTATAAACAATATGACTTTCAAAAACACTTGTGGGATAAACTTCAACATCCTTTAGATATAAGAAACTGCCAATAGCCAAACAAGATAAGCATTTCTTTGCAGGTAAAAAAATGTTCTTGGAGAAATTTTACTCAAACCATTATGTTTAACTAGCATGATAAATCTTTAACAAACATATAATGCAGTTAACAATAGCAAATTAACGCAAACAGGCATGCCATTTGCATAGTATTAGTAAACTCTTGTTCTAACCACTTGATGTCAGTGATAACTTCCTTCACAGGCATGCCATTAATTTAAGAAACAAATCGCAGTCTGTGGAAGCTGGTCTGTGTTCAAGTATTTGGAAGAGCCAGACTTCGACACCGATCCCCTGTTAATACGCTCTTTATTCTCGGAACATCTGCACACGGAGATGATGATTTTTCAAGCACCTGCAAGTGGATGTCCAAAGACGCCGCAATCTATTTGTATTTGTATCGAATTGGAAGTCTCACGGTTACAGGGCTTCTTCACAGATTGGATGAAATTTTCATCAAGTATTCCTATCTGGAGTTCCCTCTCGGCATCACGGTCATCCCAATGAGGAGCAGAACACCGGCGCCTTTCCATTCAACAAATCTAGTTGTGCTTGTGGCCGGGGACGACGCTGGAGAACCTGAGGAATCCAGCTTTTTTAAATTTGGAGATGCGCTTCCAGTGGATCCTGGCTGCTCTATACAACACCACTCTGATTCTCGGAACATAAGAATCTTAAATCTTTATAAGAAACATATCCAGATAAAGCACTCTAGTTTAATTATCTTAGAATTCTATTAATAAGAAGATATTTGATGGCATGCACTTCAGAAATAAGAAGCTGATAGTGCTTTTATTGAGATTTAAGATTTTAGCTGGTATATCATAGAGTTTGAGGTGTTACTTTTACTGAGCAGGATAAGAAATCCCCTCTTGTCTAAATTTGAGTATTAATAGCGCCAAAAGCAGCTTTTATTTCGTTCGACTATACCAAGGTGTCATACTGCAATAATGAAAGTGTATGTTCAATTATAAATGTTGAGGATAAATGCCTTAAAAAAGCATGCCAGTAAAAAATTATTATGACTGTTATTTCACAAAACTAAATGCTGTGAAAAAAAGAAGGCTCTTTCATACATATGTCCTGAAGAATTATGGTTGACAGTCACTAAGATCTGGGAAACTTAATTCTAAGCAAAGCATTTGCATTTAAAGTATATGTAAATTCACTGCAAGCTTATGAATGAGTCTCTTTAATGTTATCTACTGATCTTAAGAGATTGTGAATTCTCATTTAACAATACAGCATATATGCAAGCTTCTTTCGGCTTTAAAAGCTTAAACAATTGTTTCAAAATCCAGATTAAGAAACTACCAATAGCCAAACAATATAAGTATTTTTTTGCTGGTTAAAAAATGTTCTTGGAGAAAATTTTCTCAAATCACTATGTTTAACTAGCATGATATATCTTTAACGAACATATAATGCAGTTAACAATAGCAAATTAACGCAAACAATAGCAAATTAACTGAACAAAAATTCAGTTAGCAGTTAACAGTTAAAAACAAAAAAAAAAATCTTCTGAAGGCTTGCTGAGTTAAGAACAAGGCTTGTAATTCAACAAGGCTTGCTGAGTTAATAACAAGGCTTGAAAGATATGAGAAAAGCATGTTCCCGGCCTCTATTTGAAGATGTTCTCAGTCACAAACTGCTAGCCTGTAAGAAGTATAGATTAAATTTCATACAAACAATCGCAATACAAAACTTCAAAATAGAAATAATAAATCAAGATTCATCATTATTACATTTTCTTTTTCATTTGTCAATATGACTCAAGATTCTCTTTTTTGGCGGTCTCCCTTTTGGGTGTGCACGAATTGATCTTTGATTGTGCTCGATTGTGTACAAGAGCAATATTCATGAACCTTCTGTTGTGCCTCTTGTTATGCCTTGGTCTCTTCATTCATTGACCCAGTCTCAATTATATTAGAAGTGCACTCATATGCGTGTCGCCAATACTCATTGTTAGTTTCATAAGCTAAGGACGGGGTGGTGATCGATGGTATGGCTGAATGCAACCGTTTGAAGTCTTTCCTCCATCTTGCCTTAATGAATTGTTCTGGGATAACAGTTATTTCTTCTTATCGCCATACACACAACATATGACAACAAATGAGCCCCTTAAACTGGAATAATCGACATATGCACCATGTGTATTCCACCACCAAATTATAAATTACATGATATTCGAGTCGATGCAATCCTTTGTGTTCTTTAACAACATAAGTTTTGATAGACTCGTTGACCTCCGTTAATGAACACGTACAATGCTTAAGTTTCTTAACCTCCTCTTGAAATCTGTAAAGAATATTTAGCGTGTACTGTCTTGAGATTTGCTCCTTAAATAGAAGGGGTGATATTAATTGTGGGCTGGTATGAAATGACTTGAAATCTTCTAGTCTTTCCTTCTTAAATTTATTACGGAGTGCACGTACTGATCAAAGAACGTCCGTAATGTTGTTTTAGAGTTCACATATCCATCAAAAAATGTATTCATAGTTTCACTTCTTTGAGTTATTGACTTCTTAGCCCAAAATATATCCTTAAGATATATTGGCACCAATTTCTCTCGATAATTATAAATCGTAGTTAGTCAAATATTATCAGTTATGTCATATTTTTTAATGACACACATCCAATCTCTTTCAAATTTGAAAATGCTTATAGAATCATAGATTATCATACTAATATCAACAATTATGGATTGACAATCGATGATGTTTCCCAACTTCTTTGGAAGCTTACGCATGATATGCCATAAACAAAAGCGATGTTTAGTTGGGGATAATACTTTTGCTATTGTAGCCTCTATTGAATTGCACTGATCAGTTATGATTCCATCAGGATATTTGTCATGCATACACACTAACCATCTTTGAAAGAGCCATGAGAATATTTCAATTATTTCATCTGCTAACAAAGCACAGCCAAAAAGAATAGAATGGATGTGATGGTTCACCCCAACAAATGGAGCAAAAGACATAGCATATCTATTAGTTAAGTAGGTAGTATCAAAAGTTACATCATCTCTAAAATAGTGATAAGCCATTCTAGAGCGTGAGTCAGCCCAAAAAATATTTCTAAGATGGCCCTCATTTGATAATTGAAAGTAATAATAATAATTTGAATAATTATTTTGCATATTTTCAAAATGTTTCAGCAATGAATTTGCATCACCATCGACTAATGCCAAAACCCTTTGATTTGTAACATAATTGCGACAATATTTTTCAGTAAATTTGTAGTTTTCATAACCCCTACTTTATGTAAATATTGTGCTGATGGACTTGTTCAGTGGAACGCCAGCTTTATCATTCATTATAAGTTGTCTCTGAACTATTATAGATAGTTCATGAAAACAATGCATGAAGTGTACCATTTCGGGGTCCAAGCCATGGTTATGCTATAAATTCACATCTTGAACCTCCCAAATACCATTCAAACATCGATCAACGATAACCAACATGGCTTTGCATCCTATGCGTACTATATGTTTTCGGCGTATCTTAGAAGGACCAACGTTGTTCTTAGGGTGTCCTTCCTTAGAGCAAGTAAATAAACAACGTGACTTATGACCATAAAAATTATAATTTGATATTTTCTTAACTCTAAATCCTATCAAATAATCATATTATTTATAATAATTGAAAGCATCATCAATCGAATTAAGTTTTATTCTAATTTAAGGAATTTTCATGAAGCAGTCTTCTGTGTCACTATAAATATTGCCACGTTCATCGATATGCTCCTATAATAAACAAATATGATTAGTAAGAAATATGGATATACAAAATAGTTAATATTTAAAGTGAACACAAACTTCTAACCTCGACAACTACGTCCAAAGTGGTCAACTCATTATCCACAATCTCTTTATCACAGCATAATTATTCTACAACATCTAAAGGGTACCACACTTAAATAATATAAAGAATATCAGTGCATCATTGTTCAGCATTTAATAAATTCATATTAAATATTAATAGGTACTCACCTGTTGCAGGAAATAAATTTTCCATGCTAGTATTCTCATCAGTCATTACTGTAATAATATATGTTCAAATAACAAAAATCATATTCAATAATTGCTTGATGTGTATATAAAGTGAAAGATATAAACAAATAATGAAACGAAACTAATACTGCATCTAAATAAGATAATAACAATAAAAGAATTCATAACTGCTTTCTATCAATGCAAAGCAGACCCATTTTGCAAATTATTAGTCTATACTCAATCTTAAAATGACCCAATACTCCCCTCTTTTCATGAACAATAATTGCAACAATTCAAATATTATCTTTTCATTTTACTTAATTGATAAATGCCAAATCTTATTGATGAGTTCAAGATCACCTTCAATAAAGTCCCCAAATAAAACCACATCACAGGAATAAAGGAAAATGTATTATTAAAAAATAAAAATAACTCATAAAATCAAATTTGTTGTCCATGGAGGTGCCAAGGTAAGCCAACACTGGCACCCAATGCCTATAAATAGCATTAATCTATAGCATTGTTTTTAGTCTATAGCAAATTCCAAAATATAGAATATTGTAACAACCTAGGTTATTACTTAGGGTAATTAAGACTAAATTAAGTCTTGATTGAGGTTCTAGTATATTAAATAAGTTATTTAGAACCCATCTCTAAGATTTAGGTCAAATCAGGAATCAATTGGATTAAATCTAAATTTTTGGATTTTTAGAAAATCCCAAAACCCTAGAAATCAACTTTTTATTTTGATCTTAGATTGAAAATCCGACTTCGCCATTGCGCTCACCACCCCCAAATTAGCGAGGGGTGAAGTTTTGGATGCATTTGGAAGTCGTTGAATTTTCGTCGAATAATTTAATATCATTTAAATAACTGAAAAATCAAATAATTAAATATTCATCGAAACAAAAATTTGATCATGCCGTTGCGTTCCTCACCTCTCAATTAGCTAGGGGTGATTTATTTGAATTTTTATAAATAGGATTAATTATTTAAAGTGTATTAAAGAAATCAATATAAATTATTTAAATAATAATATTTAATATATATATTTAAATTGGCGTCATCACTTAATTCCATCTAAAATCCCTCACGCCGTCATCTTCCGCTGTCATCTATGGTGAAAGAATTCTGGGCGTTCGATCAAGGATCGAACAGCCCTCATTCATCTTCCCCGTGACATCACATCGGGCCTGCGCGCGGCGAACACCATCGCACGTGTGGCGACTGGGGATCGAAGTTCGAGAGTCTTTAAAGAACAATTCATTACAATGTAAACAGATACATTTTTATATACAAAAAAAACATAATAAAATAATAATAGTCCACAGTCCATTTATACATAGAGCCAAAACATATATGAAAAGTTACAGTTTATCCTTTACAAAAATGAAATATGTACATTCTCTTGTTTCTTTATTTCTTCTCCTTTTTATTGGCAGATCTTATAGATTTTAATTATCAAAATCTGAAAAATTCAGTTTACTAGTCAGGTAGGAGTACGCAAATTATTCTTATAAGAATAAATATAGCATCATATAATAGGCATAAATAAAGTATGAAAAAGACTGAAAGTTTGCATAAAAGTAAAGCAATTTTCCAAATTCAATTTTTTGCCCTGCAAGTTAGCTGTGAAAATCAATATATATGAAATAAATTCTATCAAAAGCATTTGTAACAATAAGTCGAGTCTGTAGACTCCTAAGCCCAAATGGGTAATCCCATAGGCATAACCTGTATGAAGCTTATCTCGTCACCCGTCGGTGGCTTACTCAAAATAGGAACTGATGGTGTGTCTTTCCTCTAGATTTGCCTACTTCCTACAAGAGGCTAAATTCCTTCATATAACTCCCAGGGGCTGCTAGTTGACCCAATATGTATAGATTCCAGTGTTGCGTTCCACCCTCCAAAGACAAACACCACAAAATATATATATACTGTGTTTCATTCTTTTTGTTACATGCTATTTGATATAAATCTTTTGCAGATTAAAAATGCGGTAAGCAGTGTAAATAGTACTCAAATAGAAAATAACTCAAATAAGAATACTGAAATAAAACTTATAAGTAAATTTGCGTACCTAACTGTTTTGACTCAAAATCAATCAATTCAATTTATTTGATCTGCCAAAATAATGAAATTTATTAATTTAATATTTTTATCATGATGTGTAGTATTATGTTTATAAAATAACTATTTTGATTTATTTAAATTATTTTTATTAAGTTATATAATTATTTATGCCTTATAAGGTCAAATTGGGAATTTGACCTTATAAGGGTATTTTAGTAATTTTACCCTTAGTGAATTATAAATTTTCTATTAGTTTATTGTAGATTATGTTCTAAGGTTTTTATAAAACTTGAAATTATTCAATTCTAATATGAATTGGCTAAGTTATAGCTAATCTAATTTCTAGGATTAATAATTATGGTTAAATATGCTTAGTGAGTGATTAGTGAATTTAGTTACAAAATTATTAAACTTAATTATATTTTTAGGTTCTAATTTACTTTATGAGTCATTTAAACCTAAAATCACTTAATTTGGATTATAATATTTGTTAATATTCACTAATTAAATTTTAGAGTGATTAGGGTTAATTAGGAGATCTAATTGTTGAATCCTAAATATTTTTGTAGTTTACTAAAATTTAGATTTTTCTGATCTAAATTGATATTTGGAATACCTAATTTGGAGCTAAATTGATCAACTTATGGTTAATTGAAGTTTCTAGAGTTAAAAGTTTAATTAGGATTAGGTCCTAATTGTGATTAATTTAATTTTAATCCAAACAGTAAAATTAATACTTCTAAATTATTCTTTATGATTTTATGAGTATTTTAAGACCCATATTGATATGTTTGGGGTAGTACACTTAAAGTTATGGCTAATCTAAGTTTTGTATTATTTTTGTAATTATTTAAATATTCAAAAATATCATTATGTAAAATATTACTCCTACTGAAATTTAGATAGCACTAAAATATTCCTTGATTTTTGCTAATTAATTTAATATATTTATTTGTTAATTTTTGTTAAGTATTTTGTAAGATACAAATATTTAAAGTTTGATATTTAATTTTAATTAATTAATTATACTAATATTACTGTTGAGATAATACCCTTAATTTACTAAACTGTCTATTCTAATTTTTTTCTGCTTATACATATATATATATATTTTGTTGTTTATCTAAATATATATATATATTTAAATTTGATTAATATTATTAAATATTTTATTTATCTGTTAAATATATTTATTTAATATTTTGTTATTAATCTAATACTAATTATATATTTATAAGATATATTTATATATTATTAACACTGTTTCTCTGCAGGTGGGACCCACGCAGCAGACTTATCAGATAGTGACGGGCCCCACTATCCAGGTGGCGTGGAATCAATGGTTGGGCAGACAGCGGGGGGCCACAACTGGACGTTTCTCGGGATAAGGTGCCACGTGCCTCTAAGCAATTGGCTATGGACTCGAGAGTGGTCCCCACCTGCATGCGATGCGACCTCGCGGCAGATCCAATAGGATCGCGACACGCGTCCTGCTGAGCCGCGATGGAAGCGAACCGGTGGACCGATTTTAAGAGGACCGGATCGGTAGAATCGATCTGGATCGGTCTGATCCAACGATTCCAAAGAGTTTATCCTAAAATGCAGGTAATCGAGAAGTCAAGATGGAAATCGAACGGATCACGCTTAATCAAGCTAGATCCGATGGCTTAGATTAATCCAAACAAATTGATCTGATCAAATCAATGACTTAGGTTGGATTAGGAAATCAAATGGGTCGGGTCATGCCCAACCCGACACGATCGTTCTTCCCCAAATTGGAGGCGTTTAGGGTTTGCATTTTTTTGTTTAATCGAGCTCCTGATGTTTCGATCGAGCACCAAAGATTAATCGCTTATGCAATATTAGGTATAAGGATTCATAATAAATTATAATAACAATCAACAAATTAAGGAAAATAAGGTTCGAATGGTACCTGAAAGTTCGAAGCTTTTAGGGTTATGTTTGAGCCGTTGAGGTTTACAGATCACGCCCCCAATGTTTATCTCAAGTGAAGAGTTTCATATTTTGCGGGGTGAGAGGTGTTTTAATGAGTGCTACGTCGGTGGAGACCAGGTGCAGGGTATTCTCGCGGCCCCGTGTCTGCGAAGGTGCCGCGTGCCCTAGTTTCGGAGGAAGGAAGGTCCCGGCCGTCAGATCTGGTCAAACGATCGACGGTCCGGATTGATTCCTTCAAATAACGAGTCAAACCCGTGGATTTCTTTGAATCGGGGTAGTACCGGTTCAGGCTGGACCGGCCAGCTAAGGCGGACCGTTGATTTAAGCATGTGGGCCCCGTTGCAATTTGATTTTTTTTTTTATTTTTTTTATTTTTTTTATATTTATATTTATTATTTAGTAATTAATTTTAAACCTCACTTTGTTAATTAATTCTAATTAATCAAATGCCTTCCAAAAATTCCCAATAAATCACCCTTAACTAATTTAGGGGTGAGGAATGCAACGGCGCAATCGGATTTTTGATCTGAAAAGTATTTAATTACTAAAATTTTCAGGTATTTAATTAATATTAAAATATTCATCAAAAATTCAATGACTTCCAAATGCGTTTAAAACTTCACCCCTAGCTAATTTTGGGGTGTTGAACGCAATGGTGAAGTCAGATTTTCAATCTGAGGTCAAAATTATTTAAATATTAATAAACAATTGGAAATGAGATTTTTGGTATTTTACAGCACGCGTCGATTCTTCGCCTGGGGCAAATGGCATTTCGCGCCGCTCTTCACCCTAATCTTAATCTCCAACCCAAACCCATTCCTAGATTTACTGTGTTTCATCTACAAGGAGATCGAGTACATTTTCCTGTGTGAAGTTCGAGCCCTCTGCATCGGTCAATCGAGGTACTCCTTATTTTCCTACTGTATAAGCATCCAATTTCGATTATATTGATTCAATTGTGACCGATATTATCTAGGAATTCTACACAGCGATCGATCAACTTTATCTGCACATAAATTGAATTCGACCATTAAGATCTCACGCATGATATCTGACGTCCTAATGTTTTTCTTAATTCATTTAATTGTGGTGCTAGTATATTAGTAATTAGTATTGTGTATATAAATTGTAATCGATTAACTGATCGAAATTTAAGTGTATCGTATAATATTCTTCTCATGCTTGCGTTCGATCCTTGCATTCGTAGACTAGGGCATGAAATATGATGCCAATTTAGGAGAAGTAGGTTGGAAATTCTATGACCCATAGGTTCGTCTCTTCAAATGCTTTTGAATGGCATGCATTTTAAGCGTTGAGCTGCGGTGTCTGCATTTCTGGAGGGTTCCCTAGCACCTCCCAATTCGACGGGGAAGAAGACCCGACGCTGGGTTGGGTCGCGATCGGGCCGGGCCTATCTGAGGACGGACTGCAGGCGTCCACGTGCATCGCTGGCATTCGCCCAGTGGGCTCCACCTGCTAAGCGCTGAACCTGCCGCGTCACTCCTCTGGGTCCAGCGCGTCTTTTTCTGAGTATATATATAATTATAAGTAGAATAGTTAATTAAATTAAGTTAATTAAATATATCAAATCTTTAAACAGACATAACTTGAAAAATATAAATCCAAATGTAGTAAAATAATATACCATTGGATTTAGAAAATTAAGAGTAACAACTTGACACTATCAAATTTTTTATTAGAGCTGTATATCACTGAATGACATTTAGGACCCCCAAAATTATCCTAAATGTCCCAAATTTTCATTTAAACCATAACTTTGTACCCCTTAATCCAAATATACCCAATATGGGTCTCAAAATACTTATAAAATCCTAAAGAATATTTTAATAGTGTTAATTTTGCTGTTTGGATTGATTTGAGATTAATTACTTTTAGGACCTAACCCTAATTAGGTAATTAAACCCTAGAACTTTAATTGACCATAAGTTGGTCAATTGAACTCTAAATTAGGTGATCCAAATATAAATTTAGATTGGAAAAACCTAACTTACAGTAATATGTAAAAATAGTTTAAATCCAACGGTTAGATTTGCTAATCACCCCTAATTACTCTAAAACTTGATTAGTGAATATTAGCAAATATAATAATCCAAATTAAACAATTCAAGTTTCAGAGATCTCTTAGAGTTCATTAGAACCTAATTGTAGGGTTGGATTAGTGATTTGGTAATTAATTTCACTAATCACTCACTAATCACCCTAAATCTTAATTAGGCCATAATTTAGCCAATTAGAGTCCAAATTGAGCCTACCACTAGCCATTAAAATCAGTGGATCAATTGTGATCTACAGCCATTAATTTTACTCAATTTAGACACTAATTAACAAAGTTAAGATTTTTGACCCTTAGTTAAGAAAGCCTTAATTACCATTTTACCCCTTAAGGTTGTATTGGCCATAACTCGGCCAATACTTATCAGAATTTAGCAAATTTAGATTCTATGGAAACCTTAGCTAGTAAACAATATTAAACTGAAAGAAAATTTAAATTTTATTTAGCAAAATGCCTATGAGTCAAATTTACTAATTTGACCTCATAAGGCTTAATAATTACCCAAAATTGGTGTAGTTGATGTCTAATCTTATATTAGACAATAAGAGACACTTTGAAACATAAAATTTCAGATTTATAACCTTAGATCAAAATTTTGATTTTTTGAACTCTTAAGTAGGGGCAAAATAGTTATTTTGCCCAAAGTTAGGGTTTAGCCTTTAAAAACCCTAAATCATCATTCTAATCATTATAAAACACTAAGATTAATGTTTTAGACCATAATTTATATAACCCTAAGGCTTAATAAAA
The DNA here is from genome assembly GCA_016760335.1 of Gastrodia elata. Classification (NCBI taxonomy): domain Eukaryota; kingdom Viridiplantae; phylum Streptophyta; class Magnoliopsida; order Asparagales; family Orchidaceae; genus Gastrodia; species Gastrodia elata. Next base: position 16,773,102 of record CM028673.1, read on the forward strand.
ACTTTGATTAAAAATCTCAAGTTAGATCCTTAAGAAATCCTTAAGTAAAATGTGAGTTCTTTCCTTCTTTAATATTCTTAGATCTTCCCATAGGTTTTATAACACTAGTTAGGATGTGTTTCGTGAGAGATATTCTTAGAAATTAAGAGCTTTAATTCCTATGGTTAGGAATAGATCTTATGTTAGAATTCATCTATTGAGTAAATTGGGTTACTCAATAGGTGAAGTCTTGAGTTTCTTAGTTTATAAATTTTCCTAGTTTATTAATGATTATTTGATCTTTAAATCTTAGAATTTAGGATAGAGATTGTAACAACCCAAGGTTATTACCCAGCTTAATTTTAGCCTAATCGTGTTGTGATTATCATTCCATCAAGTTCATCTAGTCATTGGGACCAAATGCTGATGGTTTGGAGCAATTGGGAGCTAAATCCAAAAATTTGGATTATTTTTAATATTTCACTAAGTAGAAAATTGAGGTATTTATTTTGACCTCGAAATCAAAATCTGACTTCGCCGTTGCGATCGTCACCCCCAAGTTAGCTAGGGGTGATGTCTTGGACGCATTTGGAAGTCGTCGAATTTTCACAAATATTTTAATGTAATTAAATGCGTCAAAAAATAGGAAAATTAAATAATCATCGGAATCAAATTCCAACTTCGCCGTTGGATTCCTCACCCCCAAATTAGCTAGGGGTGAATTTTTGGGAATTTTCGGAGCACATTTCAAAAATCAGAATTTTTAAATAATTCGGAAAAATAAATAAGCAAATAGGCAATCATTGAGACCCTTATTTGCAACTTCCCCTTTTCTTTCCAAATCTCTTTTTTCAGCTGGCCATTCCTGCATTTCGGTTGGCCACACCTCCCATTTTCTCCCTCCCATGCCTTGACCTCATCCTAGCCTCCCTAGCCATGATGGCCCCCTACTCTCACTCTCCTCCTTTAAAATGAGAACTCAGCCCCCCTTCTATTACTTGCTGAAAAATTCCTCATCCTCTCCTCTATTGCTATACCTTGGGCTGAAGAAGAAGGAGGAGAAGCTCCTTCACCAAGCCTTCCAAGTCTCCTTCCTCCCTCTCTTGCAAGACATAAAGGTACCCTCTTGCTGCTCTCATTATTTTCCTTATGATGTTATGATGTTAGAATGCAGCCTTGGAATGTCTATATGCATGTATAAAAGCCATTAAGGCTCTTAAAAACTCTATGAAAATCTGCTCTATTTTTTTTTATTTTGTATATCTTGTCATTCATTATTATTTTTAGTATATTTAGGATGCTCCATTTATGCTGATTTTGGTGTCGATGGAAAGGTATCGGAAACCTTTCCATTGATATATGAAACCACTCACGAAACTCTCTGGATTGAGAGTAATTAAGCTCGAAAAATGGCTCTAGCGGGTTTTGCACTGGCGAAATCGTCGTCTGCCGCTGCAGCGCGCTGTAGCGGATTGCCGCGGGCTGCAGCGGACTGGAAAACTTAGGAAACATGCGCATTAATTAATTAAACAGTAAAATTGCGAAATGAACCGCTACATCACGCTCTAGCGCGCTGCAGCGGTCTACAGCGGCATTTCACTAAACTTAGGAAACGGCCATAAGAATTAATTGAACAGTAACTTGCAAAATGGGACGCTACAGCGGACCTCAGCGAAAACATTTTTGGAACTATAGGAAATGACAAAATAAGTTAATTGAATAGTAGATTTTGCAAATGGACCGCTACAGCGTGCCATAGCGCGCTGCAGCGGATTGTAGCAGATCGCAGCGGACCGCAGCAAGCTGCATCGCAAAGGCGCTACCGCGTGAGAAACGCTACAGCGCGCTACCACGCGGAAAGTGCTACAGTGCGTTGCAGCGCGCTACAGCACCCAAATTTTGCAAAATTTCTCAGAATTCCAGAAACTGCCCAGATTTTGTAATAAGTGCCCAGTTTTGGCTGGAATGGCCAGAACTACTCTGTTTTAGTATTTTAATACCCTTAGTGGGGCTAAGTTATACTAAAATTAAACATTGCATTAATTTCTATGTAGAAATTAAGTTTGAACTTGTCATTTTCCATAGATGCTCAAAATCTATATGTATCTTTAAATGTATGTCATGTCAAATGCTAAGTAATAGAATCCTTAAAAGTATGTATCAAATAGGTAAACCTTAATAATCTAAATGGCATGAAGCTTAGATCTTTTAGAATTATGATTAAGTGCTAATCCCTTTATTTGTTTTAGGATTTGATTAGCACTAATCACCCTCTTATTTTATGTTATCTTTCCATTTATATGCCTTTATGATTTTTAGGATATATATTAAAGAACCTTAACATTCAATTGGACATCTTGATATGTTTGAATTGACATTAAGCTACAATTGAATAAAGAATCATGATAACTTGATTAAGTAGATAATACTTAATCCAAATATAAAGTGTGACATTAATAATACACTAATAATGCATTGATTTGTCATTAACCTTTAAAGTAACATTGATCTTAATGATAGAAGGGTCAGGGGTTAAACTCTAACTTGTCTTGATTAAGATCTAAATCTTAATCACTTGATTAATTAACTTGATTATAAAATAATTCAATTGACATCATTCTAATAATTCATATGATTTAATATTGATCTTAAACTATTGAATTAAAAGTGCTAAGATTAACATTAAATCTGTGTGATTGAACCATCTGAACCTAAATTTTAGATCCTTGATTTTCTCTTATACAAGACTACTAGCATAAGATGAATAATAAAATATTAATGATTGAAGAAATGACATAATATTAATAATATTCTTGATTCTATCCCATGATTATAGAATAAAAATGGATTAGATGAATGGTTAGCCATATAATCTGATCACTTTAGTCCAAAGCTAATAAGTTAGCCTTAAATGTTAACTTAAGAAGTAGAAGAGTGAGATCTTAAGGGTCTTACTTTAGGATCATTTTGAAAATATCTAAAGACCTTAATTGTTGATACATTGAGGTAAGAATAACTTTTGTAATCTATTGAGGTAAGAACCTTAGATGATCCTTCAAAACTTTAGAAGTTGAACTTGATACATTATGGTAGAAATTACCTAAATTACTTAGATTGTGGCTCATTCCTTGTGGTAGCAACATATATTGAGTGATCCTTTGATCATATCTTTGGAGCCTTGTGTAGGATACACCTACTTAGAGTAAGGATTAATAGATTTGATAAATCCTTGTAGTTAAATAGAATCTTCTGAACCCAGATTATTAATTAGGTATAGTAGAGTATACCCATATTACTGGATTAATTCAGTAATATTCAGGATTAGTTGATTCACTCCAATGTGGACTTATAACCAGGTGCTATCCCGTAAGATTAGCCAAATACAGCCCCATGAGAGTAAAACTCCCAAGACTAAGAGTGTTACAATTAGTGAACAAGATTTAGTGAACAAGATCCTTAGTTTGAGATGTAAACTGTAATCAGGTTCTGCCTCCTATTGTAGTGCGCTTCGATAAGTGCAATTTAAGCAAGCTAAGTATCTGAAGTTACTTTGTGTAGACCACTAAGTATGCTTGTAATTAGGGCATTTAACGACTTAGCTTGAGATATAAACTATGACCGGGTTCTGCCTCCTATCGTAGTGCGCTTCGATAAGTGCAGTTTAAACAAGCTAAGGGTTAAATCTACCTTTCTTGTAAACATGCTAAATATGTGTATACAATCATCCCAGCTAATGATTTTTAAGTAAACTCTCAATTTTAACCAATTATCGAGATTTAAATTTAGGAGTCAGAATCCTTTTAGCAGGATTCTGCACAATGGAGACTTTGGATTCATTATCAGATTTTAAAGCATTTTCTAGATTTATCTTATGTAGTTTAGAAGCATGAGCATGAGCATAAACATGACGTGTGAATTTCGGAATGATGTATGAGAATCAGAATGATGTATAAGTATCAGTGATAATCTATGAATTATGGAATATTACATACATTAACATGGGAATTTTTGGATGCATCAGTGTCATCAATAAATAGTATTCCCAATAGGGTGTATGTAAACATTGGACCGTACTGCTCATAACAGTTTAGTGATATTTTGGTAACATATCAGTAGCATACCGTATTGTGGCATATTCAGATGCACAGTTTCAGTGATATGCAGCATAGTTGTACATATGATTACTCAGTTTCAGATTCAGCATTGTTTTGATTTATTTTCAGTATTCAGTTACAGTTCAATTTTACTTTACACTGCTTCAGTTTTGTACAGTTTTAGACAGATTTGTACTTTCAGTTCCTTTACAGTTTTTCTACAAATTTACTCGTATTATGTAAATGTTAAATGAATAATTAGAACTGTTAGATTCGTTTCGATGTGTTGGACTTATTGTCTAACACGAGGTACTTTTGAGATCCGACAATTTGCTAGATCCTGAGCAGTATACTGAGCCAGATCAAGAGGACATCCAGGAGATCCAGGAGGAGCCCGTAGAGCATTAGTGGACTCTTCTTCAGCTGCTTAGTTTACTTTCAATTCAATATTTAGTTTTATATCTGTTATTCAGTAAATGTTTGTAATAATTTTGGATGTACTTTCCTTTCTTTCCTGAGATAAATATTTTCATACTATTTCTGTGATGAATGTATCTGGATGTATGCTTTAAGCTTCCGTACTCTATTTTTTTCCACTACTTATACTTAGTATTGTGATGTGATCAGTAGACTGGAAATGCTGATATCTTATACATATATTGGGTTCTTATTGTATTTTAAATCCAATGTATGTATTTATCTAATACTTAGGATAAGGATACTACTCTTATCTAAGTATTAGCTCTTAACCCTCATTGTGGTTGAGTCAACAGCCCTTCAAATGGGCATGGTTTTCAGTTATTCGGGGAGACGGGTTATTCCTTCCCGAGTGGCGCACTGCTCCGTCGCCGAAGTTATGATTTTAATTCTTTTGCGCACGGCGACGGGGTGGGGCGCTACAGAGATCTATCCTAATGAGACGATTTCTCATTAGGAACTTGCCTTTATCTAAATTTGTGAGTATGGATATTAAACCTTAGATCCTTAGATGTACCTTTGGATTAAGAGATTTAACCCCAATATTTGGAGTTAAATTCTTATTTATGTCATCTTGATTTGGCTAATCAAGATGGCTTGGGATAGTTTAAATTATTAAATTAGGTCGATTGATTTGTCATTTAACTTATATAGTTGACATCAATTTATTTATAATTATAACTTAGCTAGTCCTAATTATTTTCAATCTATAAGGACGTGAGTCTAAGTTACATGCAGACTAAGAATTGATGATTCTGATTCTTATGTAACTTAGAATAGATAGAATGAATAAAGTAGATAATAATGGATATCACTTGTGTCCTAGTAGAGCCTCTTGCTCAAATTTGACTTTGATGCTTCGCTTACCTTGTTTTGAGCCTCATACCTTTGTATACATATATTGGACATAAGATCCAATGTCATCTTTGAATTTGCATAAACAATATTTACATTCCTTTTATTAGTAATTTCATGTTTAAGTAGGGTGTAATCTAATTACTCTACCTCTCGGTATCAATGACTTCTTATACTTCTCCTGTGGCTGTTAGCCCAGTACCGATATAGTAATACTAATTTTAGGTACACTTCAACTCGGTGTTTCTGCCTCTCATTGCCACTTCTTTTTATACTTCTCATGTGGCTGTTAGCCCGGGTACCGATATGGTCTACCTCTCGATATCAATGACTTCTTCTTATATTTCTCTTGTGGCTGTTTGCCCGGCTTTGATATGGTAGAAGTGAGTCTTTATGTATATATTTCTTTCAGATGGCAAGTTTGGCCAATTCAGTTTTCAGCTTATATTTTATATTTCAGTTACTTTACTGCACTTTCAGTACTTTCTTATTTACTGCTTTACTGCATTTCTAGTTTTACTTTTACTTATAGGATGTTAGCATGTTCTTTATTCATATCTTATAAGATGCTAATTTCGCTTATTTAATGCTTTATATGTTTCTTTTACTTATGATAATTAGCATGTATTTCAATTGATTATAAGCATGTTTAGGTAGCTCTCTTTCTGTTATATAAATATTTAGTCTTTATTTTATACTTCACCTTATTACAGCTACTGGGAGGTATGTGTTTACTTCCTATTTTATTTAAGTTATAAACTAGTTGTTTATAGCTTTACTTTATTTTCTTCTTACGCTTTTATGCTCCTACACACGCTTGTATGTTTCTTTCTTTATAGTGGTATCCAAATAACATAATAATTTTGTAGCCTAAAATGTACTTAGACAAATTGTCTAACTAGATTTTTCTTTTGTTGGCTGGGGCCCTATCATTGTGAAACCGACAATGGTAGACTCTGAGCTATTTGAGATTGTAGAGCCATCTGAAGATCTGCCTTTGGAGGAGGAGCATCCTATTGAAGATCATTAAATTTCTTTCTTTATTTGTGAGAATGAGTATTTACTTTTCAGCTCTCTTTTAAACCATTTAAAGTTTGTAATAATACATGGTAACTTTACTTTTCAGTATTTTATTTATTCAGGACTGTTGTATTTATATGATGGATGGATGTTTATACTTATGCTTCCGCACTCTGCATTTTTTTATATTTTCATTTAGTGAGATGTTTACCTTATGACTGGCAAAGTCCTTAGTTAAGTTGGATTAGAATGTGTGTCTAATCCAATTTTAAGTAGGGACCTTGTCATTTTGGAGACCCCTCCATCGTAATCATGTTAACTTAAGAGTTAACATGACCACGACGGGGCATGGCTGCCACAAACATGCACCCAAGGGCACCAAGGCACACCGACGGGCAACCATGCACATCCTAAAACTCATAAATACATTTAAAATGGATATGCATAACTCCCATAAATAGGAAATTGCATTTATGACTTTATGGTTCTATATTTCATCCAATGCCCATAAATTGCAATGTTTTGCATGAGTTTAAGAAATGAATGTGTTGGTGAAGTGAAAAGGCTAGATGATGCATTGCAATTCCAATTAGTGAAAATGCTAAATTTTGCCCATTCTTTCACAACGATCATGCCTTTTTGCTGGTTTGTACAAAAAGGAAAAAACTGAGGACGCTTTAACACTAAAATTCAAATAGAACCATAATTCAATCTGCAAAAAAAAAAAAAAACAAACTATAGACAACAGATAGCTTCAAATGCAAACATGATACAGACAACAAATGTTTGTACAAAACGAATCAATCCAAGACAGCAGAGGTTCGCATAATAAGCATCAATCCAAACAAACAACGCGGCTCGCAATCAAAAAATTAAAAACAAAAATAAACCTAGCATCACAAACCCGAATTCAACATCACTTCATCTGCAGAAATGCGTCGCCGAAACACCACCTACAAGCGAAATGGTTAGTTGGAGTAGAAAGAGCTCAGAAATATAGCATTAAAGAAATCAAATACAGTTTGTACCTCTTTCTTCTAAGCGGAACTGATGGAGGAAGCCAAGAGAGGAGAGCGAGCGAGCGACCGACGGATGAAACAAGGAGAGGAGAGCCCACGAGCGACTGATGGAGGAAGCGAGGAGAGGAGAGTGTGCGAGCGACCGATGGAGGAAGCGACCGACGAAAGAAGCTAGGAGAGAAGAGCTCGCAAGTGACGTAGGAAGCGACCAACAGAGGAGAGCTTGTTGTTCTCTCTCCATCTCACAAAAGGAGGACCATCCTCTCAGGCGGAATCCTCTTCGGCTCAAATGATTAAATTTGCGGCTTCACGGCGTTCTCCTTCCTTAAGCAACGATGCGACCGACAGAGGAGGAGAGCTCGCAAGCGACCGACGGAGGAAGCAAGGAGAGGAGAGCTTGCGAGTGCGAGCGACTGATGGTGGAATTAGGTTTAAGCGGCTCCGATCCAATGTGGCTCCAACGCGGCATAAGTAAGAAAGCTCATCTAGAGATCATTGCCACTACAGTGGTGTAAATATAGCATTTTATATTTAAAAAATATTATTTTACACTTAAATAATACAAATGGACAAATAAGTTAGCATCTCATTTTTGGAGGAAATTGACAAAAATTTTAGGTATCATTATTCCCCATATTAGTCCCGATGCAAATATGAATATTCCTCTTTTTCAAAACAAGACCGCTTTCTCCTTTAAAGATGCCAATAATTTATTATTCTATTTTTTGCAAGATTTTTCATGGGCCACCTTTTTATGGGTCAAGTAATTAAACTTCATCTCAAATGCATTATCTTGAAAGTTTTAAATAAAGGCTTAAAAACTACGAACATCTTTAACAACAGGAGTATCTTGTGCCCTTTATCTTATCAACTTTGTCTTATAAATGATGAATCGCACTCTCACTTATTCTTCCAATGTGACTTTGCATTTTATATCCAGAAAAAGATCACCCCAAGTGGCTTTTATTATTTTTTCCCACCTCAATTCCCCAAATTTTTTGTGACACTCACAACTTATGCAAATGCTACAAACTTGCATACATCACTGCTATAGGCTTGATTATTGATGATATTTGGAAAGAAAAAAATGCTCAAATTTTTAATAAATCTATCTCAAGTATTCATTTTATCATTTCAAATATAAAGACTAAATTTATAAGCATTATCTGCAATTGGAGACAGCTTAACAAATCTGATTTGCTTCAACAGTGGAAGCTGGAGTTTCTTGTTAGATAATATATTTTATTATGCTCTTCTTTTATGCTGCCTGGTTACTCAGGTATCTTTCCTGCTCAATGACAGTTGCCCCTATGATTTGCAGTTTTTTTTCTTGAGACAGGTCGAGGTGTTTTGAAAATTTCATATCTATTGGTTGGACTGGGATTTTTTCTTTAGTTTAATTGGTTATTTCATTCATGCAATGTGACGACCCCAATATTGATAATTACTTAACTCAACATTGATACATCACCACAATACATAATACTATATTAGAAAAAAATTAATCCAAATCATTAGATATTGTGTTTGACCAAGAATTTAGAAGAGGGTCTTAATATATGATATTTGTAAGTAATTTATATATGAATTTAGAAGAGGGAAATTTTGAATGTGTTAAGTAATTTATATATGAAAGTGCAATAAAATTAAACATATGATATTTGTAAGGAGACGTGAGAATATATTTCAAAATAATTGAAGTGAATACTTGCAATCTTAGACATGAAATTCTAGATATTTAATGAGTATTTAACATGTAAATTATAAGTCTACATTTTTGCCAAATTATTCTAAGCCTAAAAATTCTTAAAATTTTTGGTAGAGTTTTCTTTGTAAATGGCTAAAGAAATACCTGTAAAGTAGATATATAATACTTCCATTTCAATGGAAGTTGTAATTTGAAAGAACGATAACTTAAACTAACATGTAATCAATCCATTATATAAGATTATTTAGTTTTAATTCTAGTATAGAGTTCAATCTATTACATAGGATTGCTCATTTCTAATTCTAAAGTAATATCAATCCTGTTACATGGGATTGCTTATTTCCAGTTCTAAAATAGAGTTCAATCCATTATATAGGATTGTTCATTTACAATTCTAAGAGTTTAAAGGAAAAAATCACATGTGTAACAATTATCTATCCGAAGGTATGCTCAATTCACAAGCATTCATTACTTACATGTAGAGAAAGAAAAGCTTCTCAACTTAAATTAAAAACTAGTTTCCAATTCTATAAGTAATGTAATATACAACTTATTCCAATTAACATCCTAAGTAGATATGTAACTAATGACTTAGTTAATATTCATTTTTATACATTTGTAGCCATCCATCCATTCATTACATTCATCCTATCATTTATCACAATCATTTAAATATAAACTAAGCTCTAACATAAGTATAGTAAAAGTAAAGTAAATAACATTAATTATAAACCAATAGTAAACTTAAATGAAGGAAAGAAAATGAAAGCTCACTTGCAATTTATATTAAGCTATATATTTTTAGTATATGATAAGCGGAAGCAGTTAATTTTTAGCACTTGGTCCAACTCCACTAGCCTCCAAATGCACCTGATCTTTCACATTTTGGCATTTAAATGTGATAGGACAAAGCCAAGAAATAAAAAATATGATTAGACTAAATAGTCTAAGTACATTTTAAGATTTGCTAAGCATATTATTATTTTAATTAGATAGCATTACTAGTTATAAAATAAGCACAAGCATGAGTGCAATATAGTAAGCATAATAGTGAAAAAAAGTAAGTAAGAAAACATAGTAAATTAGAATACTCACTTAAGTATACATCATAACCTACAAATATAACAAGGGTAAAAGCATCATAAATAGGCTAGAAATAAACTAATGTGCATATAAAAGTAAATGAAGTAAAGCATGTATATATTCAAATGAACTTATGCTAATTAAGAAAAAGAAACAGTGAAGCATTTAAATGTAATTTTACAATATTCACTGTAATCTAAGTAAGCTGTAAATAAGTAAAGTATAATTCTAAATCATAGAAAATACATAGTAAGGAAATTAAAGGAAAATCTTAGACTATTAGTCTAAGATTCACATAGTCTAAAATTATGGAAAGTAGCATAGCTAAAAGATATGATGAGTCTTAACAATTTATAAGATTGAAGAAGATCTCACATGTTAATTAATTGAAGTTATTTTAATATGTACTCATTCCGTGAGCATATTTAGAATGAAAAGAGGAGTTAAACACGTATGTTTAACAACTAAAGAAAAGCGGGGTCAAATCCTAAAACACTCACATTTACCCTCTGAGAATATGAGGTCTATTTATTACTCTTTTTTAGCCTGCCCTAGGCTAATCCACTAATATAAAACCATATTAATTTTAATGTGAAAGTTTTATTCATGCACAATGTCTTATATGAATAATTCAAATGGATAAGGCTCAAAGCTAAGCAAGCATTTAAGGGAAATTCAATAATTGCAACTAAGTAATATCCAATATTATCTAATTTTAATAATCTACTTAATGATTGGAGCTAATTGAGCTCCCAATTAATTTTGAGATATTGATCTTAAGTTAATTGTAAGTATAGTAGTAGTTGGGGTTTTGAAAGTAGTAGATTCAATTCAATTAGCATGATATGACAAGATAATTTATAAGTATAATTGATAATATTAGAAATTAGTTATTATTCGCATCCTAAACTATAAGATTCAATTATAATAATTAAATCAAGATTTAGGTGTTTAGTATGAATACATTAAGATAAAGAAAATATCTAACTTAAGAAATTAGAAGTTAATGTAAGTTCACTAAAGTTCACTAGAGTTCACTAACTAGGTTATAGTTTGAAGGATCTAATCAATCAAGTATTAATTTAGCTAAGTTATAAGCAATTGAAAGGTTTAAGGTAAGTAATTAATATGACTTAAGAACTACAAATTCTAAGTATTATAATAGTTGATGTTTATAGAATTTAAAAGGATTCCTAAACTAATCTAAGTAAGTTAGGGATTCATATTACTAACTCTTAAAATAATCAAGAGAAGGCTTTAGGGATTAGGATGAATAAACTAAGTTATAATCTAATCACTAAAGCTATATTCAATTGATTCAATAATCTACAAATACAAAGGCATTAAGATTAACTATTCTTAATGGATGTAACTAAAAGATCTAGGGATCAACTATAGATCAAATTGTAAATCAATCCTATAGTTTCTACCTTAAGTTTGAAAGGTGAATTAAGCACTGTGCAATTAATTCACATATCTAAAAAATTGAGAACTAAGCTCAAACAAATGTAATCTAATTTGATACAGGGAGTAATAAATGTGATATATTAGCTATCCTAGGATTTTATAATACTTAAAACATATTATCTAAGAAATTAGAATTATCACAATAACACTAAGTAAGTGTCAAAAATATAAAATCATAAATTGTTATCCAATAGAAATAATTTATACATAAATGAATTTTTTATATCACAAGGAGAAAAATGACACTAAGTATGTCAAATTTGGATAACATTAGAAAATTAGGATTTTTGTGACTCTTAATTAGGGTTAAAAAGTGATTAAAAAAATTATGATTCAAATGTTAAATTTGATTTCATAATAATGTTCCTCATATTTTTGTGAGTGAAATGGGATATTTGATCATTTAATTTGGATATTAAATGGTCAAATTATGTCACATGAAATTATGAAATTAATTTATAATTAATTAATTAATCTTAATTATTAATTAATTAAAATATTTATCAAAACAGAAATTAAATTGCATATTATTTATCTACTCATTTTTGAGATCAAAATGGTATATAGTTTTGTATTATTTGGGTTAGTATTTTTAAAGTTACATTTAAATACAATTTACATTAATTAATCATCAACTAATCATGTTAATTCCTCTAATAATTTTAGCGCATAAATTGAGAAAAGATGCGGAAATTTAGGGTGCGGAATACGTGGAAAGACGGCTGCACTGATTTTTGAGTAGCGCTGATATTAGCGCTACACTTAAATCCATGCGGCGTGGCGGTCTCCTGGATCGACACGTGTCCCCGCAATTTGCGAAAATGACGCAGCCGAATCGGGAACAAACCGGTCCCGGTCCAACTGAAATACATAACCTTAAAAGGAGCTAGACCGAATCGTTTTGTCCCTGCTAAGAGCACGCAGACTGAGTAATTTATGGTTTTTGCCCGAAATTTGATTCCGACGACCCCATAGGGCGATTCATATACCGGTGAGGAGATCTCACCGAGATGAATCGTCCTAGATGATTATTGAAGCCATTGGACCTAAAAACTGTCAATAAAATTGATGCCATAAATCTTGTCGGCCGAACCCTAAAATTCCAGAAAAATGATTTGACAAATCCTAACATAATCAGGCTATGTTAAGCTTGATTGAACTTTGATATGTGAATTTAAATATTGAAATATTGATTAGGATTGATGATTCAATAATTGGAAATAAGGATGAGTACCTAGAGGTTCAAATGGCCAACCAGGGTTAGGGTTTCGTTGCCTTGCTGTTGAGCACCGAAGGGAAGAGAGTTTCGCAGTCTAGAGCTTCCGCCTTAGCTTTAGGAATCAATTGCTGAAAGAGTTGGAAGCAATAGGGACTTAATTGCTCCCGAGAGGCCTGCCATACTCCTTGACTCGCTCGGCAAGGTACTACACCTATGGAAAGGTGGAAGGCGCACAAGAATTCGATCTGGCCGTCCGTTCCATCTTTCGATCGAACGACCAGATCAGGCACAAGAGATCCAACTGAATCCAGGTCATCAGATCAATCCTTAAAAAGACTCAACGATTAAGATTACGTTGGACCGCTGTCCTGTGCGCTGGTCTCACGCACGGGATCAGCGCGGATTCGAAAATATCTATTTTTAATATTTTAATTAATATTTATATTAATAAGTTTAAATACTTTATTTAAATATTAAATTATACATATTTTATTAATCAAAATTAATTAACCAAATGCACTCTGAAAAATCCCAAAAATTCACCTTTACTTAATTGAGGTGTGGTGAACTCAAAAATGCAATCGGATTTTTGATCGAAGGTCAATTTAATTATCTTAATTTTCTATGTAATTAAAATATTATTAAAATATTCAGGAAAATTTGATGGCTTCCAAACACTTCCAAAATACTACCCATAGCTAATTTGGGTGTGGTGAGTCCAATGGTGGACTCCGTTTTCGATTCTGAGGTCTAAATAACTTAGGCATTCTCAGAATTATCAAAAAACTAGAAAATATTGGAAATTACCAAATGATCTCCAAATCGCTTGAAAATTGAAATGAAAACTTCTAATACTATTATAAGACTAATGGAAAAAAATTAGAGTCAATTAGGTCACCAATTGATGAGTAACAACACTAGGGTTGTTACATGCTACCTCGACTCATTTTGGCTTTCAATTTTTGTGCGAATAATGCATTTGAGAATGTTTAGCTTCTCACTGATATCTGTGATTGTCTCTTTACTTATGCTCTCCCTGGCATATCGATCTGAGCTTTATTTATATTTTCACTTTTTGAAGAAACAAGTCCTTATGTGATTTATACTCAAGAAATTACAAGCTTATTAGTTTGAGTTTTAACCAGTTTTTTGTCTGTAGTCTATTCTCCTACAATTTGGGATCATACATCATTAATTGCAGGCATTTAAGTTTGAGCTTTATCTATATTGTTACTATTTGGAGACACTAGTTTTGCTCCGAATTATTCCATGATTAATTGTTGGCATTATGGTTTGAGTCCTAACTTGCTCTTCAATCCGCTGTCTCTTCCCTTCCATACGGGATTATCATGTTTTAATGCTGAATTTCTGCGAATTTATAATTGGATGCCTGATCATAAGCTGCTATTATTGATTACGATTTTTATTTTTAAGACAATTGTGGATTATGACATAATTCAAGATCCCATTTGCCGGTTTGGTGAATTTATATTTGCCTTCCTCTGATACTACACTAATCTTTTGGACAGATTCCCCTATAGATTTTTGGTTTTACGTGAACCTCACAGTGAAGGAGTTGAATCCTACGTCTTTACTTTTTATTCTCTTTTTATTTGGCATTTAGTCTTTTAACTATCTCTGTTTTTTCACGTAGTATAGTGTCGAGCTACTTTAGTCGTGTTCTACTTTTTCTGCATTTTTTTCTTTTTTTTAACCTATCTCCGATTGAACAGATTTCGATTGTAATTATTTTTCGCTCACAATATATGAGCTAAGCCCTCAATTAATAACACAAATGATTAAATTTTTATTTAATATTATTTTTTTAATAAATCTTATATGTATAAAAGAATATTTAATTTTAAAATTTTTATAAAATAAAAAAATATTATATTTCTTAAAGTTATTTTAAGAAATTCAAAAAATTATACATCAAAACTTAAGAAAATTATTTACAACTTAATATTATTAAGTTTTGATAGTAATATAATTTTAAATAGTTTATTTATTTTTATCATTCAGATTCTAAAATATGTTATTAGTCAAAATCATAAAAAGTATGTATAAAAAATTTGTAGACAGTCCTCTTTTAATTTTTAATTTTTCACTTCGTGAATAAAATTTGGTAATCAATTATTTAAAAATTTTTAATCAAATTTATTTAATTTTTTAAATAATAACATTATAATAATTATCAACTAACGTATTTATGAGGCATAAGATATCAAATCGAGAATTAGATATTAAATTATTTTATTAAATATTTCAAATCTCTCATTTTCAAAAATAAATCATAAAAATAATTGAACAATAATGTAATATAAGTAATCATATTTTTATCTTCAACCGATCATTTATTTCCTAATTCATTATAAGTTATAGAGCATTGTCATTCTTACACATATACTAGTATACATTAAAATAAATAGATGATCTGTAATTATATTATTTGTTGAATATACATTTTTATGAGACTTATATGCAAAAATTAAAATAATTTTTTTTTTCTATTGGTCATAAATAATTTTTTATGTATATTTTTATGTAAGCATAGTATTTTTTTAAGTTATAAACTTAAAAATAATTTTACTAGTGAGAATAATATAAAAATAAGAATATGTGAATTTTAATAAATAGGAACATGAAAATGTTAAAAATTTTGTATCAAATAAATATTTATAAATCAAGTATGTTTTGAATTCTTTACTTTTTATACTTGAATCTCCACTAGCTTCTAAATCAAATTAACTTTTGCTTTTAATTCTCACAAGTTGTAATTATTTTTAACATATGTAAATCAAGCAGGAGTATGTAAAGCATCCAAAATCATTAATTTCTAGCATCATATATATGTTATGAATCAATAGTATAACAAATTGAATGAATTTGCATCAATATAATTCAAGAGTTATGTCAATTGCAATAGTAAGTAACTTGCATTTTTTTCTTTTCAAAAGATCTTTCGTGATGCATTACTCAAATGAAGTCAAACAATTGCAAAACAATAAAATGAAATGAAATGAAATAATCGAAAAACTTACCACAATATGTTATGTGACATAAATATTTTATTTTGGGCCTAGCCTCCAAACTTCACTGGAAGACCCATAAATTAGCATTAATATTATTATAGGAAGATATACAATTACTCACTGACAATTATTCATATTTTATTTTACTTTGGTGAATATTTTCTCAAGATCTTCTGCTCTTTTATAGTGGACTAGATCCATCCTTATTTCGCAATGGGTTGCTAGCAAACACTGTATATATAAGTTTAGTTTTGCTCTTCCATCAAAAGACTCACCACATATAATTGACACAAGCATTTATGAAAAATATTTGCAATATTTATTTAGAAAAAAAATGGATACATGCCAAAGTTAAATCATTTCAAAGAAAAAAAAGCGCAATTGAGAATACTAGAAACATAACTTTAAATAACTTCGCACTGAGTGATTCATTTACCACCAAGCTTTTTCTTTATTTTAAATTTATTAAAAACTAATTCTTATACATCAATTAAAGGTTCAATCACTTAAGAAATGAAAAGTTATTCTTTTTGTATCAAAATGAAAGTATTTGGCAAAAACCTTAAATTTGGCTAAGTGATCTGCTAGTATTTTTACTAAATTTTAAGCACCTAAAAGAAGGTTCGCATGACTTATTTATTACTGATGTCAAAAATGAAGTTATAGGAGGGATTCTATGGCTCGAGATTCTGTACTCACATGAAGATGTCAATGTAACGACCCAAGCTACTATGCAAATTATGACTAAATCCGACTAGAAAATCAAGATCCCGAATGATAACAAAATTAGGGCAAACTAAAAATATTGATAGATTGAGTATTTTTGTGTGATCGTAATGGTCAAGTTTGGGAGAAATCTGAAAAACGAATACTCCTAAATTAATTTTTGAATTATTTAAATTTAATAAATTGGAAAAGTTAAATACAAATCCAAATTCAGCGACTTTGATATTGTTGGATTAAGAATATTATTAAAAAGCAGCAAAATTTTTTTTTATTAAATTTGGACTTCTGCAATGACCATACTTAATTTTTTAAGTTTTTATAATTAGAAATTAATATAAAATAAAATATTACTCTAAATCAATAAATTTTGATGCTAGTATGTTCTTCTCATCAAGATACACATACGTGTCTATTATTATTATTATTTTTGAAAATATTGGAGGAGAGAGAAATCAAAGAGAGAAAGATAAGAGATAAAGATGAGAGAGAAAGATGAGAGAATGAGAATGCAGCGCCCCGCCCCGTCGCCGTGCGCAAAAAAGTAAAAATCATAAATTCGGTGGCGGAGCAGTTTGCCACTCAGGGAGGAATGACCCGTCTCCCCGAAATAGCTGAAAACTAAGCCATCCGAAGGGTTGCTGACTCGACCTCAAGGAGGGTCGAGAGTTAATACTTAAGATAAGAGTAGTATCTTTATCTTAAGTATTAGACAAATATATATATATATATATATATATTAGATTTAGAATATAATGAAAATCCTATATATGTATAAGATATCAGCATTTCTAGTATGCTGATCATATTACAATACTAAGTATAAGTAGTATATAGCAGAGTACGGAAGCTTAAAACAAACATCCAGAATATTCATCACAAAAGCTGTATGAAAATATTCGTCTCAAAAAAGAAAAAAAAAATACATCCAGAATTATTACAAATATTTTACTGAAATACTAAAATAAAATTAAGTACTGAACTGAAAATACTAAGCAGAAAGTAAAATTAAAGGAGAGTCCACTAGTGCACCATAAGCTCTTCTTGAATCTCCTGGGTGTCCTCCTGACCTGACTCAATATACTGCTCAGGATCTAGCAAATTGTCAAATCCCAAAGTACCTCGTGTTAGACAATAAGTCTAACACATCAAAACTAATTTAAATAGTTCTAGTTATCCATTTAATATTTACATAATATAATTAAATCTGCCGAAGTACTGTAAAGATAACTGAAAGCATAAAACTATATAAAACTATACAAAACTGCAATAAAGTAAAGTAAAACTGAACTATAAACTAAATATTGAAATTAAACCAAACAGTAATGATTCTGAAACTGAGTAATCATATGAAAATTATATTGTATGTCACTGAAACTATGCATATGAATATGCCACAATACTGTATGCTACTGATATGCAACTAAAATATCACTGAACTATTATGAGTAGTACGGTTCAATGTATACACACATCCGGTTGGGAATACTATTTACTGATGATGCCGATGCATCCTAAAAATTCCCTAGTCAATATATGCAACATTCCATAACTCATAGATCATCACGAATATTTATACATCATTCTGATACTCACACATAATGCTTATGCTCATGTTCATGCTTCTAAACCACATGAGATAAATCCAAAAATCTAGAAAATACTTTGAAATCTGATAATGAATTCTAGGTTTCCATTATGCAGAATCTTGCTAAAATGATTATGACTTATAGGTTTTAATTCGATAATTTGTTAAAGTTGAGAGTTTACTTAAAAATCATTAGCTAGGATGATTGTATACACATATTTGGCATGTTTGCAAGAAAGGTGGATTTAACTCTTAGCTTATTTAAACTGCACTTATCGAAGCGCACTACGATAGGAGGCAGAATTCGGTCACAGTTTATATATCAAGCTAAGCCATTAAATGACCTAATTATAAGCATACTTAGTGGTCTACGCAAAGTGACTTAAGATTCTTAGTTTGCTTAAAGTGCACTTATCGAAGTGCACTACGATAGGAGGCAGAACCCGGTCGCAATTTACATCTCAAGCTAAGGATCTTGTTCACTAATTGTAACACTCTTAGTCTTAGAAGATTTACTCTAATTGGACTGTATTCCTCTAATCCCTTGGGATAGCACCTGGTCATAAGTCCACCTTGGAGTGAATCAACCAATCCAGAATAATACTGAAATAATCCAGTACTATGGGTATACCCTACTATACCCAACCAATAATCCAGGTTTAGAAGATTTTATTTAATAAACAAGGATTTATCAAAGCTAAATAATCCTTACTCTACATAGGCGTGTCCTACTCAAAACTCTAGGAATGTGAACAAAGGATCACTTAACATAGGTTACTACCACAATGAATAAGTCCCATTTTAAGTATTTTAGGTGATTATTACCACAAGGTATCAAGTTCAACTTCTAAGGCTATGAAGGATCATCTAAGTTTCTACTTCAAGATATCAATAATTAAGGTCCTTAAATATTTTAAGAGCGATCCTAAAGCAAGACCCTTAAGATCTCAGTTTTATACTTCTTAAGTTAGCTTTTAAGGTTTGCTTATTAGTTTTGGATTAAAGTGATCAGGTTAGATAGCTAATAATTCACCTAACCCTTTCTCTATTTTACAATCATAGGATTAAATCAAAGATACTATTAATGTTAGATCATTTTATAAATTATTACAATTTTATTATTAATCTTATGCAAATAGTCTTATATAAGAGAAGTTAAGGATCTAAAGTTTAGATTCAGAAAGTTCAATCATATATATTCAATATTAATCATAGCACTTCTAATACAATGATTTAAGATCAATACCAAATCATATACCTTATTGGAATAATATCAATTGAATTATCTTACAATCAAGTTGATTAATTAAGTGATTAAGATTTAAATTTTAATCAAGACAAGTTAGGGTTTAACCCCTAACCTTTCTATCGTTAAGACCAAAGGTTAATTTCAAGGTCAATGATAAATCAATATATTATTAATGTAATATTAATGGCAATTTCAGGTTTAGATTAAGTATTATCTACTTAATCAAATTATCAAAATTCTTACATTCAAGTTTAATTCAAAGCACATTTAAGTATCCAAGTAAATGTTAAGGCTTTTTAACATACACCTTAAGATTATGAAAACATATGAATATAAAGATGACATAGAATAAAAGGGTAATTAATGCTAATCAAATTCTATATTAAGCCAAAGAGATTAGCACTTAATCATAAATCTAAAAGATCTAAGTTTCATATCATTTAGTTGTTAAGACATACATATTCGATACAAGCACTTAAAATTATATTACTTAGCATTTAACATAACACATCCAAAGTTCATGGTAAGTTTGGAGCCCTTGATAAAGGTGACAAAGCTTTAAACTAAATTTCAATATATAATTTTATGCAATGCTCAATTTTAACTAAAATATTATTAGTGTATTATTGATGGCAATTTCAGGTTTAGATTAAGTATTATCTACTTAATCAAGTTATCAAGATTCTTATATTCAAGTTTAGTTTAAAGCACATTTAAGTATCCAAGTAAATTTTAAGGTTTTTAAACATACACCTTAAGATTATGAAAACATATGAATGTAAAGATGACATAGAATAAAAGGGTAATTAATGTTTATCAAATTCTAAATTAAGCCAAAGAGATTAGCACTTAATCATAAATCTAAATGATCTAAGTTTCATGCCATTTAGTTGTTAAGACATACATATTCGATACAAGCACTTAAAATTCTATAACTTAGCATTCAACATAACAAATCTAAGTTCATGGTAAGTTTGGAGCCCTTGATAAAGGTGACAAGCTTCAAACTAAATTTTAATATAGAATTTTATACAATATTGAATTTTAACTAAAATATTATTAGTGTATTAGTGATGGCAATTTCAGGTTTAGATTAAGTATTATCTACTTAATCAAGTTATCAAGATTCTTATATTCAAGTTTAGTTTAAAGCACATTTAAGTATCCAAGTAAATGTTAAGGTTTTTTAACATACACCCTTAAGATTATGAAAATATATGAATATAATATAGACATTGAATTAAAAGGGTAATTAATGCTAATCAAATTATAAATTAAGCCAAAGAGATTAGCACTTAATCACAAATCTAAAAGATCTAAGTTTTATGCCATTTAGTTGTTAAGACATACATATTCGATACAAGCACTTAAAATTTTGTTACTTAGCATTCAACATAACACATATAAAGTTCATGGTAAGTTTGGAGCCATTGATAAAGGTGACAAAGCTTCAAACTAAATTTCAATATAGAATTTTATGCAATATTCAATTTTAACTAAAATATTATTAGTGTATTATTGATAGCAATTTCAGGTTTAGATTAAGTATTGTCTACTTAATTAAGTTATCAAGATTCTTACATTTAAGTTTAGTTTAAAGCACATTTAAGTATCCAAGTAAATGTTAAGGTTTTTAACATACACCATAAGATTATAAAAATATATGAATGTAAAGATGACATAGAATAAAAGGGTAATTAAGGCTAATCAAATTCTAAATTAAGCTAAAGAGATTAGCACTTAATCATAAATCTATAAAAATCTAAGTTTTATACCATTTAGTTGTTAAGATATACATATTCGATACAAGCACTTAAAATTCTATTACTTAGCATTAAACATAACACATTTAAAGGTCATGGTAAGTTTGGAGCCCTTGATAAAGATGACAAAGCTTTAAACTAACTTTTAATATAGAATTTTATGCAATATTCAATTTTAACTAAAATATTATTATTGTATATTAATGGCAATTTCAAGTTCAGATTAAGTATTATCTACTTAATTAAATTATCAAGATTCTTATATTCAAGTTTAGTTTAAAGCACATTTAAGTATCCAAGTAAGTGTTAAGGTTTTTTAACATACACCCTAAGATTATGAACATATGAATGTAAAGATGACATAAAATAAAAGGGTAATTAATGTTAATTAAATTCTAAATTAAGCCAAATAGATTACCACTTAATCACAAATCTAAATAATCTAAGTTTCATGCCATTTAGTTGTTAAGACATACATATTCGATACAAGCACTTAAAATTCTATAACTTAGCATTTAACATAACACATCTAAAGTTCATGGTAAGTTTGGAGCCCTTGATAAAGGTGACAAAGCTTCAAACCAAATTTCAATATAGAATTTTATGCAATGTTTAATTTTAACTAAAATATTATTATTATATTATTGATGGCAATTTCAGGTTTAGATTAAGTATTATTTACTTAATTAAGTTATCAAGATTCTTAATTCAAGTTTAGTTTAAAGCACATTTAAGTATCCAAGTAAATGTTAAAGGTTTTTTAACATACACCTTAAGATTATGAAAACCTATGAATGTAAAGATGACATAGAATAAAAGGGTAATTAAGGCTAATCAAATTCTAAATTAAGCCAAAGAGATTAACACTTAATCACAAATCTATAAAAATCTAAGTTTCATGCCATTTAGTTGTTAAGATATATATATTCGATACAAGCACTTAAAATTCTATTACTTAGCATTAAACATAACACATCTAAAGTTCATGGTAAGTTTGGAGCCCTTGATAAAGGTGACAAAGCTTTAAACTAACTTTTAATATAGAATTTTATGCAATATTCAATTTTAACTAAAATATTATTATTGTATATTGATGGCAATTTCAGATTCAGATTAAGTATTATCTACTTAATTAAATTATCAAGATTCTTATATTCAAGTTTAGTTTAAAGCACATTTAAGTATCCAAGTAAGTGTTAAGGTTTTTTAACATACACCCTAAGATTATGAACATATGAATGTAAAGATGACATAAAATAAAAGGGTAATTAATGCTAATTAAATTCTAAATTAAGCCAAAGAGATTACCACTTAATCATAAATCTAAATAATCTAAGTTTCATGCCATTTAGTTGTTAAGACATACATATTCGATACAAGCACTTAAAATTCTATAACTTAGCATTCAACATAACAAATCTTAAGTTCATGGTAAGTTTGGAGCCCTTGATAAAGGTGACAAAGCTTCAAACTAAATTTTAATATAGAATTTTATACAATATTGAATTTTAACTAAAATATTATTAGTGTATTAGTGATGGCAATTTCAGGTTTAGATTAAGTATTATCTACTTAATCAAATTATCAAGATTCTTATATTCAAGTTTAGTTTAAAGCACATTTAAGTATCCAAGTAAATGTTAAGGTTTTTTAACATACACCTTAAGATTATGAAAATATATGAATATAATTATAACATTGATTAAAAGGGTAATTAATATTAATCAAATTCTAAATTAAGCCAAAGAGATTAGCACTTAATCATAAATATAAAAGATCTAAATTTCATGCTATTTAGTTATTAAGACATACATATTCGATACAAGCACTTAAAATTATATTACTTAGCATTTAACATAACACATCTAAAGTTCATGGTAAATTTGGAGCCATTGATAAAGGTGACAAAGCTTCAAACTAAATTTTAATATAGAATTTTATGCAATATTCAATTTTAACTAAAATATTATTAGTATTTTATTGATGGCAATTTCAGCTTTAGATTAAGTATTATCTACTTAATCAAGTTATCAAGATTCTTACATTCAAGTTTAGTTTAAAGCACATTTAAGTATCCAAGTAAATGTTAAGATTTTTTAACATACACCCTAAGATTATGAAAACATATGAATGTAAATATGACATAGAATAAAATGGTAATTAATGCTAATCAAATTCTATATTAAGTTAAACAGATTAGCACTTAATCACAAATCTAAAAGATCTAAATTTCATACCATTTAGTTATTAAGGCATACATATTCGATACAAGCACTTAAAATTCTATTACTTAGGATTTAACATAACACATCTAAAGTTCATGGTAAGTTTGGAGCCCTTGATAAAGGTGACAAAGTTTCAAACTAAATTTTAATATAGAATTTTATGCAATGGTCAATTTTAACTAAAATTTTATTAGTGTATTATTGATTGTAATTTTAAGTTTAGATTAAGTATTATCTACTTAATCAAGTTATCAAGATTCTTACATTCAAGTTAGTTTAAAGCACATTTAAGTATCCAAGCAAATGTTAAGGTTTTTTAACATACACCCTAAGATTATGAAAACATATGAATGTAAAGTCGACATAGAATAAATGGGTAATTAATGCTAATCAAATTATAAATTAAGCTAAAGAGATTAGCACTTAATCACAAATCTAAAAGATCTAAATTTTATGTCATTTAATTGTTAAGACATACATATTCGATACAAGCACTTAAAATTCTATTAGTTAGCATTTAACATAACACATCTAAAGTTCATGGTAAGTTTGGAGCCCTTGATAAAGGTGGCAAAGCTTTAAACTAAATTTCAATATAGAATTTTATGCAATGTTCAATTTTAACTAAAATATTATTAGTGTATTATTGATGGCAATTTCAAGTTTAGATTAAGTATTATCTACATAATCAAGTTATCAAGATTCTTACATTTAAGTTTAGTTTAAAGCACATTTAAGTATCCAAGTAAATGTTAAGGTGATTTAACATACACCCTAAGATTATGAAAAATATGAATGTAAAGACGACATAGAATAAAAGGGTAATTAATGCTAATCAAATTCCAAATTAAGCCAAATAGATTAGCACTTAATCACAAATCTAAAAGATCTAAGTTTCATGCTATTTAGTTGTTAAGACATACATATTCGATATAAGCACTTAAAATTCTATTACTTAGCATTTAACATAACACATCTAAAGTTCATGGTAAGTTTGGAGCCCTTGATAAAGGTGACAAAACTTTAAACTAAATTTTAATATAGAATTTTATGAAATATTCAATTTTAACTAAAATATTATTAGTGTATTATTGATGGCAATTTCAAGTTTAGATTATGTATTATCTACTTGATCAAGTTATCGAGATTCTTACATTCAAGTTTAATTTAAAGCACATTTAAGTATCCAAGTAAATGTTAAGGTTTTTTAACATACACCCTAAGATTATGAAAACATATGATGAAATAGATTAAAAGGATAATTAAGGCTAACTAAATTCTAAATTAAGCCAAAGAGATTAGCACTTAATCATAAATCTAAAAGATCTAAGTTTCATGCCATTTAGTTGTTAAGACATACATATTCAATACAAGCACTTAAAATTCTATTACTTAGCATTTAACATAACATATCTAAAGTTCATGGTAAGTTTGGAGCCCTTGATAAAGGTGACAAAGCTTCAAACTAAATTTCAATATTGAATTTTATGCAATGTTCAATTTTAACTAAAATATTATTAGTGTATTATTGATGATAATTTGAGGTTTAAATTAAATATTATATACTTAATCAAGTTATCAAGATTCTTACATTCAAGTTTAGTTTAAAGCACATTTAAGTATCCAAATAAATGTTAAGGTTTTTTAACATACACCCTAAGATTATGAAAATATATGAATGTAAATATGACATAGAATAAAAAGGTAATTAATGCTAATCAAATTATAAATTAAGCTAAAGAGATTAGTACTTAATCACAAATTTAAAAGATCTAAGTTTCATGTCATTTAGTTGTTAAGACATACATATTCTATACAAGCACTTAAAATTATATTACTTAGCATTTAACATAACACATCTAAAGTTCATGGTAACTTTGGAGCCCTTGATAAAGGTGACAAAGCTTCAAACTAAATTTCAATATACGCAATGTTCAATTTTAACTAAAATATTATTAGTGTATTATTGATGGCAATTTCAGGTTTAGATTAAGTATTATCTACTTAATCAAGTTATCAAGATTCTTACATTCAAGTTTAGTTTAAAGCACATTTAAGTATCCAAGTAAATGTTAAGGTTTTTTAACATACACCCTAAGATTATGAAAATGTATGAATGTAAATAGGACATAGAATAAAAGGGTAATTAATGTTAATTAAATTCTAAATTAAGCCAAAGAGATTAGCACTTAATCACAAATTTAAGAGATTCAAGTTTCATGCCATTTAGTTGTTAAGACATATATATTCGATACAAGCACTTAAAATTATATTACTTAGCATTTAACATAAAACATCTAAAGTTCATGGTAAGTTTGGAGCCCTTGATAAAGGTGACAAAGTTTCAAACTAAATTTTAATATAGAATTTTATGCAATATTCAATTTTTACTAAAATATTATTAGTGTATTATTGATGCAATTTTAGGTTTAGAATAATACTTAATCAAGGTATCAAGATTCTTACATTCAAGTTTAGTTCAAAGCACATTTAAGTATCCATGTAAATATTAAGGTTTTTTAACATACACCCTAAGATTATGAAAACATATGAATGTAAAGATGACATAGAATAAAAGGGTAATTAATGCTAATTAAATTCTAAATTAAGCCAAAGAGATTAGCACTTAATCATAAAAATAAAAGATTTAAGTTTCATGCCATTTAGTTATTAAGACATACATATTCGAGATAAGCACTTAAAATTCTATTACTTAGCATTTAACATAACACTTCTAAAGTTCATGGTAAGTTTGGAGCTCTTGATAAAAGAGACAAAGCTTTAAACTAAATTTCAATATATAATTTTATGCAATGTTCAATTTAAATTAAAATATTATTAGTGTATTATTGATGGTAATTTTAAGTTTAGATTAAGTATTATCTACTTAATCAACTTATCAAGATTCTTACATTCAAGTTTAATTTGAAGCACATTTAAGTATCCAAGTAAATATTAAGATTTTTTAACATACACCATAAGATTATGAAAACATATGAATATAAAGATGACATAGAATAAAAAGGTAATTAATGCTAATCAAATTTTAAATTAAGTCGAAGAGATTAGCACTTAATCATAAATCTAAAAAATCTAAGTTTCATGCTATTTGGTTGTTAAGATATACATATTCGATACAAGCACTTAAAATTCTATTACTTAGCATTTAACATAACACATCTAAAGTTCATGGTAAGTTTGGAGCCCTTGATGAAGGTGACGAAGCTTCAAACTAAATTTCAATATATAATTTTATGCAATATTCAATTTTAACTAAAATATTATTAGTATATTATTATTGATAGCAATTTCAAGTTTAGATTAAGTATTATTTACTTAATTAAGTTATCAAGATTCTTACATTCATGCTTAGTTTACAGCATATTTAAGTATCCAAGTAAATATTAAGGTTTTTTTACATACACCCTAAGATTATGAAAACATATAAATGTAAATATGACATAGAATAAAAGGGTAACTAATGCTAATCAAATTCTAAATTAAGCCAAAGAGATTAGTACTTAATCATAAATCTAAAAGATCTAAGTTTTATGCTATTTAGTTGTTAAGACATACATATTTGATACAAGCACTTAAAATTCTATTACTTAGCATTTAACATAACACATCTAAAGTTCATGGTAAGTTTGGAGCCCTTGATAAAGGTGACAAAGCTTCAAACTAAATTTCTATATATGCAATGTTCAATTTTAACTAAAATATTATTAGTGTATTATTGATGGCAATTTCAAGTTTAGATTTAGTATTATCTACTTAATCAAGTTATCAAGATTCTTACATTCAAGTTTAGTTTAAAGCACATTTAAGTATCCAAGTAAATGTTAAGGTTTTTTAACATACACCCTAAGATTATGAAAACATATGAATATAAAGATGACATAGAATAAAAGGGTAATTAATGCTAATCAAATTCTAAATTAAGCTAAAGAGATTAGCACTTAATCACAAATCTAAAAGATCTAAGTTTCATGCCATTTAGTTGTTAAGACATACATCTTCGATACAAGCACCTAAGACTCTATTACTTAGCATTTAACATAACACATCTTATAACAACCCTAGTTGTTGTCTTAGCTAAACTTAGATTAATTAAGCTAAATCAAGCTTTGATTTTGATTCCATTAGATTCAATGGGTCATTTAAATCTAACCCTAGAAGTTTGGAACTAATCGGAGCTAAATTGGAAATTTTGGTATTTTTTGCTATTTTTGAACCCTAGAAAATATCTAAAATAATTTGATCTCCAATTTAAAATCTGATTTCATTTTTGGATTCCCCACCCCCAAATTAGCTAAGGGTGAAATTTTGGGAATTTTTGGTGGTCATTTAATCGCATTTTGGATTTGATTTAAATGTGTTTAATTATAATTTAAGGCTTTAAACAAATCATATTTGCAAATCTATCCCCTCCAATGGTCGGCTCCCTTCCAAACTGCGGGCGCCATCTGGGCTGTCTGTTTCTCGGAATTCGTTCCAACGGCCCATGCCTTCGATCGGATCTGTCCAATCTCGACCGTTCCACGGTTCCGAGATTTGATCCAACGACATCCAAGTAACCGTCTTAAGTATCCCCGATCGCCCGTTCAATCCGTGGATCAGATTCGGTGGTCGATCCAACCCCTCGCGCGGACGTTAGATGTCGGGATATTAGAACCGTCCCGTGCCAACTGCTGATCCATTATGCGGTCCTGGAGTCCCCCGCCACTGTGGATCTTCGTCCCCGAGAAATCCCACCCCAACAGCGAGAATTTGCCCGTGCTGAGCCAGGTAACCCTGTCTGCCACTCCCCTCGCCAGGTCACCAAGACCGTTAGTGTAACAACCCGAGGTTGTTACTGAAATAATTAATTCCAAATTTATGAGGATTAAGTCGAAATTAAAAATTTCAATTTTAGTCAAATAAAAATTAAATAAAAATATCCTCAAATGAAGCATAGCAAATGGATCATTCTACCAAAATTTGAGCATAATCTGAGTCTCGGATCATCCTAAATAAATTCGGGAAGTTTAAACTTCCGGAGTAGATAAAAGATAAAATAAACGTCAGATTTCAGAAGTTTTTATAGATTTGAGTTACACATTATAAGAGGACACTATGTTTTAAGTTTCGTAATTTTTTGGGCTCTGAATTAATCGTAGCAAATTTTTAAAGTTTTTCACTTAAAAATTAATATAAAATAAAATATTCGTCCAAATTTAATAATTTTTAGACGCTTGCGTTTGTCTCGTCGAGACGGTCATTTTCACAATTTTTGGAGTTCATTTGTTATTCAATCAACCTTTATAAGTTTCAGCAATTCTTAGCCACTCGATCTTGATCGAGTGGCTCTCATCAAATTCGGCTGGGAATATATAACTCCCTCATTCTAACCTAAGTTTTCTTAGATCTAACCTATTCCTTCCAGCCGATCCCTCTTCCTTCCCTAGCCGAAAACCTTCCCTCCTCTCTTCCTCCATCCGACGCATCGAGTCGCCTCTTCCTCCCTCTTCTATGGCCGAAATCAACAGCCTTCTTCACCTCCATGGACGGCCCCTCCTCTTCTCCTCCCAACCGAGCAGCAACTCTCCTCTTCTCCTCCCAACCGAGCAGCACCTCTCCCCGTCGACAGCCCTTCTCTTCTTGGTCGAACCTCCTCGCTCACCGTCCAATGTCGTAAGGTATCTAAATCTATCAACAACTTTTATTCCAAATTTGATTCTTGAAGTTAAAGGAAGGTTACCATAATTTATTATCAACTCTTCTGCATATTATAATTTGCTTATGTTAATGTTGTATTTTATGATGGCCTTATAAGCTCTATTAATTTTGATAGGATAATATTTCGACTGTTACTTTGCCTCACTTTAATTGCTGCATTTAAAGTGATGATATATTTAGGTTCAAACCTCACTTATCTCATCAAATGAATTTGGGGTCTTAGCTATATGCAGATTATTCTACTATAATTCTACACTTAACATCCTTTTATTAAAAATCCCAAATAGGAAAAAAAAGAGAGAGATTATGTTCTATATACAAACCGTGAATGTTTTTTTTTCTATTTGTCATGCATCTTATCTATTACCTTTAGTAGTATTTAAAAGCTCTTATAATGATAAAGAAAATTATTCATAATTATTCTAGTACCATAATATATATAAATATAATAAAAAATAACATAATCATTGAATAATTAAATTGCTAGTTTCAGTAGATAATGAATTTATAAAGAGTTTGTATAGACTCTAATTTTTTTTAAAAGCATTGATGATAAAGCCAATGCATCTTTTCTACTTCGCAAGATCTTACTCGGAGGGTGGATTCGACTAGCGTTTTATAATATCCTCACCTCTTTCAGACTCCATCCAAAGCACAGCTTTTTATTTGATATTGTTAAATACTTAATATTAAATTTCATCCTTTTAATCTCCGACATTTGAACTTCGAAAATTACAAAACTTAGCACGATTGTGCGTCTCGAATAGACGAACACACATATTCAAGAATTAATAAATTTAGAGGAGTATTTTATTTTATATTAATTTTTAAGTAAAATTTTCAAAAATTCACTATGATAAATTCGGAGCTCGAACTTAAAACATAGCACCTCATTTGATGCTTGAACTTAAAATACAAAAATTTCTAAATTATAATTTATATTTTATTATTATTAATTTCTGAATTTAAATCTCGCGAATTAATTTAGGACAATTCGGGATCCTAAATGCATTCAAACTTTCGTAGTAAGATCCATTCAATATGATTTATTTGAGGATATTTTTATTTAATTTTTATTCGACCGGGATCTTGATTTTCATTTTAATTCGATCAGGTTTAGCCTTAAATGATATATTAATAACATTGGGTTGTTACAAAGACTCCATTACCTAATCCTGAACCGAACAATAAAGTAAAGGAAAGTAAGAGTTAGCAAAGTTACTAGAGTCACTCGGGAGAGTCTCGACGTAAGAAGCAGAGGCCCACGACCCCGATCGAGCCGAAGGTCAGAGAATCCAAAATCGCCAACAGCGTCGCCCTAAACGAGAGCGAGAGCGAAAAAAAAAAGTATATATATATATATATAGTCTTTTTGAATGTTTCGGCCGGCTCAGCATAGTTAGGGCATTCACAAGATGACAATTGTTGTTCGATGCAAGAGGCAATCGTGTTTGACTGCGGGGATGGCGATCTTGTCACATCTATCGACTGTTACTCCATCAATTTCTTTAAACATTCCAATTTTTAAGGTTTTGAGATTCTCTCGTGCGGTCTTTGAGCAGCATTGGTACCCCCCTCTCATTTGCTCAAGTGTTTCTAGATGTACGCTCCTTTCCTTAGCTCTTGTGCCCAATCTCAGGATGTCATGGATGATAAGACTCTGCCCATTATTTGCCTTTGATGGATGTAACTGATTTAGTACACTCTTAGATATTTTTTATTATTATTATAGAGTTCTCACATAGGAAGCCAAAATTTGTTCGCATATAAGATATATATGAGAAGAGCATATCTACTTAAGAAGTTACAAATGCTCATAACATAGAGTGCAACATAAGAGAAAGTATCATTTATAAATATAGATATGAGAAATGCATAACTTTGTTAACTTAGTTACTTTAATCTACGTATTAAATTTCTAAGTAGTTTGTTAACATTGTTCATCATAGTAAAATGATTATGTTTCATTTTATTTTGATATAGAAAATTTAATTTTGTTGAATCTTGTATTATTCTTAGATGCATTCATAAACATTCCTAAAAAGTGATAAATGATTAATATATATTAAAAATAACTTGTATATATCTTACAATATCAACAATAACCAAAAGCCTTTGTTCTATTAGCTGCAATTGCTATATGAATCATTTGTTTTATATAACGATCAATTAGAAGTCACTCCTTGACTTAAGAAGGAAGGTCAATTACATCCATATAAGAAAGAGAAAATATTTTAATTTTGACTTTGCCTAATAGCTCTGTAGCATGTGTTTCCCTGTCAAGCTTGATGGCACGCAAGTTTCAACGTGTTCTCGTTGCTGCTTATGTTGTCGTGTTGGCGTATGGCTCATTTATTGGAGCCTAGGTTTTTTTGTTTGAATCCCTTCAAAGTCTTCGATGCTCAACCTCTCCCATCAGTCTCTCTCACTAGCCACATCGTACCATGGTAGGAATTCATCTCGAAGAGACATTGTTCTCCAATCATCCGTAATAATTAATCCACACAGAGCCGCTAAACCCAAAATAAAAGAATAACATCTAGCCCAATTATTATTACAAACTAAATTAAAATGGAATTAATATCAAAATTTATTTTAAAATGTAAAAAAATAAAATTTTGGCATCTATCAGGAGTAAGGAGCTCAAAGTTTTCATACTCGCAAAGCAGCTAACCCCATCTATATATTTCAACACTTGAAAAATATGTGTCAATCAAGCATTAGCATTGCAAGTTACTTATTGTTGAAATTAGCGTAACCCTCAAATTGTAATGATGTTGCTTCCTTCATACTTTATTGAATTGATTTTTGGAGCATATATAGAATGCTAGAAATTAATACTTTTAGATGCTCTATGTATTTCTGTCTCATTGGCAATGTTGATACTTAATACATGTCATAAGAATTAGAAACGAAAGCTAGCTTGATTTTATGAGTTAGAAATGATTCTATTATCAAGCATGAGATGGAGACTCATTATTTGAATTTTATGTCATTTTATATTTATTTAAATTAAGGCAATTATTATAACTTTAATTTAAATTTCTAGCTCTATGATGCATGGATATTATTTTATTTAGTAGTTTTTGTGATGTATATTTATTCTTAAATTATTATTTGAAATCTTCCAATCCCAATCTTCAGGTCATTACAATAGGCCTCATTATTAGGAGCATTTTGACACCTAAACCATTGGTTGTAGTCAACCGTACAGAGAGAATATGGATGTCGTAATTTTCGGACCACAATTTTCTCGATAGGAAAGGTGAACAGGGCCGGATGGGTCGACTCCGACTCGTGCAGCATTGCCTTTAGGCCGCATATGCAGAAGGCTTGCGTGCGTGCAATGGATGCAAGCAGAGGTTTGTGCGTGCTTAGGGTACTATTGGTGTAATTGAATAAAAATTAAATTAATTCAATTTTAATTTTTGTTTATAACTTCTTAATTACTTATTCAAATATAGCAAAGTTATATCTCAAAGTGATCAGAAAAATATAGAAAATCTACTGGTGGAATTAGCTTGTAAGTTTAAATGATATTATTACTAATAACTTTTAAACCCTACTTAATTAGGTTAGTGCCTAATTAGATCATTTTTGCTCCAATTTAGTCCTACTTATTGTCATTCTACTCACTATGCCATATAGAAGGTAGATTCATTGACCTTAATTAGATTAAATGCTAAATGAGAAACTTAACTTTTAGGAGCTTAGTCATACATTAGAATTGAACCATGATGTATGGATTAGCTTATTAGGATCTTTAAACTCTAGGAGGAGGTAGCTTGAACTATACATTATATTGACTGATTATTAGGGAGGATTATACAAGAAAGAACACTTTGGTCGATCTAATGATTGCTAGTCTTGCCATTTTAAGTATGAAGGCTATGGTAGGAGGAGAGAAAGAGGGTGTGAGCTAAATTATATGGTATCGATACTTAGTAAATGGATGGAATAGGGCATAGAAGTATGAATTTTGGAAGTGTGAGCCACAACCTTATTAGCTTGAGGTTCAAATAATAAATTACTAGAGATGAGAGGAATTAGGATTATTCTTCTTTATAGATTATTAATTGAAGGAAACTAGTCTCAGTAATTCTAGGACTAAACACTAGTGTGAGTCAATGAATAATTGGATTCAATTAGCTAAAATAATTAGGGAACCTTTTGAGTAGGCTCTTAGATCTTGACAGAGAGAACTTAAAAAGAATTTAAAACTTATCTTTCAATAGGTGAGATGCTAATGAGATCATGAACACTATAAGTCCTTGAGGTAGAATGAACATTAGATTTTCAATTAGTCTTCTTAAGATAGATATTAATTCATATAGGTTAGAATAATGTTCAAATAGGAGACCTTGAGGATTATAGCTTTAGGTTTAGGATGAGTAGTTATAACAGATTCTCTTACCTTCTTGTGATAATCAATTAATTGTTTTCAAAACTATAACTTATATATATATATATATATATATATATATATATATATATATATAACATTCTTCACTTTTTCGTGCTCTCCTTTTAGGGCTCCTGAGGCAGCTCTCGGGAGATTCTTTGTGCTTCGTGCTCTCCTTCCATAGGCGCTGCCGACGGACGGGAGACCTGCTTCTACTTCCGGATACTTGTTGGGTGACTCTGCTCCTTTCTATTTTAATTATATTTTCATACTATCTTGATTTTTTGGTTCATGCTGCTTTAATGGAGGTCCCCTTCCATCCATTTAGTCCTTTAGAGATGTTGTCAATAACTCGGAGCCATCTATATTTAAAAGTATTTCAAGCTTCGAAGGCTCCCCAGCCCTATTCTTCTCTGATGAGGAGGTTGCTTCTCTAGCTTCGCTACATTCCCTCACGATTGTCAGTAAATTTGCTAGATTAAAACTTAACTTTGGGTTAATTGAAGGTTTCATAAAAGATTTAAAACTGATAGCCCCTGTCTTTATAAGGTCCTTCGATTCTCACCAAGTGTTTTTTTGTTTGAGTTTGATTTGGATTATGCTATGGTTTTCTCTAAGGGATCGTATGATCTGAAAGGTAATACTATGTGATTCTACTAATGGGATCCATTCACTGATGTTAAGCATGATGTTCTTATCATTCCTGTCTAGGTTAACCTGCCTGGACTTCCACTCCATTTCATTACTAAGGACATCTTGGTTTAACATCGGGAAGGCCATAGGTAACCCCTTACCACTTGATAGAAACACTGCTCTATTGTGAAACATAGCCACTCCCAAAATTTTAATTGAGATAGATATCTCTCCCTCCCCGCCCCCCCCCCCCCCCCCCCCAAAAAAAAAATAAAATAAATAGTAATGATGCTGATGCTATTTTAAACTCTAATCCCCCTTATAAGAATGCTGTTGTTGTTAATGTGGAGGTTGCCACTATTGTTGTTTATTATTATGAAAATGTTTGTGATAACACCTATGAAAATGTTGTTGATGTTTGCGGGAATGTTGATAAATTGGTTACTACTAGTGTGGAGGAAGTCATTGCATTGTTACTGATTTAGAAATATTGGATCAGGAGGCAAAAATGCTATAATGGCCAATAGTGTGTTGATATTGTTGCTGCTACTATCAAGAATGCTGTGGTTAAAACTGTTAAAGATAATAAAGTTGTTACAAGTGCTATTATATTGCCAATCTCTCCCATTTATGAAAACTTGCTCTAAATCATGCTATTTGTGTTGTAGAACCTGCTATAAATCATTCTGTTTGTATTGTAGAACCTGTTCTAAACCATGCTATTTGTATTGAAGAACTTTAAAATGCTGAATATGTAAATATACAAAATGCTATTCTAGATGTAACTAAAACTGACACTGCAGATTTGCAAAATAGTGCTATAAATGATGCTATAACTGCTGTTTCAGCATCCGAACTAATGCTGGCATAGATCAATGATGAGAACCAATATAATGCAAGAGAAAAGGAAGAATGTTAGGGGAGCAACATCTATAAGCAAAGCTTGAAAGCTGTGAATCATAATATAGCCAACTCTACTACTGTCCCATCCAAGAAACTATTTTTATCTAATTTTGCAAATGCCTCAAAAAGTTATTCTGAAAATAAATCGATTTGTCATAACAAAAAGGACAGTTGGAACCATTCTCCAAGCCTAAATGTTCAATTAGGATTATTACAGGCAAGATCACTGCTAAAACAAAACCAAACATTTTGATCGCCAACAAGTACAAATCTCTAGTGTTGCTCTATGATGATAACAATAATAATGTTGTTGATGCTGCTAATCAAATTGAGAATGATGCTTCTTCTAATAATGCTGATCAGAAGTCCCCTATGGGCACTTTCAGAGTTTTCTAATGAATATATTATGTTGGAATATTAGAGGCATTGGTAATGTCTCTTCGAAAAATAAATTTAAACATATTATTCATGATAACAAGATAAGTATAGCTACCATTCTTGCACCCAAACTCAAAGCTGAGGCTCTCTTACCTATTTGCCGCTTTGCTAACTTCGATAATGTAATCTCTTCCACATCTAAGAAAATTTGGGTTATGTGGAAGAAAGATTGGATTGTCAAACTTATTTCGCAATGTGATCAAGCTATCCATCTAAAAATCCATAATGATAAACACAATTTTTTGATTACCTTTGTTCATGTTAACAATAAATGTTAAGATTGTCTTCCCTTATGGGCCTTTCTCAAAGATTGTTATTCCTCTAACTTACCATGGGTGGTTAGAGGAGACTTTAATGCTGTTCTCAAGAGTAATGAATACAAGGGTTATTCTTCTGACCACTTTGCATCTACCTTTGAATTTAACTCAGCTACTATTGATTGTGATCTTGATGACTTTAAATATTCTAGTAACTCGTTTACTTGGAATGCGGGAAGAAAATTTGCCCGCCTTGATCATTTCCAAATCAATAACATTTGGCGCAATACTTACTCTAATTTCATCAACTCCTCTCTAAACTCAATTGTCTTTGATAAAAAACCTATCACTCTTTCTTCTTGGAATACTCCCTCCAATATTTATAAATCTTTCAAATTTCAATTATTTTGGTTGCAAAAGGAAGATTGTGATACTATTGTGAATTCTAGCTAGAATGAACCTTGTGGTTGCTATGGGCTTGGCAGACTTGTTGAAAAATTTAAAAGATTTAGAAAAGCTTTAGGTATATAGAACAAAACATCAATGGGAAATATTTTCACTAATCTCAGATGCCATGAAAATTTGGTTTTCTCCCTAGATACTATATTTGATTCTAATCCCACGAATGTTAATAGGATTATGGTCACTAAGGCTAAAGCTGAACTTATCACAAAACATAATGATGTGGAGTCTTTTTGGAAACAAAAATGCAACATCCAATGGGAAATAAAGAGGAATGTGTAGCGCCCTGCCCCGTCGTCACACACAACAAGGATGTTTAAGGAGTAAGTATCATAAACAGTTGGCGGCGAAACGACACATTACTTGGGAATAGTTTCAAAACCTTCCCACACGGGAAAACTAAGAGTGTACACAATATAGAACTAAAGGCTAATTTTTAAGACAAGTAGTACCCTTATCTTAAGTATTAGTTGGAATACTTATATATATTGAACTTGAAAAGTCAAGAGGGATCTTTCCAATGTATATGAGTACTATATATGAGCAATTATAACTGATCAAATCACAATACTAAGTATAAATATGAATAATCAAAGTGCGAAAGCTAAAAGCATTCATCCAAAGCATTTATCACAAAGCCTATTAGAAGCATTCATCTCAGAAAGAAAATAAAAGAACATACATCAAGATATTTATAACAAACCATTAATATAGCATAAAAGAGCAAAAATAAAAGTCTCTCAAATCTCACAACTAAAAGTTATTAAAGAGTAAAGACTGGATTTTCTAGTGCTCCACCAGGTCTTCCTAAATCTCTTTAATAGACTCCAATGCTGGCTCACCAAACTGCCAGATTCCAAAAGTACCACATGTTAGATAATAAGTCTAACACCAACAAAATGCTACAACACATCTTTATACAGTTTATAGAATTTAACATTTAAGTAAATCAAAAAAATACTGCATAAAATACTGTAATAACTAAAAGCTGGAATGTAAAGTAAAACAATAACTGAAAAGAAATGCTATAATAATCCACTATAAAAATTGAAAACTGAGTAATCATGCTATATTAGAATCATACTATATGCCAATGCAAATACATCTGAAATACCACTAAATTATCAAGAATACATAGTTTGATGCCCGCATACATCCCATTATGAATTCAATATCCTGATGCCCACTGTATCCCATAATTTCTCTTTTGATGTATGCTACATCCCATAATTCATAATTATTCTTGATACTTGTGCTTATGCTTATGCAGTATATGCAAAAATGCTCTTAAAACAACTTAATATTAACATATTCTTAAGTTATCACATGTTGGGAGTGCATATACATAAATATTATATTTCTAAGAAGGATAACTTGAAACACTTAGTTTTCTTAACTGCACTTATCAATGCGCACAAAGATAAGGGGTCACCACCCATTTACGGTTTGTTCTCCCAAACTAAGTTGTTCAATCCCCTACTTATAGCAAAATTTAAAGTGTCATAAGGAATGCAACTTGAAACAGTTACTTTTTTTAATTGCACTTATCGATACACATAAAGATAAGGGGACACCAGTCTTTTACAGTTTATTCTCCCAAATGAAGTCATTCAATCCTTCACTTATAACACACTTGATAAAACTAGGAAATTCATCCTAATATTATTGTAGATCCATCTAAGACAATATTAAGATATACAATTTTAATCAGGATGAATTAACTAATTTCATATCCTTACTAAATCAAATCAGCATTATAGATATACACTACAGTCTTACTTGATAAATACTAATGATTATCATTCTATACTAACTATTAAGAAACTAAGGAAATTTAGACTATTGAATCCATTCTCCATTGGGGTACTAAGCAAAAGGTTCCAAAATTATGACATAAAAGTCACTTTAATGAGGTAAGCTACCTCATTTCAGCTCAATCTATAGTTTATTAGGTTATTACTACCACAAAAATAAAAGCTCAATTATTTAAGGTTCAAAAGATTCATCTAAAGGCTTACCTCAATGTATATTCAATAAAATATCTTCTGCATCAATGTTTCCCTAATCAAATTATAAAGCACTTAAATTAAATTTAACAAGACATAAAGAGATTTAAAACTTATATTTACAACCTTTAACTTTCTATCCTAAGTTGAATCATAAGATCAAATGAAAGTACAAAAATAGGAAAGGTTCATAAAATTAATAACTTAATTATAAATAGTGGTTAGCAAATTAGATCACTAACTTCAAAGTTTGATTACAATTATGTCATGGAATAAAATCAACATGTTATTAAGAATGGGTCATTTGATAATCAGGCATATTTTAATGACTTTGATACACGTTAAATTACGTTATTCTTTTAATCAAGAGAAAATCAAAAGATTATAATGTTTGATCAAGATGATAAATCACATTATCATACATTATAAAATTTGTATTTAGTTCTCAAGCCTTCACTTACTGATTTTAAGGACTTAGGGATGACATAATGTGGACTAGATTCCACATTATGAAAATTAAGGATTACTTAGGAATTTCTTAAGGAAAGATTAGGGTATTACTTGAAATTTAATTCAATAAACTTAAGTGAATTAATATCAAGTCTAAAACACTTATATTACTAGTTTTTTTAACTAATTCAAGTTTATAAGGCCTAAGAACACTTAAACCTAATTTTGGGCAAAATGACCATTTTGCCTTGCCCCCTATTTAAGGGTCTAAAATAAAACTTTTTGATTTAGGATTCAAAACTTAAATTTATTAGCTCTAAATGGTACTTATTGTCTAATATGAGGATAGACAATGAAGTGAGTACACCAAAATTGGATAAGGATTAAGGTTAGTGAGCTCAAATTAAAGTTTTAGCTCATTAGGGGTAAATTAGTAATTTTACTTAGGGAAATATAAAATATTTAATATACTTATACTGTGTACTATCTAAGATCACTAAATTCTAAGATCTTTTGGCTAAGTTATGGCCAAAACAAAATTGGGGTTTAATTATGTAATTTAGGAGATTTAAGAAAGGTCCAAAAACCTAACTTTATTAAATGATGTCCAAATTCAACAAACTCAGTGGATATAGCTTCCTTATAACACACTAAGTACAATGACTGGGAGTATACATAATTTGAACCTCATTTGCTTAACTTATTCCCTAATTAGGGTTTAATGGGATTAGTGAGTGATTAATGAAATTAATTTTATAAATAAAAAATTAACTTCACTAAAGTGTTCTACTCCACACTAGAAGTCTACAACAGCTTAAATTTCTAAATATGGATCATTAATTATGTTAATACTCATTAATCAAGATTTAGAGTAATTAGGGCTAATTAGTAAAATTAATTACCAAATCCTAAATATTTTTATAGTTTATTGACCCTTAGATTCTCTTAATCAAAATGATATGTTGGATAACATAATTTGGGGTTCAAAAGATCAAGTTATGGCTAATTGAAGTTCAAGGTTTAAGAGTGTAATTAAGGAAGGGTCCTAAAGTCATTAGCAAAAATACACAATCAAACAGCAAAACTAACACTGCCAGATTATTCATCAAATTTTTCTGAGCAAAATGTCATATAATTTTGCTATGATTGGATGTATAGTTTTAAAATTTGAGAGATTCAAAGTTTACAATTAATTAAATCAAACTAATTAATTTATCTAATCATAACTCCCTCTACCAAGAAAATGTGCGAACCACTCCATCGGCTCTGCAGAAGATAGAGCATGGGCCCGAAAGGAAAAACACGCGGGTGGGCCAAGAAGGTGCGGATATGGGCCGGCCATAGAAATAATATTCTTATTTCTATAATTTATCAAATTAAAATGAAGAATTTTATAATCAAAATATTTCTTATATAAAATATAGTTCTATTTCTATTATTATCACTTTATTTTTTTTATAGTATTATATGAAATATATCTATTTAAATAAGTATAAAACAATTTATATTTCAGTTTATTAAAATTATCTTTAATTGATTGGCCCTCTTTTTTACTTTTATTTCTTACTATCAACGTTGCCACTGGACTGGGCAGGCGGGCTTCACAGGCCAACCACTGTGGCGCAGATTTAGCCCACATGATGGGTTGGGTCTGGGTGGCCCAACCCACCACGGGCAGTTGGGCCCGCAGCACGGTCAAGAAAGGCCTAGATCATTTGCTAGACAACTGGGCCGCAAGAGGGACACACTAAGGCCTGTTAAGGCTCCTCATTCGCGCAGGAGGCTAGCTAATGAAGGAAAAAAGAAGAATGGATGATTTGTCAGCTAGAGCATTCCAGATGGATGGGATATATGCCGGAAAACTACAGCAGTAGGACTCGACAATCTAGGTATAAAAGATTATAATGGAAGATGTTAATCTTAATTAATCCTAAACTTATAGGATCTATTAGGGTTTCGAAGTTTGAGGATCAAATAAACTAGAATCGCACGTAATTAAGCTTTGATAAATGCCGATAACCATTGGATTACTAAGATTAAGTAAATTGAACTTAACAAGGCAATAAAGATGTACAATCAATGAGAGGGAAAGGTACCTGCGATTCCTGGCTGTGATCAAAGAGGAGGTCACTGATCTGGGAGCTTCGAACACTAAGGATGAAAATATTGAATCCAAATGGGGATAAAGTGGATGCATTTGGATGGTGAGTGCCACCAGCATTGAAGGGCGACGGTCGCGTGTCTGCATAGGCAACACGCGTTGATCGAGCGAGATGGAGGAAGCCCATAGGCCGATCGAACTGACCCAGGGATTGATTGCTGCCCGGTTCAGGTCCAATAGAAGGGACCAGCCTGAATGCAAACAACAGGCCCAGCCCAAATGCAGACAACGGGCCCGACCCGACCTGCAGACTAAAAGCGGGCCCGATCCACAGAATGTGGAAAATGGGCCCGACCCGTTTGGAACGGCAGGCCCAACGAAGGTTTAAAAATTTGGATCCAATAATTTAAATATAATTTAATATAAATTGCATCAAATTTCCTAATTAAAATTAGACTATTTAAAAGGCTCAAAAAAATTATAATAATTCACCCCTAGCTAATTGAGGGATGAGGAATGCAATGGTGAATTTTGATGAGTATTTAATTTTCCTATTTTATGGGGTATTTTAAATATAATTAAATCTTTGTAAAAAATCCAACGACTTCCAAATGCTTCCAAAGCATCACCCCTAGCTAATTATGGGGTGATGAGCGCAATGATGAAGTCTAGTTTTTGATTTGAGGTTAATTTAATTATGTCAAATTCCAGGGTTCCTGAAATTCCTAGAATCAGGGTTTGATCTATTTGACACCTGATTTGGACCAAAATTTTAGGGTGTGGTCCTTATGACTTATTAAGAGTATTAGAATTATTATCAAGACTTAGTTTAGTCCTAAATGATTTAGGTAAAAACCTTGGATTATTGCAAAATGCAACACCTCCCGGGTCAAGAAAATGAGACATTAACAAAATTAATGAAATCTTCTATCCTAATGGCAGCAAAATCTCTAAAACTATTGAAATGTAAGAATCTGTGGCTGACCTCTTCAATGATACTTTTAAAGCTGATACTCTTTGTTGGTTCTCCATTATGCTCGATGGCACTCCTTCGGGGTTCTTTCCTTCTGAACGTGGGCTTAGACAAGGTGATCCTCTTTCCCCCATTTTATTCATCATGGCTCTGAACTACTGATCCCATAACATCAATGTTTTGTTTAAAAATAATCCTCATCTTAACTTCAATGCTGGTGGCAAAGTTATGGTCTCCCATCTTGCTTATGCAGATGACCTTATTATCTTTACTAATAGTGGCAGTAACTCATTGAAAAAATTGGCTGCCTTACATTCCACTCTTGAAGCTGATTCTAGTTTGAATATTAGGCATTCC
This sequence comes from Gastrodia elata, assembly GCA_016760335.1. NCBI lineage: Eukaryota > Viridiplantae > Streptophyta > Magnoliopsida > Asparagales > Orchidaceae > Gastrodia > Gastrodia elata. Next base: position 16,815,303 of record CM028673.1, read on the forward strand.
AAATCAAATTTTTTTGTGAACAATAAAAGCTATGCTAGAATATGTCCTAATATTTCCAATATCTTCAAATTTAAAAATGGCAAATTCCATTTTACCTACCTTGGTATTTCTATCTTTATTGGGCACAATAAAAATGAAATTTATAAAGGGCTTATTGACGCAATATTTAAAAGACTTCAAGGTTGTGAAAACAAATACCTATCCCAAGATGGTAGACTTATTCTAATTAAGCATATTCTCAACAAAATCCCTCTTTATTAGCTTGAAATTTGTTCTCCTACTAAACTTATCCTTAAAAAACTTAACTCAATCTTTAACAAGTTTATGTGGGTTCGCGAGAAGGGTAGTAAAATCATTTGGTGCTCCTGGATCAAATCTCGCTTCCTTTTAAAGAATGTGGTTTGGAATTATAAATCTAGCTTCCATCCCCAATGCTTTCTCTCTAAAGCTGTGGTGGAAATTCAGATCCTCCCCATCTATTTGGGCTAGTATCCTTCTTGCCAAATATTGTGCTAATTCCCATCTTGCTGTGGTTAAGAATAAAATTTTTGACTCTCCAACTTGGAGGAGAATGTTGTGACTTAGGGACACCGTTGAGGATTCCCTTGTTTGGGATAATCTTTACCCCTCCATCTCCTTTTGGTATGATTGCTGGAACAAAAATAGATCTTTATTTTATACTCATGATAATATCATTCACCCAAAGCTCTACCTTGCCAACTACTTTTCTCAAACTGATGGTTGGAACATGCCCCTTCTAACTGAATGCCTCTTTAAGGAAGAATTTGATGCTGTCACTTCTATTTACCTATTATTGAAGATACCAAAATTGCTAATTATCCCTTTTGCAAGAATAGTACTATTATCGTATCTTACATATTGAATTGTTGCAAACATCATGCTATCCCCTTTTTCCCTGATCGGATTTGGCATAACTGTACCTAACTTAATAAGCATTTTTTTGTGGAAGTTTTATAACAATTATAACAGTGTTGATATTATTATGCAGGGCTAGGGTTTCAATCTTGTTTCCAAATGCCTTTGCTATAATGAAATTGAATCTATTCATCATGTCTTTCTTGAAGGCCATGTTAGAAAAACTCTTTGGACTATTCCTTGGTTAAATTCATGTCCTCCTGTTATGGATATTAAGAGAATCTTCTATCGTTGGCCTTGTGGTGACCTGCCCTTAAAGAAGGGAGCGGCCGTCACTGTGCAAACCCCTCACTTATGACTAGATTAGGGTATGATCCCCAATCCACTAACAAGGGAGGGATAAGCCCTTATATAAGTAGCAGAACCAATCACTAAATACAAACATATCATTCAGAGTGAAAAAACAAGTAAAGAATGAGTTTACATCAATTATATCATAATGCAGAAAATAAGAAAATATGCGGCTCAAAATAACGTAATGCAGTAAAAAAGAAAATATACAGGGTATCTGTATTATTACATTATTTTAAAAATTTAAAATTAAAAAAAAAACAAACTCTTAGCCACACAAGTAAAAAAAATAAGAAACTAAAGATCTTCAACAGTAGGGCGCTCTTCCTCCTAATTAAAATGATATATTGGATGACCTAATTTGGAGCTAAATTGACTAAGTTACGGATAATTGAATTTCTAGGTTAAATAGGGTAATTAGTGGGGGTACCCAAAAGTCATTAGTCAATTTTCATATCCAACAACAAAACTAATACTATCACTATACTCCTGACATTCTTTTGATTAAATGAAACCTATATTGACTATATTTGGATCAGTAGGTATAAAATTATGGAGGTTTAAAGTTTTTTAGGGTTTTGAACTAATTGAGAGATCCTAAAATATTACTATGTTAAATATGCATCATACTAGAAATCTGATACTACCATATTATTCATCTCATTTTTTGAGTATAATGAGATATATATTTAACATATTTGGATTATTGGATTTAAAATTATGAATGATTAAAGTTTGTAATTATATTACTTAAATAAATTAAATCCATTAATGTAATTATATGACAGATTTAACTGCCTTAATTTACACGGCGGGCCCCACAGCAATGGGTCAGCGGCTGAGGCAGGTCCCACTACGACAAATTGATGGATGACAGAGGGCATGGGGCCCATGGACCAATCCCAACAATCGACATGTGGATGCGGTAGGATCCGAAATGACATGCGGGTTGGGCTCGACCCGACTCAGCCCACGATGAACCTCAACTCCATCCACACAGACTCCGAGGGTCTGGGAATAGGGAAAGGATTTTGGAGACAAAAATGACCCCATCGGAGGCCAACCCACACAAAAATAGGAAGAAGAGGTCCAAGTCTATCCACCAACTGATGGATCAGGATGGGGATGGCCTGAGGTGCCTTAGGATTCGAACCCTAGACTACCGACGGGATGAAATGGGTGACAATATGCGTCACTGGATTCATAAAGCGATTACCCAATTGGGCCCGATCAAACTCGATCAGGTCCAATCAATCAAACATCCATACTATACAATTAAGATGTGAAATGGAACAAAGGCATTGCAAAAGGAATTTAGAAAGATCGGGCGTACCTGGAGTCGATGATCGGGACTAGCTCAAAGAGATAGGAAGTGAATCCTGCACTGCTCACTGCTCTAGATGGGTACCCAGGAAACTAATAAGGAAATGGAGTTAAAGGAGGCAATCTGAAGATGCTACAAAGTCTCCGAGGTGTTGGCAGCTTATCAGCCAGCAGGCGAGCGACGCACGTCGGCCCCGCCGACATGTGTTGCGTGCGATGGTGCTGTGATATGGAAAAAGCTCGAGCCGTCCGATCACACACTGAGATCAGATCAGATGGCTCAGAAGATATTCTGTCTGATCAGACGATAGCTAGACAGCACATGAATGGGAAGGAGATGGCACCATTAGGGAAATAGATAATTAATTATTTAATTAATATATACAATTTTCTTAATAAAAATTAAATAATTAAACAGTTTTAAGAAAATTCCAATAAATTACCCTTAGCTAATTTGAGGGTGGGGAATGCAATAGCAAAGTCAGATTTCAATTTTGACGAGTATTTAGTTTTCATATTTTTTGGGGTACTTTAAATATATTAAAATATTTGACGAAAATTAAACAACTTCCAAATGTCTTCAAAACTTCACCCATAGCTAATTTGGTGGCAATGAGCGTAATGGCAATGTCCGATTTTCATTTTAAGGTCAATTTAATTAGGTTAATTTTCAGGGTTCTTGAAATTCCCAAAATTAGGGTTTGATCTATTTGTCCCCTAATTTGGACTAAATTTCAGGGTGAGGTCCTAATGACTATTTAAGTGTGTTAGAGTCAAAATTAAGACTTGTCTTAGTTTTAATTAGTCAGGATAACAACCTTGGGTTATTATAAACTCTCTCACTTATGAATAATGTCGTCCTCGACATCACTTAAGTAGGAAGAACAAAGCATGAATTAATTTAATAGAACAGAAATAAGAAAGATGAGGATGTACCCAGATTTTCAAATAGCCATGGGTACTTTGATTGCATATCTGACTCGTTTCTCCTAGGTGTTTCTTTAGGAGAACGATCCTTCCCTTGAACTTCGAGCATATGGATTAATTAACCTTTTAGTTGATTCTGATCCTTACCCATGATTTTGATGGGCCTTTCAACAAATGATAGATTTGATCAAATTCCCATTAAGGAGATGAATATAAGGTGATGTGGCTCTTCTTAAGTGCACATCCCTCCCTTGTTAGTGAATTGGGGATCATACCTTAATCTAGTGATAAGTGAGAGGTTTGTCAAGTGACGACCGCCCCCCATCTTAGGGGTAGGCCGCCACAGGCCTTCCTGTAGAAACACTAAAATCTCCATTAGCAATATTTTAGATGATTTTACTCTTTAGCATATTTGAACTGCTAGAAATAAAGCAAAATACCAAAATATTATTATCAATATAACTTCAATTACAACAAAGATGAAAGATGATGTCAAAATTTGTCTCACTACTTTCAATAGTCAAAAGTTTGGTTAGAATAATCTTAATGAAAATGCCATTATAACTCAGTTGGACTTGTAATCCCTCCTTGTATGTTGGTGATGTAAGTCTTTTTGGTTGTTTCTCCCTCTCAAAGTTTCTCAAAATTATCAATTTAGCTCTCTTTTGGGCTTACTTTATCAGGAATCATGCTGAAGGTTGGAATATAAAATGTTTTAGGCTAATTGGTTACTGGATTGCTGCCTACCTGCTTAGTTACTTCTCTTAGAATTTTAATTATGCTGCATAGAATTTTATCTGTGCTTACCTGCTTGGAGTCTACTAGTTGCTTGAAATTGTTGGTTATTTTACTGGTAAATTTGTGCACACTCATTTGGGACTTAGGGATGCTCTAATTGCTGCTTACCTTCTTAGAAACTACTCTAGGGGCCGGTGTCTAAGTTAACTTAGAGAGCCCCTCTCTGATGTTGTCGGTGGGGCCACCCTTGATTATTCCAAATGGAACCTACTGCTTTCCTCTCTACCAAGGCATTGGTTAATTTCTTTCATTATTGCGTTCCTTGACATATTAATGTCCATGGCTGGTGGTTTTTTTTCTTAAATTTTGGTATGCCTTTTAGATGGATGCTTTATAAAACTAAGACTATTTTTTGGAATCTCTACTATATTTATATATGTTGGAAGTTTATTAAGTATGTTGTCATAATGAATGCTACTTTTTCCATTTTTTTGAGCTGAGTTAATGCTTTACATGATTATTTTTTTGTCCTAAATTGGTCTGTGTGTGTCGTAGTCTAGTTGTTTGATGGTCAACTTCTTTTTGCTCTAATTGAGCTAAGTTTCATCCCCTATCTTTATTTAACTGCTTTATTCTATGAGGACTAATGTCGGGTTGTTATTTGTTCATCAAGATCACTGTATTGGATATGTAAGAGTTTGAGTTGGGGTTGGCTCTTAAGGTTAAGCTATTACTGGGGGTGCTGAGTGGCGACTCGCTGCTGGATCAGCATAGGTAATCCACCGTTAAGGTCTCACTCCCTAGGATAATATCGGGGTTTAGTATAACATTATATTTAGAGGCGTATAAAATACACATTTCCACATTCATTGTAACATTAAAAAATATGAGAATATTAAAGGAAATATATTCATTACAAAGATAATAATTATTTTGCAAAATTTGTAACTCACTAAACAATAATTTTAAATTTTAAGAAAATTAGCATCTAAGTTGCTCTATTATGCATCAGCTCCACCTCAAGGACTTGATTCAGAGATTATTCCTGAACTATCTTATATATATATATATATATATATATATATATATAATATATATAGGTATATGATAGGGTGAACCAAGAAAAAGAAAAGAAAATATTTAATTAGATACAAAGGTCTAAGTAAGGTTTGTAGGATATCAAAATTTGCATATAATATTAAGCGGCATGATTCTGAATGAGAAGTATATACAAATATAATGTGATATTTAAGTATGATATGCTTGTAAAATTATCATGATTATGAATGCACTATACATATTTAAGATATGTGTTCATTCTAAAATAAAATATAATAGTATATATATATATATATATATATATATATATATATATATATATATATGTGTGTGTGTGTGTGTGTGTGTGTGTGTGTGTGTGTGTGTGTGTGTGTGTGTGTGTGTGTGTGTGTGGAGACCCGTGCCCTGGCAAGGTAGGTTGGGGTTGTCGTTACTTAGCAAATCCCTTATTTATCATTAGATTAGGATATAATCTCCAATCCACTAATAAGGGAAGGATGTGCACTATGTAAGGCTGAACTATTCACTAAATAACATACATAATAATCAGAGTGCGGAAGAAGGAAATAATAAGTTTATATTTATTGAAACCATAATGCAAAAATAGAAAACATGCAGCTCAGAATAAAGTATGCATTAAAGAAAAATACAATGAGCACTTGTATTATTAAAACATTTTAAAATAAGTTTTAAATCGAAATAAAGGACACTCATACTCACTTAAATAACATGCAACTTAAACTAAGGCCCTTAGGTCCAAGGTGCTCTTCCTCCTAAAACTGCTCCTCCACAGCTGCTAACTCCTCAAAATACTCAGAAATTGAGATTGTCAGTTTCACAATGCCAGGGCCCCAACCAAAAAGAGAAAAGAATCATGGTTAAATATATTGTCTAAGTACATTTTAAACTATAAATTTTCATGAATTTTAATGATATCAAAAACATTCTAAGTATTTTAGGAAGAATAAAGCAACAAAAGAAAGTGGTAAAAGATAAAATCATTCAATTATAACTTAAGACAAAATGTGAGGTAAGCACATACCACAACCCAAAGCTACTGAATGGTTAAGCAATGAATATGTAAAAGAAGATATTAAGTACAAAAAATATCCTAAGTAAATATGATCAATTCTACACATATTGATTTTTCAAATAAAAAGTAATATAATAGAACTGAAATAAATCTAGCACCCTAGCATGCTTACATAATAAACCAAAGTTAAAATACTAAAAATGCTGCAAATACTAAACATGCTGAAAGTATTGAAAATACTGAAAGTGCTACATAGATACTGAAACTGAACTGAATTAATTGAAAACATTTATTATTGTACATGTGCCTACATTAGAACTGCCATAATATCCAAATTGGCTAAGCTAGCCACTATATCCAAGATTGAAGCATATAGGACACTAATGCCTGGGAACTAAAACTGTACTATAAAACTAAACTGTAGAGGCAGTCTAATTATGAACACATTTCCACTAAATTATTATCTTTATAAGTTAATTGCTAACATAGAATACTCATCAAATATCCTATGTTCATCTGATATGTCAAAAATATAAGGGTCCAAATCAAGGAGGAAAAGCATCAAAACAAGGTATCAATATCAGTATGCAAAACTCAGTGATATCACTTATTTTCTAGTTTAATTTATTCTAACTAATCTAAGATTATACATTCTTAGGATCTCCAATATCCAGCTATCTACCTGTAATAACCCTAGTATTATTACCTAAAAATTAGTGACCTAATTGACTATAATCTTCTTCTATTACTCTTATAATAGTATTAAGAACCTCCATTTCAATTTTTGTACGATTTGGAGATCGTTTGGCAATTTCCAACATTTCCTAGTTTTTTGATAACTCTGAGAATGCCTAATTTAATTAAACCTCAGAATAAAAAATGAAGTTCACCATTAGACTCATCACCCCCAAACTAGCTAGGGGTGGTATTTTTGAAGTGTTTGGAAATCGTCGAATTTTTCTCGAATATTTTAATATTATTTTAATACCCAGAAATTAAGATAATTAAATTGACCTCCGATCAAAAATCCATTTACATTTTTGAATTCCTCACCCCTCAATTAGGTAAGGGTGAAAATTTGTGATTTTTTAAAGTGCACTTGGACATTTGATTTTGATTAAATAAATTGGATAATTAAATAATATAATATAGCTTATAAAATAAATTAATATGTGTTTTAAAAAATAAAATAAATGGCTCTTTTAAGAAGACGGGGATACTGTGCATGAGACCAGCGCACGAGACAAATGTCTGGATAAACCAGGACCATTCCCAATTTATTGAAGTTAATCAGATGGCCAGCATTCAATCAGGCGCCTTGTATTAGATCTGGTCATCTGATTGATTAATCAAGTGAATGGCCAGGATGATCTCGCTATACGTCTTCCACTCTTCTCTGCTGTCGTATCCTACTGAAAAAATGATGGGGGTATGACTCCCCCAACCGGCGTCTTGAGATGAAAATTCACTCTACTCTCTAGCATTCGCTCATTTTTATTCTTGTGAAGCTGCTTTGCGTGAACTGGGAACTGGGAAGATCATACCTGTATTTGGCAAATTCAGCAAAAAACCCTAAAAAACCCTACGCCTTTATCCAGGTACACTCCAATTTCACTCCTATTTAAATCTTATAATCATACTGCAATGTTTTTGCAAAGATGATTATGGTCTTATTTAGCTTGAACAAATCTTATCGAGCTAACTCAATCATTTGATTCTTTTCTTTTTTTTCTCTGTAAGTATCTTTAGTGGCAACTCGATGAACCTAGGGCATCATCCCTATGATGAATCCATCATCTATTGGCCCCGATATTAACATTGGAAGGTCAGCCTCGGCGATATCATCTCGCTGGCGTGCGGACCGTGCCAAGAAGCCATCGGAGTCAGCAGATGAGCCTAACCCTGATTTCATTCCTTCATAAATGGTTGGGACTAAGAGATTTAATTTTATAAATTTTGGGTTAGAGTTTTTCATCAAACCAGGCCAGTCCATCTACATTGAGCCGCGGTTCACGTAATTAAAATAATGGGGCTTGCCGTGATACATAGCTTCTAAAAAAGGGCGACACGTGTCTGGTGGCTCACATTTTTTGAGCCATTGAAAGCCGTCATGTCCCTTATTTTCTACACAGGTGTCGAGTCAGTCAGCGCCATTTTTTGCCTATATGATTTTCTGTGCCGTTTGATTTTGGTGCCGACGGTGGATATCAATAATGAGATTAAATCGATTTTAAATTGATTAATATTAATACAAATTTACGTTTAATTGTATCTTTAAATATACTCATCCAAATAATGCAAAATTATAGACTGTTTTGATCGTAAGAATGTGTAGATTAATAAAATGCCATTTAATTTTTATTTTGGTGAATGTATTAATTAATCATTATTTCAGATTAATTTAATTAATTTTGAATTAATTCCAATAATTCATGTGACATAATTTAATCATTTAATGTCCAATTTAAATGATTTAAGTAGTCTATTTCACTCACAAAAATGTGAGAAATATTAATGTGAGATCTAAATTAGGTTTTAAACCCTAGATCTCTTAATGACATTTTTGACCCTAATTAGGTGTCCTGAAAACCCTAAAATCTCAATATTATCTAATTTCAAACTAGTTAGTGTCATTATACTCCTTATACTTTATGGAATTCATATTAATGTATATTATTTTATTTGGACAATGTTTAGTGATTCTAGGTTTTTGGCTCCTAAATTAGGATAATTTTGATAATTTTCTAGGTTCATAAATTACATGTTTTAGGTATTTAAACCTTAGGACAGCAAACATGTCACATTATTTTCTTCTCATATCAATTTTAATTGCTTGATTTGAGCTTAGTTCTCTTAATGTAGTTACTTGATTTCCTTAGCAAATTATTTGATTCCTCTTTCAACTTTAGGAGACAAACTATATGATTGATTTACAACTTAAATTATAGGTCATCTTTAGAGCTAGATTTTGTACCCATTAAGTGTGTCTAGCCTTAATGTTTGAGTAGTGTAGGATATAAAAATTTTAGTACTAGTCCTAAGTACCTAGATTAGATCCTAACTCAATTCACCTTTAGCTCTTGAATCTTTATTTAAGTTCCTTAAGGTGTTGAACTAGAAGTCCTTAAGTTGTTAGTATAGTATAGGAATCTGATTGATTTCAATAGCTTATAACTTATAGAAATTGATGAGCTTGTAGTTTACCATCCCTTCCTCTCCTATACACTTAAATCTTTCTCAAACTATTTTAATCTAACTATATTAATAATAAATTTGATTAAATCCTTCCAATACAACTTAATTAGATGAGTTGAGCTTGTAGGACCTTAACTTCCATCTTCTTCATTTATGGTAACTCCATAACCATACCCTTTCCAAACTAGTCTCCCGAGCCATGATTTAGTTAACAAATTTTAATCTTATGGTTTAGGATAAGAATAGAATTAGTTTCATTTTGTATCATTATACTTATAAATTATTTTTCCATCTCATAGAATGAAAATAATCTACTATCTCTAAAACCTTAACTACTTATATTTACTTCTTTCAATTGACTTGCGATCAATATCTCAAAATCAATTAGGAGCTCAATTAGCTCCAATTATTAAGGAGACCATTCAAATTAGATAACTTTGGATGTCACATAGTTTGAAATTATTGATTTTCTTCAAATGCTTACTTAACTTTGAGCTTATTTTATTTGATACATTCATACAAGACATTGTGCATAAATAAAAATCTCATATTAAAACTATAGGGGTTTACATTATTGGTTAAGCTAAGAGCAGGTTAATTAGGAGTAATAAGGAGACCTCACATTCTCAAAAGATGAATGTGATTGTCATTTGTTTTGACCCCGCTTTCCTTTACATGTTAGGCAGACGTGCTTAACTTCTCGCTTCATTCTGTATTTGCCCGCAAGATGAATACTTCATAAAATAACTTCAATTAAATAAACTATGAGTTCTTCTACAATCCTATTGATTGTAAAGACTCATTGTAGCTTTTAGCTATGTTATTTTATATAGTCCTAGGCTATGTACATCATAGAATTATAGTCTAAGATTCTCATTCATTTACTATGCTTTGCACTTTCTATATTCTTAGTACTGTACTTTACTTGCTTACAATTCATTTAGATTACAGTGAATGTTTCTATAATTCCATTTAAATGATTCACTATTTTTTTTCTTTTTTTTCTTTACTAGGCATAAGCTTATTGAACATATACATGCTTTATTCTATTTATTTTTATATGCACATTAGTACTTTTCTAGCCTATTTAGGATGCTTTTACCCTTATTTTATTTGCATGCTAGAATATCTATACTTGTGAGTATTCTTACTCGCTCTTTTACTTTAATTGTCCTTCTTTACAATTTTCTATTTTCTTTTCATATTCATATGCTTTCATTTTCTCCACTACTTTTACTTATTGTTAATTAGTTGTGATATCCAAAATGAATACTAAAATATTTATCCTAATCTTAAAATGTGCTTAGATTTTTTAGTCTAACCATACTTTTCTTTTTATTAGCTTTGCCTTATCACATTTAATTGCCAAAATGTGATAGATCAGGTGTATTTGGATGATAGTGGAGCTAAACCAAGTGCTTAAAAATCATGCTTTTTCTTCCGCATTTATTAATTTTACTTGCTTTTATGTTAATTTTGAGAGAGAGAATTTGCTTTCTTATTCTCTATTTAAAATGGCATGTAATAACTTAATTAAATTACTTGTCCTTACTCATTTTGTGTTGGAAGTAGTTCTTTCTTACTTAAAAATGCTTGGTTTGGATAAATGGATATATAAATGGTTAAATTGTATAAATGTTTCATATTCATATACTCATTTGTCATATGTAATTAATTTCATATATCCTTACTTGTAGTATAATTATACATGCATTTCATAATGTCAACTTATAATGCTCCATGTGAATGTTAACCTCTACTACTATTTGCAAATGCTATGCTCCTATATGTAATTATAATCACTTAAATTCCTATTGATAATTATAATTGCATCTATGAATTACTTTATGAATCTTGCATGTAATAACCAAGTTTATGTAATTGCATCTATGAATTTTCTGTTCAAATATTTAATTTTTTCTATTTATGATTGCATCTACACTTTTATATTCAAGTAATTGCAATTACTTATTTTATTACATGTTTACTTGCCTTGTACATACATATAATTATCATTTTCATACATATAATTGTAACTACTTTGATTCCATGCATTTAAAATCATATTATCATGTGCATTTCCCTGTTCCCACTTTCTCATCTTAACTTAAGACCCTCATCATGATCCTTGGCCAAACTTAGCATCTAGCAATTGTTTAGTTTCCTTTTAACTAAATATTCGATGCTAAGGTGACGCTCCAATGTTGGGTTTAGTTCCTACTCAATATTGGGGTCGTCACACCAGTATAAACTCAGAACTATGGTCTTATAAGGTTTAAAGTAATCATAACTAATCGAGTTCTAATGTAATTCAATCAATGACACTTACTTAAGTTGAATAATAAATCAAACATCATAATTAATGAATATAAATATCCTAAGCCAATCTTGATTAATACTAACCAAGATTAAGGGATTATGAGTTAAACTCCAATTATTGGGATTTAACCTCTTAATCCAATAAGTGCTAAAGACCAAGGGTAAAGGATTAATCTCAACTCTCACATACTATAGTTAGGGCTATCTTAAGTAAAGTCAAGCTTAATAATATTGATCTATAAACTTAGACTAAGGTTTAAATACAAAATAATCCAGATAATAGATGAAATTTAAAATTTTATAAAACTAAAGTTTCATCCAATTAGTAACCCATTTACTCAATGAATGAACTCTAACCTAAATCTACATATAATCCATAAGGAATGTCCTAAGATTTTAAGAAAGAATCATAACCTAGGGAGAATTATGGTATACATTGGTACTTAGTTTAAATGAGCTTAGATGAATTAATATTGGTTCCAAATTAATTATATTACTGATTTTACTAGCTTATTCAGGTTTCTAAGGCTTAAGAATACTTAAACCTAATTTGGGCAACCCCTACTTAAGGGTTTAAAAATGTAACTTTTTGATTTAGGGTTCTAAATCAAAATTTATTAATGCCAAATGATTACTTACTGTCTAATATAAAGATAGATAGTAAGTATACATAAATCAGCCCAGGATTAAGCCGTATGAGCTCAAATTAAGGTTTCAGCTCATTAGGGGCAATTTAGTAATCATACTTAGGGAAATATAAAATTCAATTATAATTATATTATTTACTATCTAAAGATTCTATAGAGTCTAAGATCACTAAATTCTGAGGTCATTTGGCTAAGTTATGGCAAAAACAATATTTGGGTCAAAAAGGGTAATTTATGAAGTTTTAAGAAAAGTCCAAAAACCAAACTTTTCCAAATGGTGTTCAAATTTAGTAAAATTAGTGGCTATAGCTTCTCTATAACATAGTGAGTACTATGACTGGGAGTAAACCTAATTTGAACTTCATTTGATTAAGTTATGTGCTAATTAAGTTTTAGAGTGATTAGGGCTAATTAAAAATCTAATTATCAATACTTAAACATTTTTACATTTTATTAATCCTTAATTTTTTCTAATCAAAATGATATATTGGATGACCTAATTTGGAGCTAAAATGGCTAAGTTATAACCTAATGAAGTTTCTAGATTAAATGGTGTAATTAAGGGTAGGACCCAAAAATCATTAGGCAAAAATATACTCCAAACAACAAAACTAATACAACCAGAAGGTTCCTGATGATTTTTTAATTAAAATGAGATATAACATGGTTATGTTTGGATCAATGGTTATTAAGTTATGACCATTTGAATGTTAGGGTTAATTATGTCATTATTGAAGGATCTTAAATATCATTAGCTAAAAATACACCTCAGACAGCAAAATAAACATCATCATAATAATTCTTGCATTTTTTTGATTAAAATGAGATATAGAATTGATATATTTGGATGGGTGGATTAAAAGTTATGAGAGATTAAAGTTCTATAATTAAACTAAATTAATTTATTACTTTAATTTAATTCAGTTAATCCATTCTTTAATTAATCATTTAAATAGGCACGGTGAGACCCACTGCTTTGGCTAATGGAGGGAGGCACGCCCACAATACCTGTGAGGGAATGAGCGGGGCTGGCGGCACCCGCGACTCTGTCTTCAATGCTGGCGGGCCCCACAACTGATGGCAGAGGGCGATAACTGTCAGCCCCACTCTGTCGACTCAGCCTGACCCGCGGCTAAAGTATCCTTCTCTGATGCGAGATGGGGATAAACTCAGCTCGGGCATGTGATTCAGCGGTGGATCCGGCCACACCAGAGGCTAGCCCACACAGTAAATGGTAGGGCACGATGAGACCTACAAGCAAGTGGTAGAACCAACAACTCAGGTAGCTTAAAGGGGCAAGGAGGGCTAACCCTAGTCGGCACGGGGCGGAAGATCAGACATATAATTGTAGGCTACTGTGAACTTACATCCAAATTTAGATCAATCAACTAATAAGAGTCCAATCTGATTCGTTCAATGACAATCAAGTGCATGAAATAACTTTACAAAATAAATAATTGAAAAATCCTTGAAGGGATTGGGAGATCAAAGAGTACCTCAAATGGACAGGTGCAGGCTAGGAAGAAGATAAAGAGTGATCAAACTCCAGATGGCTCGCAAACTCTGCAAACAGGGGTTAGACAAGCTATTAGGAGCTTAAAGGTGCAAGTCAAACACCATGAAGAGGATCGCACGTGGTGATTGGCCGTGTGCCGTGGCTCTTCGTCACGCGCCACCTGCGCAGAGGGGGAGAAAGGCAGTATGTTCAGATCCGCTCGATCAGGCCGATCGAACGGCTCAGAACTTCTATTCAATCGAACGAATCTAACGGAAAATGAAGGAAAGAGGGGATGGCGCAGGAATTAAATAATAATTATTTAATAATTATTTTCAATTTTCTTAACTAAACTTTAATAATAAAATGGTTTTTAAAAATTATCGATAATTCACCCCTAGCTAATTGAGGGGTGAGGAATGCAATAGCGAAGTCGGATTTCGATTTCGACATGTATTTAATATTCTTATTTTTTGAGGTATTTTAATTTATATTAAAATATTCAACAAAAAATCCAATAACTTCTGATTACCTCCAAAACATCACACCTAGCTAATTTGGGGGTTGTGAGCGCAATGACAAAGTCCAATTTTTAATTTGAGGACAATTTAAATAGGTAAAAATCTAGGGTTCCTGAAGTTCCTAGACTTTAAGTTTGATCCATTTGACACCTGATTTGGACCAAAAGTTTATGGTGCATTCTTATTGACTTAATAAGAGTGATAGAATCAAAATTAGGACTTAGTTTAGTTTTAATTGACTAGGATAACAACCTTGGGTTGTTACAATATAATATTTATTATATTGGACAAAATTATAGAATTATTAAGGAGTTAGATACGTCTATTTAACTATCTGAGATGTGGTTCTTGACTAATTATACATTCCCCTTCAAAAGCTATATGTAGTCTCCTTATTTTTCCAAATATCAACCTATCATGGCCTAATGTATTCTCTGTACAGATCTGAGATCAACCTGAATGATCCCATGATACTTATTTTTGATCATTTATTTCAAGTCCTAGCACAAGATCTTATATAAATATATCAAAATAGGTCAAAGCTTAAAAGCTATCCAAAAGCAACAAATAAAAAATAATATCTTTCATTTTATGTTAACAAAAATATCAATATTAATATTATATTAGTCATTTATCTTTATACATTAAAAATAATAATTATTATTATTATAAGTAATATATATATATATATATATATATGTATATATATATATATTAAATGAAAGAAAAATAATTGAATTGAAAGTTGCATAAATTAGGAAATATATACATATATAGAAAAAAAAATGATTGAAATGAAAGTTACATAAATTAGAATATAATATATATATAAGGAAAATAACAGAAATAAAAGTTATAGAAATTAAGAAATATATAATATAAAAAAAGAAAATAACATGAATGAAAGTTACATAAATTAGGAAATATATATATATATATATACAAAAATTATATTAATAGAAATATAATAATAATAGTAGTAGTAATAATAATAATAATAATAATAATAATAATAATAATAATATTATTATTATTATTATTATTATTAAAAAAAGAGGAAATGAAAAAAATAGAAAATATTTCATCTTTTTCTCATTACTTATCCTATATTAGCATTGATGAGGCTTTATTGGAGGTCAATGTGGGAAACTAGTAGTGGATGAGGGAGAAGAGGGGGAGATGGGGAGAGAAGAGAGGTGGGGGAAAATGAGAGGAGGTGGGGGTGTACTTAGAAACTTTTTTTTAATTAATTAAATTTTCTCTCTCCTCTATTATTTGGATGTGAACAAATTTATCATCTTCTTCATAAATACTTTAATTGTTCAATTTGGCTTTCTCTTCTTCTTTCTTATCTCTTATTTCTCTCTTCTTTCTCTCTATACTTTCTCTCTCTTCCATTTCATTTCTAGAAAATAACAAAACTTGAAATGGAGGTGTATCTTGATAAGAAAAATACACTCGCATAAAATTTTTTCAATTTGGAACATTATTTTATTTTTTTACTAATATTTTAATATAAAAATTTTAAAAATTAATTATTGTAAATCTAGAGCTCTAAATTCGATGAAACATTTTCTGTAGTCTTTTCATATTATTCTTAATCCAACGACACTAAAATCGCTGAATTTAGACTTATATTTAATTTTCCCAATTTTCTGAATTTAAATAATTGAAAAATTAATTTAAGAGTATTCATTATTTAAATTACTCCCAAACTTGAGCATATGATCACAAAAATATACTATATCTAACTGTATTTTTAGTTTGCCATAATTTTGAAGTCAATTGGAATCTTAATTTTTGAGTTGGATTTAGTCCTAATTATCATAGTAATGACTTGGGTCATTACATACTCCCCTACTTAAAAATAATATTGTCCTCAACATCACTTAAACAAAACTTATTTATGGGTGAGAATAATACCTAACATATTAAACAGTGTTGGGTTATTCTTCCTCATGGATTCTTCTCTTTCCGAAGTGACTTTTTCTTCTGATAAATTCATCAATTATACTCTTACCATTGGGATATGGTGGCTCCATAATTTTGATTATCTGAACCCAATATATTGAGTGGTTCTTCTTTGTAAGTTAGATCAGGTTGGAGGTTGATTAAAGGGATAAAGACTTGCTAGATTGATTTTTGTAGACTACTTTGTAATGAATAGACATGGAATACGTTGTGAAATGCAAAAAAAATATATGGTACTTTAAGCTTATCAGCGACGTTTCTAATTTTGGCGATTATTTCGAAGGGTCCAACATATCTTGGACTTAACTTCCTTATTCTGCCAAACATATAAACTCCTCTTATTGGGCTTAAGTTTAGATATGAATGACCTTCTACTTGAAATTCTAGCATTTGATGTTTAGCATCATGATATTTCTTTTTTCGATCTAAAGTTCTAGTTGTGGCTCCCGGCCCCTTAACCACCAATAGCCAAGGCTAAGGAGTGGTGTGCCACTTTGGTAAATCCCTCAATTATCATTAGATTAAGGTGTAATTCCTCAAACCACTAATAAGAGAAGGATGTGCTTTGAATAAAGCAGCGGAATCATTCACTATGTATATACATTCATCAAAGTGCAAAAGCAAGAAAATGTAAAATGCTACATTCAATCCAACACAATATAAGTAAGAAGTAAACATGCAGCTCAGAATAAAATAGTACAGTAAAAGAACATACATAGATATCTGAATTATTACATCAATTTTAAGATAAGCTTAAAATGAAATAAATCACTCCTCTTCATAAGTAAAATAAAATGACAACCAATCTACTGATCTTCTACCCTGACCTATTGCTCCTCCAAGAATGGCTACTCTTCAAGCACAAGGTCCTCAATTTGCTCAGAACCTACCATTATCGGTTTCACATAGATAGGGCCCCAACCTAAGAAAAGAAAATATGGTTAGACATATTGTTTAAGTACATTTTAGGCTGTTTAAGTTCATGAGTTTTATGATATCACCATTTTACTTAGACTATAAAACAAGCAAAGCATAAGGGTGCAACAAGTATACAAAGGGATATGGAAAGTTATAAATACATCGTTTATAACTGGGCAACAATAATGCAAAAGAACAAACCTCAATACCAAGCTGTGACAAGGTTAGGCATATATATATAAATAAAGTAAGAAAAGCACTAAATGAAAAGACTCATCCTAAATATGCTAATGATCATATGACATATGCATGTTAAAAATAATTAATTTGACTATGATATTTATAGTAAGCAGTAACAGAAACTAGCATTCTATAAGTAAGTAGGTAAAGTAAAACTGACTGAAGTAAAATACTACAGTAAAATAGTAAACAATAAATATTAAATAGCAAATGGGTATGTAATGACTGCCATATCAAAATGAAGGCTAATCTAGCCTACTGCAATAAGTATATTCTTTGTATTATTTGAGGCTAAGCTGGTAAATAACAAGGAAGAAACTCAACTGAAGAGGTAATAAGTACAAATGCAGTAATATTTTAGTTATTTACTTTACTTCTATGGACATATCCAAAAGTAGCTGAGGAGTCAAGCACATTTGCAAGACTAAGCGGGTTCTAACTTAACACAACACTCCTTAATGAGTAATGTTAAGTAATCCTTATTTCTCCTTACCCCTGTCCAGTAGGGTAAAATGCGCACCATCAACAAGTAACTAAACCCTATGTAAATATTATCTTAATTATTGTAAGTTTTCATTTTATGTATCAATGTTCTTATATAACATGTTAAAGTTAAAGGCACAAAGTACAAGGAATGCAAAAGCAACAAGTAATGGACTCTACTATAAACAGGTGATATCTTTTGTTATCAACTTAATCCGTTCTAATTACTCTAAGTTATACAAGTTCATGATCTCCAATTTCTACTATCATGTATAACTTAGAAGCATGACTTTATGAGTTAAAAGTAATTAGAATTGATCAGGTTCTAACTTAATTCAATTAATATCGCTTATAAGTTAAATAAGCAATCAACACGTCCTATTTGATAAAATTAGACGCTCTAAGCTAAGATGTGATCAAAATCAACTAAGACTAGGAATTATCCATTAAAAACCATGAATTGGGTTTAATCACATTATACAAAGTGTAAAAGCTTAAGGACTAAAGCTTAAGTTTATTTGTGGACTAATGATTAAAGCAAATTATATTAAACATAATCAAAGCTTATATTAAACATAATCAAAGCTTAATAGGAGGGATCTCCTAATCTTAATCTAAAGTTAAAAGATAAAATAATCAGAATTAAATATAAAAATCTAGAAACTAATAAAACTAAGATTTTATCCATTGAATAACCCATTTATTTAATGAATAAAATCTAACCAAGTATTTATTCCTAATCTTAAAGGAAAGATCCTAAGGTGGAGTGTAGACCCTAAGAAGCTCCTAATAAAAGACTTAAAGGATTTTAAGAATTAAGGATAATTAATATAATTTATCTTTATGTGATGTCCTAATTTACTCAAAGAGATGTGTGATTAGGACTAAGTTAGAAGGTATTAATTTTACTAGGGATTTTCAAAACATGAAATGGAAATTTTACAAAATTACTAAATTATGGGGTTAAGGGTTCTAAATTGATTCTAAATTAGTTTTATTATTGATTTTAATGATTTAAATAATATTTTAGGGGTTAAGGGCACTTAACCTAAATTTTGGGCAAAATGACAATTTTGCCCCTACTTATGGGTCTAAAATACTAATTTTTTAATTAAGGGCTCTAAATTGGATTCTTTTGGTGCTTAATGATTTTTTACTATCTAACATGAAGATAGACAGTAGGTACATCAAATTTGGACAAGAATTAAGTCATATGGGTTCAATTTATGGATTTTAATCTATAAGGTCCTTTTGGTAATTTCACTTAGCGAAGCCTAAAAATTTAATAATTTATTATTGTCTACTATCCAAGGATTCCATAGAGTCCAAGAACACTAAATTATGATGTATAATGATTAAGTTATGATCGATTCAATATTAGGGTTATACTATGTAAATTTAGGGTTTATAATAGAGTCAAAAACCTAACTTTTACATATTTAAAAATCACCTCCAATTTCATATGACACTTAATTTTACTAAATTCATGTTTATTTTTGATATATTTTGGCTCCAATAGGGTCCTAGAGTTATTATAATGCGAAAAATGTGAAGTTTAGGCAATTCCGAACAATTTTGGGTAATTCCGAACTATTCAGGGCGCTACAGCGCGCTGTGGCGCGCTACGGCATAGCCAACCTGAGATGCGGGATCTACGGTGCGTGGCAACGCTTTTTGGCATTGCGGCGGTTTCAACGTTACGACCCCCAATTTCCCGAGAGCTGGATGTTACGGCGCCCTATAGCGCCCCTTGGCTGAAAGCTAGGCGTTACGGGCACTGTGGCATGCTACGACAGATTCTTATTTGCAGAATTCTTCTTAGCATATCTCCACACATGAAAATGATTTCTTATTTGCAGAATTCTTCTTCTAATGCACTTGAAGCAATTATACTGGATAAGGTAGTGCGACGGCGAATAGCATCGACCACCACATTTACTTTACCTGGGTAGTATTGGATATCTAAATCACAATCGCTGATAAGTTCCAACCATCTTCTCTGACGGTAGTTCAGCTCATGCTGAGTGAATATATATTTCAAACTCTGGTGGTCGGTGAAGATAGAGCATTGATTTCTATACAGATAGTGATGCCAAATTTTTAAGTCGAACACTACTCCTGCAAGCTCGAGGTCATGAACAAGATAGTTCTTTTAATGTGGCTTAAACTGACGGGAAGCATAAACCTTTCCTTCTTGCATTAGTACTTCACCCAAGATTATACCAGAAGAATCAATATAGGTTTAGTAGTTCACACCTTATTTAGAAAGAACTAGAACTAGAGTAGTGGATAGTGCATCCTTCAATGCTTAAAATGCATCTTCACATACTGAAGACCATTCGAATGGTACGACCTTCAGGGTTAACTTAGCCAGTGGGGAAGCTATCTGGGAAAAGCCAATCACAAACTTTTCGTAATAATCAGCTAAACCCAAGAAACATCTGATGTCGATTCCTGATTTGGGTTGAATCCATTCATGGATAGTATTGTCCTTATTTGATCAACTCTAATGCTCTGGACATCTACAACATGACCCAAAAATGCTACTGAATCGAGCCAGAGTTCACATTTTAAGTACTTGGAGTCGAGCTCGTGGTCACATATTTCTTCTAACACTATTCTTAAGAGAACTTCATGTTCTTTTTTGTTCTTAGAATAGATCAGATTGTCGCCGATGAAGACGATAACAAATTTATCGAGGTAGGGTTTGAGAATGCGCTGCATTAGATTCATGAATATTGAGGGTGCATTCGTTAACCCAAATGATATTTTTAAGAATTCAAAGTGTCCATATTGAGTCTTGAATGCTATCTTTTTGATATCAGAGTCCTTAACTTGCAGTTGATGATAACCAGATCACAGGTCAATCTTCGAGAACACTTTGGCTCTTGATAGTTGAATGAACAAATAATATATGCGAGGAAACAGATACTTTTTCTTGATTGTGACCTTATTCAGCTCCCGATAGTCGATGCACATAATCATCGAGCCATCCTTCTTCCTTACAAATAGTACCGGTGCTCCCCAAAGAGACAAGCTCGGTCTAAAGAGACCCTTCTCTAGGAGTTCCTGCAACTGTTTATTCAACTACTGCAATTCCTTGGGAGCCATATGATAAGGGGCTTTGGATATGGGTTGGGTTTCAAGAATTGTGCCTATTGCGAACTCCACTTCTCTAGTGGGTGGAAGACCAGGTAGAACTTCAGGGAAGACATCGAGAAGTTCATAAACGATAGGGTTTTTGGTTATGGTAATGTTATCCTTCTTTTCACCTAGTATTGTCACTAGGTAGGCATTGCAACCTTTCTTGACTAGCCTTTATGCTTCTATAGCATTAATTAATGAAGTTCATGTGCTAAGGTTAAGGATTTGGCCTGATTGCTGCTACCTAGGGTGATTTTCTTCTTCATGCAGTTGATAGTGACATTATGTTGACTCAACCAGTTCATGCCTAAGAGCACATCAAAGTTATCTATAGGAAGGAACTAGCTTGGCTTCAAATTATTTATCTTCAATGGGAATTGGTATTTTACAGAATTGACGAGCTGGCATTAACCTAATGCTTAAAGGATTGGCTAGGCGATATAGAAGTAGGTTGAGTGACTTTGCCTAATTTTTAGAAACAAAGGAGTTACTAGCTCCAGTATCGAATAGTATATTGCAAGGTTTTTCATTTACATAAATTAAATCTATTTACAGATGCAATAATTACTAACTACATTAAGCAAGCAGTAACTGTAAAAACAAAGGGGCTCAAAAGCGTTTACATGACAGCACTTGGTTATCCTCAGCAGCCTCAATTGGAGTGAGGGTATAAACACGAGTAGGGCCGGCATGCCTGCTATTATAAGTTTTCCGTGGTTGCGGCTTAGGAGAATTTGGGTGAGGGACAATGGCTATCTCGCACCATGGAGCTGTAGAAGAAGGTAATGTTGCTGAAGGTTGGGGGGTCTTTCTGAATAGGTCAAAGACTTGCCGACGCTTGGAGTGATTGATTTAGTCATCGTCGATGGTTTTTTTGGCTGCACATTGTAGATAATTGTGGCTTGACCTTCTGCAGGTGTAACAAGCATGGCCCCCATGGTAGCATCGACCATAGGGATGAGGCCTCATGCAGTCATTGAAGAGGTCGGTGGGTGGAGTTTCTGCTTCGAGCTGATATACCCTAGCTCTCTTAAGTTGTTTGCTTCTATATTTGGTCTCACAATCGCATGAGGGATGCCTCTAACAGTAGGCAGTGCATAATCTCTTAACACTATACCTCTAGGTTCCCCTAATAATTCTTTCAGATTTTCTTCTATGTTAACTCTTTATGCACTGCCCTGGTGATCTCCCAAATGATTAGCTTCTAAATTATCTATTTTAATGTTATGTTGGATAAGAATTGCGCTTTCTCTTCTAACTCTTAAGTACATTCGCTCAACTTCGGGATCAAACAAAATGTCAATGTTTTCTCTCATATTCATACACTTCTTAAATTCAGCTAGACAAAATGATTACAGTAATTTCAATGAATATTTCAGCAATTCAAATATGCTAAGAAAGTGAATAAGCACTACAATTCTAGTTCTAATAAGCATAATAGATAAACTAAATTAAAACTATAGTTACACTACAGTTAGCACAATACGATATGATTATAGAAAATAAAAATATAAATAATTAAGTAAAAAAGTTTAAATCACTATTTACTTGAAAATTTTACTTAATATAAAATAAAACCGTTCCCCGGCAACAGCGCCAAGAACTTGACAGACGTAAAATACACGTCTGCACTTGCACGCAAGTGCATGTGGTCTGAAGTAATAACTAGAAATTAATTCCAATATTTGTCGTCCTCTGGGAATGGTGGTTTTGATACTAAGTTATATCTTTTTTTAATAATATTTAGAATATTGATTTTTGGTTTGATTTAGTTATTAAATTATCAATGCAAATGACCTTAAGATAAGATATGATTTATTCAAAGAGAAAGAGTTGGGGTTTCATTATAGTACATATAAGGACTTGGTGTTATTACTTCTTTGTTTATATGTATAAATTGATTTATTTATGCCTAATTAAACCATATGATCACTGTTAGAATTGGAGCAATCCTCCAATTATAACAGGCTCAAATTTAGTCCAAAAAGGAGAACTCTCTTTGGGGTTCTACCTCGGCGCTTTAACCTTTATGAGATCGTGGGTTGATTTATCTTTGATTTCCTACGTCTAGGTTGCCAAACATCTTCTTTTACTTGTTAGATCTCACAAACATAGTTTCCATGAACAATGTGTCATGTGCTTACACACGTGGTTTAGCTAGATGAGAGGATGCATTGGATCCAATGGACTATGTCATATTATCCATTGGGTCAAGTCCTCTCATCCCATCTATTTTGCTGGGCTGTAGAGCATGAGTTGATGGGAACTTGGTTCATAAGCATCAAATCTCTTGGTAGAGCTCTTTTTTAAGGAAAGGTGCAAGTGAGCTTTGAGAACTCATCACATAGTTCTCAGCTCTACTTACACTATCTTCCTTTCTCTTGTCCAATTGATGAGATCATAACTCAAGTTCTTTATTTAAAAATTCTTTTAAGTTTTATTTTTAGCCAAATGGTTTGACAAAAGTTTATCCAGGCATTCCATCATAATAATAAATTATAGACAGTTAATGTATAAATCATATTTTCATTCATTTAAACATTTCCATTACAACACCATAATATCCTTACATTTTCCTACGACTACATCCCAACCCTCCTTAAGAGGGTTTAGCTTTCCATTACAAGATAAGTATGAGCATACATGCCAAAGGAAGTAAACCTTGACATGGTTTACAACAACAAATAATCAAAAGAAAGCTTAGAAAAAAATACTAAGAAGCTCCCAAAGGTTTTCTAGGGTTTTCTTGAATTCCCTCCTACACTTCTGCTTAAGTTCTCTTCCTTTTCCCTTGCTGTTTACTTCTCTTCACTCTTCATGTATCACTGTTGGCCTCTTTGAGAGTTCTCCTACTTTTTCATCCTGCATCCTTTCTTTTAGTCCTTTGAATATCAGAAATTGGAACCCTTCCTTAGCTTGAAATTAGCCTTTAGATAGGGGCCTTTTTCAGCCCAAGTATTAATGATATATGCCTTTTCATATTCTTCCACCTCAATGCAAACCTTTTAATTAATCCTTCCAAGTCTCCTTGACTTCCCCTATTTTAATGTTTGTTTGTTCTGGTTTCAAGAGGTAATGGAAAATCAAAAATTTGATTTTGTGTCCTTTCCCATGCTGCATTTAATGATGATTCTGGAATTTTCTGTATCGCACGCTGCGGATCTCCAAAGTGCGTTGTAGCGGTCTTGATCCAAATACTGTTCCGCCGTGGCGCGTTGTAGCAGCTGAAGTTCAAATAATGTTCCGCTGTATATTTTGATGGTTTCCTTGATGTCGCTGCCCATCCGCTATGCTCGCTGCAGGTGCTCTACGGTGGTTGAACTTTTGAAAGGCGGAATAGTAACTGTTCCATTAAATCACATAAAGTTTGCATAAACAATCAGAAATTCTACCGCGGCATGCTGTGTAGTAAAACTTCCAAGAATGCGGAATAATGACTGTTCAATTAGTTCACATAAAGTCCTTAATGATTATTTTTTGTCCCAGGTCAGTGTAAATCCTTTTGGGCATAGCGCCTTGTGGCGAGCCTGGAGCGCGCTGCAGTAGGTTATTTTTAAAGAAAGTGGATTGGCACCGTTCAATTATTTAGCATAAGGTTCTAATTTTGCTCTCGAGAAATGACGCTGCGGCCCACTGTGGCGCGCTGCAGTGGTCATGCTTTCAGGTCTTTATATATCCTTCCAGGTGAGGGAATTTTGATGGAGCGCCATGGCGCGTTGTGGCGTGCTTTGGTGCGCTGCAGTGGGTTTCACCTAGATTTCAGTGATTCAGCTCATGCTTCCCATTTCCTTCACTTTTCCTGCAAATGTAAAATTTCTACTCAAAGCATATGGATATTTATGATGTTTTAAATGTTTAATCACTATATTTTTGCTATAAATTTTGGATATATCAATATTTTTAATATAATGCATTGTGCTCCTTTACTATTGCTTGCTAAATGTGATATCCTTCAACAAAAAATTACTTAGACACCCAAAAATGTACTTAGACTTATGTAAGTCTAACAACTTATTTCTTATTATTGGTTGTGCTTTATCGTATTAAAACTAAATACGATAGACTAGGAGCATGGAGTGGAGCTAGCAGGTGAACTCAGAGTGGAACTAGAGGATCATGAACAGACCTAAAGATTTTACTTATTTTTATATTTATTCTTGTCATGTGATGATGAGTGTATTTTATTTATTGAAATGTTGTAACACTTAGCAAATTTGGACATTTTATTTATTTTAATTTGAGACAAATATTTTTTCTTAATTAATCTAGATGAATGTGTTAGTAATGTATGTCACTATATATGAAAAAAATATCTATATTTTCAATCTTACAGGTCATTTGCCTCTAATAGTGCTAATGTTGGGTTATGATATGTTAATCCAATATTAAGCACTACATTAAACCTCAGTGTTGGTTTATGACACTTAATATGACACCATGTCATTATAAATGCAGCTTCTTTTGGTAAAGCAAATTGTAATAACCCTAATTATCACCATAGCAAATCCAAGTTAAATTAAGCTAAACCAAGCTTTGTTCTATTAGACTCAATGAGTCATTTAAACCTAATCCTAGAAATTTGAAATCAATCGGAGCTCATTTAAGCATTTTAGTAATTTTCCCCATTTTGAAACCCTAAAAAATAGCTAAATTAAATTGATCTCCAAATTAAATATAATTGCATTTTTGAATTCTTCACCATCAAATTAGCTATGGGTGAATTTTTGGGAATTTTTGGAGATCATTTAGGCCTATTTTGATCTAATTTAAATTGATTCAACTGCAATTCAGGGCTTATAACAATCCTAATTGCAATTCCACCCTTCCTTATACGGTTGACTGCCTTCGAACCACGGGCGCCATTCAGATCATCGATTTCTATGGATCTGTTCTGACGACCCGCACCTTCAATCGGATCGGTCTCATCTCAACCATTCTGCAGCTTTGAGATCTGATCCAACGGCATCTAGCTATCCGCCTTAAGTAACCCCCAATTGTCGTTCGATCTTTCGATCTAATCTAATGGCTGATCTAGTGTCCACGCTTGGCCAATAGATGTTGGGAGATCAGTAGTGTTCCTTGTTAACCAAAGATCAATCAGTCAGCTCTGAAGTTCCTCGCCACTGTGGATTATCCCTTTCCTCCAACTCACGCCCGATAAGAGATCCCTTCGTACAGCCATGTTAGGGAGACCGTTAGGATCCTTACCTTTGTGCGTTCAGCACTCCCAGCTGAGGTTCAAGCCCTGTCCACTCCAATTTAGGCATTAGATGGAGCACCCTTGGGCAAAGCCTGAACCATGGCTCTTGGGATTCGTAGTCACCCTAGACCTCTCCACTGCTTATAATTACCTCTGAGATATCACAGTGAGTACCTATGCACACTGTGATCCCCAACTTCCTAGCTAAAGTCCCTAGAGCTCTCTGCACTCTTGGCGATCCCTGCAGTTGCGAACTGCTGATAGAGGGTGTGGTCTAGAGTTCATACACTCTGCCGAACTTCTGTGATCATCAGAAAGCTTTTGAGCTCTTCAATTTGCGTCTATTGTCAGCATTGCCAGGTACTAACCTGAACCCGTCAAGTCATGTGGACTCGATATCTAATTAAGCTGCTATGGGAGCCTCTAAATGTCGTCCAGTGTTCCTTAGCCACCTAGAAAGATTGAGATTGCGATTGGGATCGTTCTGCCTCTATCTAGAGAGTGGCTGCTTATTATCGGGGTAACTTTAGTGCTCAGTGAAGACAAAATCACCTCACTGCACTCCAAAGCCCAATTCCAGCTCCTGTAGCCTCAAACCTTCTTCCATTAGCTAGTCAAACCCATTACAATTGTCTTCAGGATCTGAGCTAGCTCCGATCGATCATATCAATTGATCATGCTAACGGCCAAGCCAATGGCTGAGCTCGAGTACATACCCAGCCATCGGCTGCACCCTTGATCATGTAACCATGGGGGTTTGACTCACCTTACCTCACTGATAGTGTAGGGATTGAACCCCATCCATTTGGTGGTCTCTATGAGGAGAATTAACCCCTCACAATAAACCTTAATCATCTGTATTTAGGTAGTTTCGGTGGAGTAGTCATTCGGCGTTCTAGTTAGTCTTAGTTAGGGCTTCTATGTTTAATCGACGAGCCTTGACTTCCTGAAGGTGTGGTGATTGAAAGCTGGCTGTGGCATGGTGTATTGGCAGAGAATTTGGTAGTCCAAGATACCCTTCCGCGACTATCTGCGAATGGACTATAGGGAACAACGACACTATTGCTACGGATCGGGCCAGCCCAGGCCCGTGTGGTGCGACAATGTCGACCCAGTCAGGCCACGATCCAACCCGCGCTGTTTAGAAATCGGGTCGGATTATTTAATTATTTTGGAATTATTTTCCTTCTGTTTAATAATTGATAAATGGAAAATATGAATTATCCTATTATTTGATTATTTGAAAACATTTAGATTAAATTAATGAAATAGCTTAATCAATTCTTGTCTAATTGGTTTGATCCAATATTGGTATTTTAACTAGAAAATTATAAGGAATAATAATATGAATAAAATTCTATATCTAATGGTTAGATTTTTTAATTTAACCTAATCTCCCTATAATCCTAATTAAGGCATAATTAATTCATTAATTATTCGATTCTCTTGATTAGGGTCTTTGATTATTCATAAGATAGAGGAGAACCTATGCATGCCTTTAAAAATAATCAAAGAGCTTTAAATTTGTTAATCACCTCTTAATCACCTTGATTCTTAATTAGTGATTTATGGTCCAATTAACCCTCTAATTTTGGTGAACCAAGTTCTTCTTAGCTTCTTAAGTGTACTAGAACTAGCCCATGTATTTATTTTTCCATTTTGAGCCCTAAACTTCTTAATCACTTTCCTTAAGCCTTAAAAAGTGATTAGTGATAATTAATCTTACCTTAACTTCAAACTTGAAGTTTAGTGCCTTATTTCTCTTATTAGTCCATTCTAAGTCTATTAGAACTAATTAGAATCAATTTGGATGCTTAAATCCTAAAATCTCAATTTTAGCCTTAAGAATGGTATTTTGGTCATTTTGACCAAAATGTGGTTTAAGAGCCCTGAAACCCTACAAATGTTGTTAATTGCTTCTAATCATCATGATAAAGCATTAAGATTATTCATTAAGCTTTTAGACCTAGTCAATCAATCTAAATTGCTTAAGGTATTTTTCTTCCTAAATTCCTCTTAAGTAAGCATCTAAGGCATTGGAAGTAATCTTAGATCTTTCTCTTAATCTTGATTAATGATAGCAATCTTATAGAATCAGTTTTAAATGCTTTATCATCCTTTTTCAATTATATTATCTTATCCTTGGAAATTCTAATTTATTTAATCCCTTGACCCCTCTTGAATCTTCCTTGTGGGTTTAGGTTGGTTCAACCTATAAAATAATGTGATTATTCTATAGATTGAACTTATATCTTGGATTCATATATTCTTATTTGATTATTTTGTCTTATAATCATAGACTTAACCTTTCTTTAACTGATCATAGTTTCTTAATCCTTCAGCTCTATGACTCTCTATCTTTAGAATAAGAGGGGGAGTGAACCTTTAGATTCTTAGAAGATTAGTACTTTGGATTCAGGATTGAACCCTAATTTAGAGATTAAGTTCAAAATACTTAAATCTTGATTGGGCATAATCAAGATTTGGGTTGAGTTATTAAAATACATTAATTAAGTCATTGATTTAATTACTTAATCTTTATAGTCGTCACTTCTGATTATGAATTAGAACTATTAAGTTCTAATGTTAACTTTAAGGTCGCAAATCTGAGTTGTACTGGATAATTGGATATTGGAGATCCTAAGCCTGTACTAGCTAAGAATAGATATAACCTATTAAATTTAGACAATAACAGATATCACATATGTCTAGTTGAGCCTCTTTCTTACTTGATTATTACTGCTTTGTATACCTTGTATTGAGCCTTTTTCCTTGGACATACTAGTTGGACATACTATATTTGATGAGTACCCTATGTTAGACTTGAATTTGCATACACATAATTTAGTTCATTCAGTATAGTAAAGTGTGTTCTAGCTTAGTTTGACTCTTCAGTTTAGTTCTTTGTTTAAAGATTAGACTCAGACCTATCTTTGTACTTGGCTAGGGGGATACATGTCTAAGTCTATAAGTTCCATGTGGACCTAGCTCTACAGATGCCTAGGGGGATACATGTTGAACTTTATGTGTAGTGGCCCTGTCTAGCCCAATTTTGTTATGACAGTACTATGTTAGACATACTTTTACTTTCAGTTCAGTTCTAGTTCAGTGGCTTGTTTAGCCATATGATTTACTTGCATTTTTATTGTTTTCTGCATGCATTTTCCTTTTATTTCAGTTCAGGATTTGTTCAGCGCTTACATATGTAGGATGTTAGTTTTATACAGCTTTTTTATACCTCAGTTCAAAATTATTATGTAAATTAGCGCGTATTCATATGATCATAAGCATATTAGGATGATTTTTCTTTAAATACTTTCAGTTATTATATATTTACTCCTTAAACCTTCTTGCAGCTTCTGGTTGAGGTATGTTACTCTACATACTTTGTTTTGAGTGGTCATAAATATTAATTTTTAGCTATCCTATTCTTATATCTTGTTGTACCTTACTTACTCATATGCTTAGTATAAGATGTGATATCTTAAAATGTTCAGTTCATTTAAATTAGCCTAAAATGTGCTTAGACAATTGTCTAACTGTAAGTTTTTCTTTTCTTAGCTGGGACCCTGGCATTGTGATACTAGCAATGTCAGATTCAGAGCTTTTTGTTGAGGTTCTTGCTGGAGAGGAGCTCGGCCAGAAGGAGGAGCTTCCTGTGGCTTAGATTAGTTCATTATTTTATTTCAGCTGTGAGGATGAGTGCTCATCTTACTTTAACTTCAAAGTCTGTAATAAAGTAGTTTTTTTGATGTATTGACTTTTTGCACTGTTATATTGAGTTGAGTTACTGCTTTACTTTTTCTGTGCTGTGATGTGATTGTTATGTTACTTTTCTGCTTCTTCTACTTTGAAGTTTTGATGTATAATTTTCAGTCTCAGGTGACAAGTTTTCTGATTAAGACGGGTTAGGTTTATACCTAACTCATTTGTAGCTAGAAGGTTTTCCCTAGGTGGAGACCGTATTCGTCGTAATCATGTTAATCTCAGTATTAGCATGACCACAGAGGGTATGGGGCCCTACAGCTAGTATCAAAGAACACCATAAGGTATCATATTTGGATTTGTATTTCTTTCTACGTAATGGACCGTTCTTCTGAAAATTTCAGTCATCAAAATATAACATCCATAGCATAATACTCTCAGCAACTTTATGAAAGTGTAAATTTGAAGATATCTATTTAAGATAATTAAGTCATTCTCCAAATAAAAAGTAAACTTCTAAACTCTTCTGATATAATGAAATGGAGTGTGAAAGAACAGAATTGGACTACTACATCGTCACCTTCGACGTTGTCTGGAAACTCATCCACAAATGGAGAAAAGGAAGTGAGAGATCCATTGCAGGAGTATCAGCACAAGGAATTCTAGTTTTAGACAACCTTCTTCAAGAACCTATATATAGAGGTCTTGACTTCCCAATCTTAGCAAGAGAATGGTTGAATTGTGAGGAGTCAGTTCTGAATCATATCAAATGTGCCGAGTTCATCCACATCGATCTTACAACCTATCTTCTTCAAGACTATGCGGGATATTAGTGGGACATTGCTAGTAAGATGCTTGAGAGAAATGGCAAGAGGAAGTGTCAAGTTGTGACATTCAAGGACTTCTATCTCGCATTTAGTGCTGAGTTTATTAAAGAACATTAGTGTTAGGGTTGTAATCCTTTATTATCTTATGAACTCAGAAATCATATAAATTTTTCTATTTCCTTTTAACATATATAAACCTTCTTTCTTGAAAGTAATGAAATTTCATGGTTTTCAAATGAATGTCATATTTAATTTTTGCCTTTGCTATTTCTTAAATTAGTTCTAAAATTAAGATTTGTCTTGTTAACTCAAGATGAATCCAGGATCACCCCCAACCACTACACATATTAAGTCTGCTATAGCTTCCAGTAGTTTAACTAATGAAATAACCCATCTTTGGGGGATGGTAGCTGCAATGTCAGAGAACCAAACTTAGCAGGCTTTAGCTATCCAGAAGCTAATTGCCGTCCATCCCCATCCCTCAATAGCTAACCATGTATCAGTTGTTCCTGCCTAACTTACACCTCATTCATTCTATCATTCAACTAATGGTCTTCTTCATAGCTTTCTTAGGTTAAGACCTCCTACTTTTAGTGGGAATCGGTCTCAGATGGACATGGCTAATTGGCTGAAAATAGTTGAAAAGAATTTGATCTGTCTGAAGTGTCCAAACTCGGAAGCCATTCGTCTCACTACGCACTTATTCCACAAAGAAGCAGAATATTGGTGGGATAACATCAGAGACACTCGTTTTGCCGACTACAAAATCTAAGATATTCCGTGGGATGAATTTGTTGAAGCATTTAGAGCTGAATTCATTTCATCTTCTGAACAAAACATCATCGAGGATACCATTCTCAGATTGAAGCAAGGAGGTTGGTCTGTCTTAGATTATGAGATAGAATTTTGAAGATTAGCCCACTTTACCCCAAAGTTTGTATGAACTAAATCTATAAGGTGCCATAGGTTCCTGAGTGGGTTACGTGATTCCTTGAAGGATCACGTAGTCCCGCTTCACCTTACCAATTTTGCTGAACTCATCGAAACAAAAAAGTGGTGGAACACCACCAAACTGAACGGTGTCTCAAATGTAAGATCCAAGCAGCTCCCAACCATCATGAAGTTTTCAAGAAGCATAGACCTCAATCTGCCAAAGTGTATCACTTTAAAGCTACACCTCCAGCTGAACCAATTCAAGGCTGCAATCAGTCTCATATGTATGGCAAGTGTTATCACTTCGTCCTCAAACTGAACGGTATCTCAAACGTAAGATCCAAGCAGCTCCCAACCATCATGAAGTTTTGAAGAGGAATTGACCTTAATCTGCCAAAGTGTATCACCTCAAAGCTGCACCTCCACCTGAACCAATTCAAGGCTGCGATCGGTCTCATCCGTATGGCAAGTGTTATCACTATGGCCACAAGTGCTACACCTGCAATCATCCAAGCCATCTATTCTATTGTTGCACACATACTGAAATAGTGGACAGTGTTCAAATAAATTGTTCTCAAAGAAATTAGGTGTTCAGGGAAACACCCTTGAACAAAAGAAATTCGGGCTTGGCCATAATGCCAGCCCATTCTGCTGAACCAGCACGTGAGCAACCTGTCGCTCCAAAATTTCAGAACTAATTCAAGAAGCTGGCAAATAATCGTCCTACTGGTCCTGCTCGAGTTTAAGCTCTAATTCCTCTTGAAGCCGCAGAGGACAACAACATGGTTTCAGGTGCACATTTCTAAATTTCTTCTTTAATTTGTAATTCTGCGCTTTAAATATTGCAATTAGTTAATGCAATGTGTATGAATAATTTTACGCACGCTTTATTTTAATGACCAACCCGGCGATGTGTTATTTGACACTGGGGCTAGTCATTTGTTTATCTTTGAGAGTTTTATCAACTTGCTTAAGTTAAGTACCTATAAGTTAGCTAAGTCATTAAATGTTGGACTTCCGTCTGGAGCCCAACTCAGTGCACATAAGTACTGTGATATCAAAATTCTATTGAATAATTAGATGTTCGATGCCAAATTAATCATCCTGCCATTAGCCAATTTTGATATCATTCTCAAAAAGAATAGGCATAGTAATCACAATGCTGCGAAAAATTGCCTTAAGAAGAATATCACTCTTCATTCTCAGGGCAAGCCTGCAACTTTCGTAGAAAAGATTAGTACCAAGTTATCATTAATAAATGCCATCAAAGCTGAGAGATTAATTAGTAACTGATGTATTTCTTTTCTTATCACTATGATGAGTGAAGCAAAAGAAGGCATTTCTCTTTCCGATTGTAAGGTGATGAAAGATTTAGAAGATGTATTTCCTGAAGATCTACCAGGAGTACCTTCATTTAGAGAAGTAGAGTTCTCTATTGAATTAATTCCCAGCACTCATTATATATCTAAATCACCTTAAAGAATAACACCTAAGGAATCACAAGATCTTAACGAACAGTTGCAAGGGCTCTTGAGCAAAGGCTTCATTATACCTAGCATGTCTCCTTAGAAAGCACCAGTTTTATTCGTTAAAAAGAAAGATGGATCTATGTGGATATGCATATGTAATAACCCTAGGTTATTACTTAGCTTAATTGCATCCTAATTATTATTCCATTGAGTTCATCTAGTCATTAGAATCAATTCTCGAAGATTTGGAGTGATTCGGAGCTCAATTTAATACTTGGATTATTTTAATAATTTTTAATTAACTAGAAATTTGAAATATTTAATTTGACCTCAAAATCAAAATTTGACTTTGCCATTGCGCTCGTCATCCCCAAATTAGCTAAGGGTGATGCATTGGTAGCAATTGGAAGTCATCAAAAATTTATCGAATATTTAAATATTTAATATACCCCAAAAATTAGAAAAAATAAATACTCATCGAAATCAAAATCCGAGTTCACCGTTGCATTCCTCACCCCTAAATTAGTTAGGGGTGAATATTTGGGATTTTTATAAAATCTGACTTTTAAAGCCATAATTAATTAAATAAATTGAATTGAAATTTATTAAATATCCATTTTTATTAATTCCATCTTCTTTTCCTAAACTAAGTCCACTCTACTCCTTCCTTCCTTCCCAGCACCTTTCTCCCCACACCCTACACTCAAGTGGGCTGCTACCCTCTCCTTCCCCTCCATGTTGATGGGAAGGCTCATTAATGAGCCATTTCCCCCTCTCCTCCATAAAGATTGTCCCCAGCCCTCTTCCCTCTGCATTTTGCTCAGCTGAAGTTCATCCCTCTCTTTCTCTCATTTTCATTGTTGTACTTACTTTTGTAAGAAACCTCAGCTCTCTTCCTCCTCTTGCTAACAGTTAAAGAAGAAGAAGAAACTTAACCCTCAAGCTCTCAAGCTCCCAAGGATCTTTAGAGAAACATGTCGCTTGCAAGTCTAAGGTACCTCCCTTCCCCCATTGAATGGATTCAATGACTACTCCATTTTTGCTCTTATGCTTATTTTATATTATTAGAAATCTAAGAATGGGATATAGAATCCATTAGAGCTCCTTGAGATAGAAAATTTTAGGGAAGAAAATCAGCTCTATTTTTCCTTCTTTCTGCATGCCTAAATATTTAACCTCCTTATTTGTATTATTAAAATAATTGTTTCATATCGATTTTAATATCAATGGAAAGGTCTCGAAAATACCTTTCCATCGATATATAGCACCGCATGCGAAGTGCTATAAATTGAGAGTATTTGAGTGCGAAAGGAGACCCGTTACCATTTTCGCACAGACAAAATCACCGTATGGCGCTACAGTGCACCGTAGGGCCTGAGTTTCGAAATTGGGTCCGCCATAGTGCTCCACAGCGCGCCGCATTGGCATATAAGTTTGACAAAGCATAAAACTTTGATGAAATTAAATAAAATCCATCATAGCGTGCCACAGCGTAGAAATCCGCTGCAGCGCGCCACGGTGCTAAAATTCGTCATAGCGCCAGAAAGCTCTGTCGCATACCAGAGCGCCTGGCTCTCGGCCAGAAAGTGCCACAGTGCGCCGTAGCGCCCAGAAATGTCCGAATGTGCCCAGAACTGTCCGGAATTGCCCGAATTTATGATTTTTCGCATTTTAATGACCATAGGACCCTAATAGGGCCAAAATATATCAAAATCAAATCTGGATTTAGTAAAATTATGCACTGTATAAAATTGTATGTGATTTTTTAATATGCAAAAATTAGGTTTTAACCTCTTTGATAAATAATAGAACCCTAATATTGAAATGACAATAACTTGATCATTAGTGTTCTTAGACTTTATGAAATCCTTGGATAGTAGACAATAATAAACTAACTGAATTTTTAGATTTCACTAAGTGAAATTACCAAAATGCCCTTATAGGTTAAAACCTTTAAATTGAACCTATAGAACTTAATACTTGTCCAAATTTAATGTACATACTGTCTATCTTTATGTTAGACAACAATGAATTATTTAGCATCAACAAAATTTAATTTGGAGTCCTTAATCAAAAAGTAGTATTTTAGACTCTTAAGTAGGGCAAAATGGTCATTTTGCCCAAAATTTAGGTTAAATGCCCTTAACCTCTAAAATATATTTTAAATCATCAAAATAGTAATAAAACTGATTTGGAATTAATAAAGAACCCTTGACCTCATAATTAAGTAATTTGGCAAATATTCTCATTAAAGACTTGAAAATTTCCTATGATATTTCATTATGAGCTTTTTAGGATCTTCACTTGCACCCTAGGACCTTTTCCCTTAAGAGTAGGAGTAGATCCTATGTTAAAATTCATTCATTGAGTAAATGGGTTATTCAATGAATAAAACCTTAGTTTTATTAATTTTTAGATTTTTATACTTTAATTATGATTATTTTATCTTTTAATTTTTGATTAAAATTAGGAGATCCCTCCTATTAAGCTTTGATTATGCTTAATAGAATTTGCCTTAATCATTAGTTCACACTTAGACTTAAACTTTAATCCTTAAGCCTTATCCTTTGGATTATGTGGTTAAACCCAATTTGAGGTGGTTAATGCATAATTCCTAGTTTTAGTAGATCTTGATCAAATCTTAGCTTAGAATATCTAAATTCATCAATTAGAACATGATGATTTCTTATTTAAACTTATAATCATTGTTGATTGAACTAAATTAGAACCTAATCAGTTATAGTTGCTTTTAACTCATAAGGTAGTTCTTCTAAGTTATACTTGGTAGTAGGAATTGGAGATCCTGAACTTGTATAACATAGAGTAGTTAGAACAAATTAAGTATATAACAATAGATATCACTTGTGTGTAGTAGAGTTCCTTGCTTACCATTGACTTGTACTTTGCATTCCTAATATTATTTGCCTTATTCCTTGAACATGTCATATAAGAACATTGATGCATAAAATAAAAACTTAGAATAACTAGGATAACATTTGCATATAGTTGAGTTACTTGTTGATCTTGCACATTTTACCCTATCGGATAGGGGTAAGGAGAAATAAAGATTACTTAACATTACTCATTGAGAAGTGTTGTGTTAAGTTAGAACCCGAATACTCTTGCAATTGTGCTTGACTTCTCAGCTACTTTTGGATATGTCCATAGAAATAAAGTAAATAACTAAAATATTACTGTATTTGTGATTACTGCCTCTTTAATTCAATTTTTATTCTGTTATTCTGGCCTAGCCTCAGATGATGCTAAGAATATATACATATACTTATTGCAGCAGGCGAGATTAGCCCTCTTCTAATCTATAGTCATTACATACATATTTACTATTTACTATTTATCATTTACTGTTACATTCTACTTCAGCCAGCTTTACTTTACCTACTTACTTATTTATAGGATGCTAGATTTCTTACTATTTACTTGTACTTATCACAGATTAATCACTTACTCTTAGACTTGTATATTTCATCTGATCATTAGCATATTTAGGATCAATCTTTTCTTTCAGTACTTTTCTTACTTTATTTATATATAAATATGCCTAATCTTATCACAGCTTAGTGTTAAGGTATGTTCCTTTGCCTCATATGTTGCTCAGTTATAAATGATGTATATATAGCGTTCAATATCCCTTTGTATACTTGTTGCATCCTTACGTATTATTTGTTTTATAGTCTAAATAAAATGGTGATATCATAAAACTCATGAACTTAAACAGCCTAAAATATACTTAGACAATATATCTAACTAGATTTTTCTTTTTTTAGCTGGGGCCCTATTATTGTGAAACCGACAATGGTAGATTTCGAGTTATATAAGGTAGTCAAGCCTTCTGAAGATCAGATTCAGGAGGAGGAGTGTGCTGTTGCTGGAGATCCTTAGCTTTGCTTCTCTTTTATTTTTGTGAAGATGAGAGCTTTTATCATTTTCATTAAAACTTAATAAATGCTTATAATAATTCAGATATTCATGTATGTTCTTTTACTGTACTATTTTATTATGAGCTGCATGTTTACTTCTTACTTGTATTGTAGTGGATAGGATGTTGTATTTCTTACTTTTCTTACTTCCGCACTCTGATGAATGTATATACTTAGTCAATAATTATGTTGCATTATTCAGGGCACATCCTTTTCTTATTAATGGATTAAAGATTATACCTTAATCTAATGATAAGTGAGGGATTTTTCAAAATGGCACACCTTTCCTTAGCCTTGATTATTGGCGGTTAAGGGGTGGGGCGCCACAGTATAGATTATCATGAGTTATATAAAGTCACTATCAAGAATAAGTATCCCTTGCCAAGAATCGATGATCTGTTTGGCCAGCTATCTGGAGTTATCATATTTTGTAAAATTCATTTAAGATCTGGATACCATCAGTTGCTTTTAAAAGAAGCTGATGTTGAGAAAATTGTTTTCTGTATCCGTTATGGCTATTTTGAATTCCTTGTGATGCCTTTCAGACTTGATGCAGCGAGTCCTTAAGCCATATTTAGATAAATTTGTCATTATCTTCATCGACAACATTCTCATTTATTCTTGAACTTTAAAAGATCATGAGGATCATTTGAGGATAGTATTAGAATCCATGCGCGATCATCAGTTATATGCCAAGTTTTCTAAATGCAAATTTTGACTAAATTCTGTTGCCTTCTCGGGTCATATAGTCGATGACCAAGGTATTCGAGTTGATCAAAAGAAAGTAAGTGCAATTTAAGATTGGGTACAACCCAAGTCAGTTACTGATATTAGAAGCATTTTATGATTGGCCGAATATTACCGAAAATTTATCAAGGGCTTCTCTCAAATCGCCTCGCCATTAACCAAGTTAACTCAGAAAGCAGTCCCTTTTATTTGGAGTCTTGTGTGCGAGGAAGCATTCCAAACCCTTAAAGATGCAATCTCTATTGCTTTAGTACTTGTTCTGCCTAAAGAAGGTTTGAATTATCAGGTGTACACCGATGCATCTAGGATTGGATTAGGTTGCGTTCTAATGTAAGAGGGCAAGGTAATTGCTTACGCCTCTCATCAATTGAAACCCCATAAGAAGAATTATCAAGTTCATGATCTTGAACTTGCTATTGTAATTTTCGCTCTAAAAATCTGGCGTCACTACCTATTTGGAGTTCAGTGCTCTATTTTCACTGATCATCAAAGCTTAAAATATATCTTCACTCAGAGAGAATTGAACTGCCAACAGAGAAGGTGGTTAGAACTCATTAACATTTATGACCTGAATATTCAATATCACCTATGTAAAGCAAACGTGGTGGACGATGTTCTTAGTCATCGTGCTATTCTATCTGCCATGATTTCTTCAAGTTCATTAGAGCAACAGTTTCGTAAGCTTGAAATTTCACTAGTAAGCGATGATATGCTAAGTTTGCCTCTGGTAAATATTAATGTCGAACTCACTTTCCACAGAGATGTCTCCATCTTGCATAATAAAGATGAAGACTATCTGAGATTTAAAGTTGACATTGAAGGAACTCATCATCAAAGTTCTGCAGATGTGTAATGGTGTAAATTTATCAATGGAATCGTATGTGGATTCCTAAGTCCATGCATCGTGAAGTTCTAATTGAAGGCCATAATTCTGGATATCATGTTCATCCAGGCAGTACTAAAATGTACCAGTATTTAAGGCATTCTTTTTGGTGGGGCAGTATGAGGAAAAGCGTAGCTGATTTTGTGGCTGAGTGTCATGCTTGCAATTTGGTGAAGGCCAAGCACCAAAGGCCTGGTAGTCTCCTGCATCCTTTAGAAATCCCTGAATGGAAATTATTCGATATCTCAATAGATTTTGTTATGGGATTGCCTCGTGCAAAATCTGGCATTGATGCAAACTGGGTTATTGTAGACCGGTTAACTAAATCAGCGCATTTCATTCCTATCCGTTAGACTGACTCTATCGAGAAGCTTGCAAAGCTTTATATTAAGGAGATTGTTAGGCTGCATGGTATTCCTAAGTCGATAGTATCTGATAGAGATAGTAAGTTTACTTCTAAGTTGTGGCAAGCAGTGCATCAAGATCTGAGAACTACCCTAGCTATGAGTACAGCTTTTTATCCTCAAATGAATGGTCAGATTGAAAGAGTAAATCAAGTTCTTGAATATTTGCTTCAGCTCTATATTCTTGAATTTGTAGTTCCTGGGAAGATCTTATCACGTTAGTGGAGTTTGCGTATAATAACAGCTTCCAAGCCAGTATTAAAATGGCTCCCTATGAGGCCTTATATAGCAAAAAGTTCAATTCTCTGCTAGCATGGTCAGAAACAAGAAGCATTCAGCTTTTTGGATTTGAGTTGGTCAAAAATAATAATAAGATGATTCATTTAATTCAGCGGAGAATCCATTTTGCTCAAGATCATTATAGCAAGTATCATGATGCTCATCACCATCTATTAGAATTAAGTGTTAGAGATTTTGCTTACCTGAAAGTGAGTTCAATGAAGGGTGTCTTTAGATTTGGTGTAGCAGGAAAACTCAGTCCCTGCTATGTTGGAACTTTTGAGATACTAGCCAAGGTAGGATCATCAGCCTACAGATTGAATCTTCTTAATGACTTTGTAGTAGTTCACAATGTGTTCCATGTGTCATTATTAAGAAGATGTCTCAGAGACACTTCTCATCTCGTTCAGCTTCCAGCAGTGGGAATTCAGCCTGATCTTTCTTATATCGAAGAACCAGTGAAAATTTTAGCTCGTGATCAGAAGCAGTTAAGAAATCGTTCAATTCCAATGGTTAAAATTCAGGGGAATAATCGATCGTTAGAAGAATCTACTTGGGAGAAAGAAGTGGATATGCACCAGAAATATCTGCAACTCTTTGTAAGCTTAGGTACTTTCCTATTTCCTTCTTTCTAGTTATTATTCAATATTTCATTTGCGTAATACTTTATTCACTTGGGTGATGTTGGGGACGACATCATTCTTATGTGGGGGAGCATGTAACAACCCTAGTTGTTGCCATAGCTACTCCAAGTTAAATTAAGCTAAACCAAGCTTTGATTTTGATTCCATTAAACTCAATGGGTCATTTAAACCTAGCCCTAAAAGTTTGAAATCAATCGGAGCTCATTTGAATATTTTAATAATTTGGCTCATTTTGAAACCCTAAAAAATAGCAAAATTAAATTGATCTCCAAATTAAAATATAATTCCTCACCTCCAAATTAGCTAATGGTGAATTTTTGGGAATTTTTGTAGATCATTTTATCCTATGTTGAATTTAATTAAATTGGTTCAATTATAATTTAGGACTTATAATAATTCCTAATTACAACTCCACCCTTCCTTCAAAGGTCGGCTGCCTTCAAAACGCGGGCGCCATCCGGACCGTTGATTTCTACAGATCTGATCTGAAGGCCCGCGCCTTCGATCAGATCTGTCTCATCTTGACCATTCCGCAATTTTGAGATCTAATCCAATGGCATCCAGTTATCCGTCTTAAATAAAAACCTCCGATCGTCGTTCGATCTTTCAATCTAATCTGATGACCGATATAGCATCCACGTTCAGCCATTAGATGTTGGGAGATCAAGACCATTCTGCATCAACCGAAGATCAATCAGTTGGCTCTGGAGCCCTCCACCATTGTGGATCATTCCCTTCCTCCAGCTCACGCCCGACAGGAGATCCCTTCATACAGCCAAATCCCCAAGATGGTATGCCACTCTCGCGCCATGTCAAGAAGACCATTTGGATCCTTATCTTTGTGCGTTCAGCACTCCCAACCGAATTCTAAGCTCGGTCCACTCCAATTTAGGAATTTGATGGAGCAACCTTGGGCCGAGCCTGAACCATGGCTCCCGACCTCGGTAATCATCCTAGACCTCCCCACTGCATATAAATACCCCTGGGATATCACAGTGAGTCCCTTTGCTCGCTGTGATCCCCCAACTTCCCAGCTAAAGCCTCTAGAGCTCACGACACTCTCAACAATCCCTGCAACTGCGAACCAATTATTGAGGGTTTGTTTTGGAGTTTAGACCCCCTACAGAGCTTTTTCGATCATCTAGAAGCTTCTAAGCTCTTTAATTCGCCTCTGTCATTAGCATTGCTAGGTACTAGCCTGAACCCGTCGAGTTGTGTGGACTCAACATCTAATTAAGATGCTAAGAGAGCCTTTGGATGTCGTTCTAGTGTTCCTTAGCCACCTAGGAAGATTGAGCTCGTGATTGGGATCATTCGGCCTCTATCCAGATAGCGGCTTCTCATTGTCTCTGCAGCTTTAGTGCTCAGTGAGGTTAATGTCACCTCACTGCACCCCAAAACCCAATTCCAGCTCCTGCGACCTCAAACCTTCTTCCATTAGCTAGTTGAACCCATTACGATTGTCGCCAGGATCTAAGCTAGCTCTGATCGATCGTATCGATCGATCGAGCTAGGGCCAAGCCAAAGGCTGAGCCCAAGTAAGGACCCAGCCATCGGCTACACCTCAGGTCGCGTAACCATGGGGGTTCGACTCGCCTCACCACACTAATGGTGTAGAGATTGAACCACATCCGTATGGTGGTCTCTATGAGGATAATTAGCCCCTCACAATAAACCATAATTGTCTGTGTTTAGTAGTCATCTAGCATTATAGTCCATCCCAGTTAGGGCTTCTAGGTTCAATTGACATGCCTTGACTTCTTGAAGGTGAGGCGATTAAATGCTGGCCGTGGCGTGGTGTATCGGTGACGAATTTGGCGGTCCAAGGTACCCTTCCACTGCTTTCTGCGAATGGGGTATCGAGTACGATGACCCTGTCACCGCAGGCTGGGATAGCCCAGGCCCGCACGGTGCAACAGTGCTGACCTAGTCGGGCCCCGATTCGACCTGCGCGGTTTAGAAATCGGGTCGGGTTATTTAATTATTTTGGAATTATTTTCCTTCTATTTAATAATTGATAAATGGAAAATATTATTTATCCTGTGGTTTAATTAATTGAAAACATTCATATTAAATTAATGAGATAGCTTAATTAATTCTTATCCAAATGGTATGATCCAATATACCATTTTAACCAGAAAATCATAAGGAATAATAATATGCAAAAAATTCTATATCCTATGATTAGATTTCTTGATTTATCATAATCTCTCTTTAATCTTAATTAAGTCATAATTAATTCATTAATTGTTCAAATCTCTTGATTAGAGTCTCTGATTGTTCATAAGACAGAGAAGAACATATGCATGCCTTTAAAAATAATTTAAGAGCTTTAAATTTGTTAATCACCTCTTAATTATCCTGATTCTTAATTAGTGATTTATGGTCCAATTAACCCTTTGATTTTGGTGAACCAAGTTCTTATTAGCTTTTAAGTGTACTAGAACTAGCCTATGTATTTATTTTTCCATTTTGAGTACTAAATTAATCACTTTCCTTAAGCCTTAAAAAGTGATTAATGCTAATTAATCTTACCTTAACTTCAAACTTGAATTTTAGTGCCTCATTTCTTTTTATTAGTCCATTCTAAGTCTATTAGAACTAATTAGAATCAATTTGGATGCTTGAATCATAAAATCTCAATTTTAGCTTTATGAAGGATATTTTGGTCATTTTGACCAAAATGTGGTTTAAGAGCCGTTAAACCCTGAAAATGTTGTTAATTTCTTCTAATCAGCATGATAAAGCATTAAGATCATTCATTAAGCTTTTAGACCTAGTCAATCAATCTAAATTGTTTAAGATTATTTTTCTTCCTAAATTTCTCTTAAGTAAGCATCTAAGATATTGGAGTTATCTTAGATCTTTCTTTTAGATCTTTCTTTTAATCTTGATTAATGAATGTAATCTTATAGAATCAATTTTAAGTGCCTTATCTTCAATTAATAATAATAATCATTCTTAATCTTTCAGTTCACCACCCCCAAATTAGCTAGGGGTGAAGTTTTGGATGCATTTGGAAGTCGTTAGATTTTCGACGATTATTTTAATATTATTTAAATACCTGAAAATTCAAATAAATAAATACTCGTTGAATCAAAAATCCAAATGTATCGTTGCGTTCCTCACCCCTCAATTAGTTAGGGGCGATTTATTTATAATTTTCCAGATATGTTTAATTATGTTAATCTAATTAATTAAATTAAATAGATAATATTATTAAATTAATACTTAACGGACGTCGTTAGGTATTTACCTACGCCGTTAATAAAT
Organism: Gastrodia elata; assembly: GCA_016760335.1. Taxonomy (NCBI): domain Eukaryota; kingdom Viridiplantae; phylum Streptophyta; class Magnoliopsida; order Asparagales; family Orchidaceae; genus Gastrodia; species Gastrodia elata. The sequence goes on from CM028673.1 coordinate 16,858,845, forward strand.
CAAATGACGTCGTTTGATCTGACGACGCCTTAATCCAACCGTCGGATCCGGCCTGATCCGACGGCTGTGAGCCATCGTTCCCGATGGCTCACACCTATCGCTCGCGTAAACGCTCTGCGACGCGCGGCGCTGAATCGGGGATGCACGCGTCAATTTTAGATATGGTAGAGCCTCATCCACCGCTTCTAAACTCAAAATAAATTCTTATCTGAGCGTTCTAGTAAGTTTTGCACTCGGAAGACTTCAAAAGAGTTTTGGATCGATCCTCTACCTCGGCATCTGACCTCTATCGAACGCCTGGTACCTTCTCTTCTCCTAAATGTATCCTTATGCATTCTTTAATTGCTAAATTAAGCTTCATTTGGGCACGATCGATCGATCGGTTGATCGATCGAAAGCGCTCCGTAACCCTAACCCTAATCCGCTTCGAAAGCTCGGGAGAAGGCGAAATGGCACCTCTTGGACCGGACTCCGCCCGGTCCGGTTCGTCCCGCTCACGGACTGGCCGCGTGGCACGTCCGTGTCAAATGGCGGGTCCCCAATGCCGCGTATTGGCCAATCGAGGGAGCCCACGTGGCTTGCGCCGCGTATGTGTGGCAGCGGGACCCCCGGTCCCGTTGCTCTGATCCGCGAGACCTGCCAGGCTGGCTCCGTCATTTAATATAATTCAAATCTTATAATATAAATTACATTAGGTATAGTTCTTAATTATATATATATATATATATATATATATATATATATAATTCAAATCTTATAATATAAATTACATTAGGTATAGTTCTTAATTATATATATATATATATATATATATATCAAATCCAAATGATAATAAATGTTTAAATAATAACAGATTATATTTATTAAAGTTAAATTGATTTAATTAAATAAACAGTAAAGTATAATGTAATAATCATACCCTTAATTTAATTCCGAACTTTAGGAAGGCATAACTTGTAAAATATAAATCCAAATCATACAATTAAATACACCAAATTCATCAGAAAAATATGAGAAATTTAAAGATGTCAATAATTTTGCTGTAGGATCAATATTTCATTTAGTGATATTTTTAGGATATTAAATTAATTAGGAAACTGTTGCAAATAATCAAATGATTATAGTTTGGTACCCCTTAATCCAATATACCTAATATGGGTCTCAAATTAATCAGCAAACTCTTAGGAATAATTTAGTAGTATTAACTTTGTTGTTTGAATTAGATTTAGACTAATCACTTTTAGGACCTAACCCTAATTAGCCTAACTAGACATAGAACTTCAATTGACCATAAGATAGTCAATTGAACCCCAAATTAGGTGATTCAAATATCAATTTAAATCAGAAAAACCTAATTTACAGTAATCTATAAAAATGTTTAGGATCCAACGATTAAATTTGCTAATCACCCCTAATTACCCAAAAATTTGATTAGTGAATATTAGAAAATATAATAATCCAAATTTCACAATTCAAGTTTCAGAGAACCCTTAGAACCTAACTATAGGGTTGGATTAGTAAATTGGTGATTAATTTCACTAATCACTCACTAATCACCCTAAACCTTAATTAGGTCAGAACTTAGCCAAATGGAGTCCAAATTGAGCCTACCACTAGTCATTAGAATTAGTAGATCAATTGTGACATACAGCCATTAAAATTATTCAATTTAGACACCAAATGACAAAGTTAGGATTTTTGACCCTTAATTAAGAATCCTTAATTACCCTTTAAACCCTAAAACTTGTATTGGCTATAGCTTAGCCAATACACATCAAAATTTGATGATTTTAGGTTCTATAGAAAGTTTAAGACTTAAGCTTTAATAAATTGACAGAAAAAATTTATGTCATTAGGGTAAATTTACCAAAATGCCCTTATAGGTTAAATTCCTTAAATTGACCTTATAAGGCTTAATACTTAACCAAAATTAATGAACTTACTGTCTAAACTCATGTTAGATAGTAAGTAATCATTCCACATTATTAAAATCCAGAATATAGCCCTAATTCACAAAGATGAGATTTAGACCTTTAAATAAGGGGCAAAATGGTCTTTTTGCCCAAAATTAGGGTTTAATGAATTTAAGACCTAGTTTCACCTCTAAATCATAATCTATAGTAATTTAAGTGATTTAGACCTAATTTAGATAATTCTAAGTCTCAAATTAGAAATTTGATGAAAACCCTAAGTTAAGTCTTAAGTAAAACTTAAGTGAATTTGAGATCTCCCTTTTCTTTAAACTTCTTAGATCATTCTTTAGGTCTTATAACCTTAGTTAGGATGTGTGTCTGAGTGATATTCTTAGCATTTAAGAGCTTTAATTCCTAAGATTAGGAATAAATCTTAGGTTAGAATTCATCTAATGAGTAAAGTGGGTTACTCATTAAGGTGAAACCTTGGTCTTACTAGTTTATTAGATTTTCATAGTTTATTAATTAATTATTTGATCTTTTAACATTAAAATTAGGACTAGAAATCTATCTTATTGAACTTGACTTAATTCAAGAGGATTTGCCTTAACACTTAATTAGTAAGATGGGATTAAAACCTAGTCCTTTATGATAGCCTTGTGATTAAGAATTAAACTTCATTCTTTGGAGTTTGATTCTTAATCTTTTAAATCTTGATTTGGCTAATCAAAGTTTATTTGGGATTTATAAAATAATAACTTAGGATGATTGATTTAATTATTTTAACCTTTTAGGTGACATTGATTCATTTATAATTAGGACGTAGCTAATCCTAATTATGTTCAACTTATAGGTTTGTGATTCTAAGTTACAGATAGTATATGAATTGATAATTTTGAATCTTATGTAACTTAGAGTAGTTAGAAAAATTAAATTAGAAAATAGGTGATATCACAAAGTTTGTGTAGTGCTATTATTTCCTTGAATTGAATTGCCATGCTTTCCTTGTTATTTGAGCCATTTTATATTTTTGGACATACTTAATAGAAATACTTGATGAATATTTTATGTTATAATTTGAATTACATTCATATAGCATTTTACATAATTTTAAAAGAAAATGTAAATAAAACAAATAACATTATACTTATGATTTATATTTTACTTAACCTGCCATTTAGTATAACTTTACTTTAGGATAGCTTTTGCCTAGGAAATTTCCCCTATGGTATGTTACTTTAGGATTTGGGATGTTTCTCCTAGATGCCTTTTTGGTGGATATTACTTTAGGATCTGGGATGTTTCTCTTAGATGCCTCTTGGTGGACATTACTTTAATCTGGGATGTTTCTCCTAGATTATCAAATGAACTTTACTTTTTGGCAGACTAAGTAAGAGTATCTCACATGTATAGCACTTTAATCTACACTATTTACATTTACTTTTCAGTCTCTTTACAGTTACTTTGCGTGTTTTCTTTACACTTCAGACTTACTTTATCATTTCAGCATATTTTTCATTTTCTACAGTTCCTTTACATTTCAGAACTTTCTATATATGAGTTGTTTTATTTACTTGAGAGCATGTTAGAATGCTAGTCTTTATATTTTCAGTACAGTACTTTTACTTATACTATAACTGGCATGTTAGTTTGATCATATTCCTTAGGACTTTTCTTTGTACTTAGTAGATTTGCACTTGTACTTTACTTACTTTGTATAGTAGCCCGAGTTGAGGTATGTTTCTACCTCATAACTTATTCTTCCTTTCTTTGCCGCTTTACCACTATGCTTATTTTAATTCCAGTTGTGATATCATTAAAATACATTAAAATTCATTACCTTAAAATGTACTTAGACATTTTGTCTAACAAGATTTTTCTTTTGTTGGCTGGGGCCATACTATTATGAAACTGATAATGGTAGATTCTGAGCTTTTTGAGGAGATTGAGCCTACAGAGGAGTAGATCTAGGAGGAGGTCCAGACTACTGAGGGACCTTAGTCTACTTACTAGATTATTTTACATTTACTCTGTGAGGATGAGAGCATCTTATATTATAGTTCTTTAAACTTTAAATGTTTGTAATAATACAGGACTATTTGTACTTTACTTTCCTACATTGTATATATTATGAGCTGGATGTCTTTACTTTATAGTATGGATGATTACTTCAGTTGATATTTTTCTTCTGCACTCTGATACTCATTAAGTGATTGTTAAACTTTACCTTGTTATGAAAAGTACATCTTTTCCTTAAGATTGGATTGGAGTCTTATATTCCAACGTAATGTTAAGTATAAGATATGCTTAGTGATGACCACTCCTTAAGCCTTATGATTAGAAGGGCAGTCCCACACTCTATCCTTAGAATAAGAGGGGGAGTGAACAATTAGTTCCTTAGAAGTTTAGTACCTTGGATTCAGGATTGAACCCCAATTTGGAGTTTAAGTCCAGAATCCTTAAATCTTGATTTGGCATAATCATAATTTGGGTTGAGTCATTAAATTACATTAATTAAGTTATTGATTTAATTACTTAATCTTTATAGTCATCACTTCTGATTATGAATTAGAACTATTAAGATCTAATGTTAACTTTAAGGTCGTAAATTTGAGTTGTACTGGATAGTTGGATATTGGAGATTCTACGCCTGTACTAGCTCAGAGTAGATAGAACGTATTAAATTTAGACAACAACAGATATCACATATGTCTAGCTGAGTGTGGCGCCCTGCCCCTTAATCCACAATCATTAGACTAAGAAGTGGAGTGTCACTTTGGCAAATCCCTTACTTTAATATTAGATTAGGTATAGACCCTAATCCACTAGTAAGGAGAGATAAGCCATTGCATACATGTCATAAACTCAGTCACTAAGCGAATACAGATCAGAGTGCGGAAGTAAAGTAAGACCATATACATCCAGATTATCACAATAAATAGGAAAAAGTGCAGCACACAGCTCATAGTATAAAGTACAGTAAATAATAACATAGTTAAGGTACTTGTATTATTACAGCATTTAATAAATAGTTTAAAGAACTGAAATAAAAGGTCTCTCATCCTCACAATATACAGAAAAAAAACTAGGCAGCCTCTGGATCACCCAAGTGATGCTCCTCTTCAATAAAATGAAACAAATAGCTCAGAAAATAACAGTGCAAAAAATTAACCACAGTCACAAGTACCTGTATTATTACAATATTTAATGAATAGTTTAAAAGGACTAAAAATAAATCTAAAAGCCTCTCATCCTTGCAATGAGCAGAAAGGAAACTAGGCAACGCCTGGCTCTCCTAGCTGATGCTCCTCTTCAATATATGGTTCCTCCTCTTCAACACCCAGTTCCTCAAATCTATCTGAATCTGATATTATCAGTTTCATAATGCTAGGGCCTCGGCCAATAAAAAAAAACTTATTAGATAATTATCTAAGTATATTTTAGGCTGAATATTTTACTTGAATTATTAATGTCACCATTTAAACTTAAAATACAATAAAAGTAAACTAAAAATCATAGGAGCAGTAAGCATACAAGTAATATGGTAAGTTATAAATATGACATCTATAACTAAGCAGGAAAATTGAGGTAAAAATATACACCTCAAGCAACTAAATAAGGAACGGGCATATACGTATATAATATAGTAAGTAAAAGTACTAAAAGAAAAGTCTAATCCTAAATATATTGATGATCATATGACATATGCTAATTAAGAACATAAATCTTGAAATGGTACATATAGTAAGCAGTAAAGTCTAGCATCCTATATATATACGTACAGGTAAGTAGATAAGTAAGGAAATACAATTGACTAAAATAATATGCTTCAATAATATAGTAAACCAGTAAACTGAAACTGAACAGGTATGTAAAATTGCCATATCAGAAAATTGGCCAATCAACCCAGACAAAAATTCCCAAAGCCTTTTTGGGCTAGGGCAGACAAAACAAAACAATAGAACTGAGGAGGCAGTAAATACAAATGTAGAAATATTTTAGTTATTTTACTTTTGTTTCTGCGGATACATCCAGAAATAGCTGAGGAGTCTAGCGCGTCTGCAAGACTATGCGGGTTCCAAGCTTAACACACACTCCTCAATGAGTAATGTTAAGTATCTTTATTACTCCTTACATCTGTCCATTAGAGTAAATGTGCACCAGAACCTACCAGAATATACTGAACCCAAGGCAACTGTTATCCTAATTATTCTAAGTTTTCATTTTATGCACAAAGTTTTCTTATATGACATATCCATGGAATTAAGCACAAAATATAAGGAATGCATAGCACAAATAAATCAAGTAAGCAAGGGATTCTTCTACACATTATGACACTATTGTTATCTAATTTAAACCATTCTAACTATTCTAAGTTACACAAGTTCAAGATCTCTAATTCCTACTATCAAGTGTAACTTAGAAGTACATCCTTAGATGTTACAAAATATTAGGACTAGCTAGGTCCTAATATGATTAAATCAATGTTGACTATATAAGTTAAATAAGAAATCATTACGAGCTAATTTTATGAGTTTAGACGTCCTAACCTAAAAGCTAACTAAAAATTATTAAGCTAAAAATTATGGATTAAATACCACGAGCTTGGGTTTAATCACATAATCCCAAAGGTAAGTCTTAAGATCTAGGTTTTAGTCTAAATGTGATCTAATAATTAAGGCAAATCCTATTAAGCAAAGTTAAATTAATAGAATGATTCTCCTATACTAAATCTAATATTAAAAGACAAAAATGATCACAATTAAACTGTAAAATCTAAAAACTAGTAAAACTAAGGATTCATTCACTGAATAATCCTGTTATTTAATGAATGAAATCTATCCTATGATCTAGCCCTTGTCTTAGGGATAGCCATACTATGAGATGTAAAGTCCTAAGGAAGAAGACTTAGAGGAATTTAGGAATTTTATAGTTTTGACCTAACTATTGATTTTATTTACTTAGAAGGTTTTAATACAGTTTAAACATTGACTTTATTGATTTAAAGGAAAAATTAGGGGTTAAGGATGCTTAACCTAAATTTTGGGCAAAATGACCATTTTGCCCCAACTTTAGGGTCCAAAAGGCTACTTTTTGAATTAAGGCTCCAAATTAGAATTTCTTATTGCCAAATGATTTATTACTATCTAACATTAAGATAGACAGTAAGTACATTTAATTTGGATAAGAAATAGGTCTTATAGGTCCAAACTAAAGATTTTGACCTAAGGGGAATTTTAGTAATTTACACTTATTAAATTCTAGATTTTTGTGCAGTTTACTGAAGGTTTCTATTCAATGATTCCATAGAGTCTAAGAGCACTAAATTTTAAGGTCAAATGGTTAAGTTATAGCTATTTTAATTTCTAAGGGCAATTCGGTAATTTCTAACGGTCAACGTAGGACAAAAACCAAACTTTTTGTTTGAGGTCCAAATTTAGCAAAATTAGTTTCTATTTCTTCCCTATAGTATACTGAGCACTTTAATAGGGAGTAGATCCAATTTGGACTTCAATTGGTCAAGTTATGGCCTGACTAGGATTAGATGTATTTTGGTCATTTCTGATTTTATAGGGTTCAAATCCTAAATATTATTTTAGATTAATGATGCCATTAAAATTTTAATCTAGTTAGCACTTTGAATTTCTTGATTTGGAGTTAAGTTGACCAAGTTATGGTCAATTGAAGACTAGGGGCATTTTGGTCATTTTTGTGTGAGGGGTCATAAATGTCACTTTTCAAACTAAGCTCCAAATTAGAAAACTAATACAACCACAGTGATGGATCTATCCTTCTGAGTATTTTAAGACCCATAATATCTATGTTTGGATAACTAGGTTAAAAGTTGTGAGGGTTTATTTATGACTTAAAATGTCACTATGTTAAATACACCTCGGATCAAATTTTTGAATTATGCCATTTGATTTATTTTATTTTTCTAACCAAAATGAGTCCTATATTGCTATGTTGGATCATTCTATAAAAAATTATTAAACTTTAAAGTTTAATTTAAATTTAAATTAATTTTACTATTCAACAATAGAATTCAAATGAATTTACTATTCAATTTAAATGATTTTCTATCTATTTAAATTAATTACATAATATTAATTAATTAATTAGATAACTATTTCTAAATTAATTAATTAGTTAAGTAATGTTAATTAATTAAACTAATTACTATTTAATTAAATTAAAATAATATTAATTAATTTAAATTATTTACTATTTATATATTAAATTAATTGATTAGCTACTATTTTAATTAAAATAGCTAATTAACTAATTTAGTTAACTATTATTTTCTATTTTTACGAATTAAGGAAAATGCTAATTATAATTTATGTTAATTAATTTTGTAACTATTAATCAACTAGTTAAATAATTCATACTATTTAATTACATCTATTTATTATTAACTATATGCTAGCTACACTTAATCTAATTATTTACAATTGTAAAAGATATATATATATACATAATTCAGGCTATAGTTCTGCTATATATATATATATATTTTTTTTTTTTTTGTTTATTCTAACATTTTCTGCAGATCGAATGATGGTGGCGGGGCCCACAGCCATGTGGTGCAACCTGGCTGGTTGCAGAGCTGCGGGTGGGACCCAGAGAGGACATGTGGTGCAATACGACAAGCCACGGGAATGCACGCGGCCCCACAGCTACTCAAATGAGATCGCGCTGGTGCAGTTGTCCAAATGCGGGCCCCGCGGCCAAGCGTCGCGCGAACGACACGCGAACGACGCATTGCGGGCCCCACATGCCAGACTCTCAACCCGAACGCACCCAGGCCAGGCTCGGGTTGACCCGGCTCGACCCTAAAAGCTTTGTGACGACCCCAACATTGAGAATCACTTAACTCAACATTGATACATCACCACAATATCTAATACTATATTAGAAGGAAACTAATCCAAATCATTAGTTACTGTGTTTGGCCAAAGATTTAGAAGATAGTCTTAAGTTGAGATGGAAGGGAATTTATAAAATGTGTTATGTAATTTATATATGAAAATGCAATACATGAATTATTATATGAGAAAATAATTTAAAAATAATTGATTTGATTACTTGCAATCCTAGATATGAAAATTCTAAGTATTTAACATGTGAAACATAAGTTTACAATTTTGCCAAATTATTCTAAGTTATTATTTTCTTGTAAATTTTGGCAGAGTTTCTACTGTAAATGGCTACAGAAACACCTACAAAGTATACATGCAAGACTTCCATTCCAATGGAAGTTATAATTAAAAGAAAAGATAACCTAAGACTAACATGTAATCAATTCATTACATAGGACTGTTTAGTTCTTGTTCTAATATAGAGTCAATCCATTATATAAGATTTACTCATTTACAATTCTAATATAAAGTCAATCCGTTACATGAGATTGTTTATTTCCAACTCTAAAGTAAAGCTAATCTATTATATGAGATTGTTCATCTCCAATTCTAAAAGTTCAAAGTAAGGAAAACACACGTGTAACAATTATCTACTATAAGGTATGCTCAATTCACAACATTCATTACATACATGTAGATAACGAGAAATTCTCACTTATATATTTAACTGTTTTTCAATTCTATAAATAATTTAATATCATATAATTTCAATCAACATACAAAATTAGATATGTAACTAATGACTTAATTAATATTTACTTACATCCATTCATTTACATCCATCCATTCATTCATCACAAGTATTTAAATTTAATCTAAGCTCCAATACAAGTGTAGTAAAAGTAAAGTAAATAACATTAATTACAAACCAACAGTAAACTTAAAGGAAAGTAAAGAAATGAAAGCTCACATGCAATTAATTTTAAGCTATATTTTATTTTTATTATAAGTAGAAGCAGCTAGCTTTTAACACTTGGTCTAGCTCCACTAGCCTCCAAATGCACCTGATCTAGCACATTTTGGCATTTAAATGTGATAAGGCAAAGCCAATAAATAGAAAATCTAGTTAGACTAAATAATATAAGTACATTTAAGATTGGCTAAGCATGTTATTATTTAAATTGGATATCACTACTAGTTACAAGATAAGCACAAGTATGGGTGCAAAAAGGTAGCATACAAGTATGGAAAAGTAAGTAAGAAAAAGATAAAGTGAGTTAGAATACTCACTTAAATATACATCCTAGCCTGCAAATAGAACAAGGATAAAAACTTCCTAAATAGGCTAGAAAAAAACTAAAGTGTAAATGAATGTAAATGAAGTAAAGTATGTATATGTTCAAATGAACTTATGCTAAGTAAGAAAAATAAATAGTGAAACATTTAAATGTAATTTTAACAACATTCACTATAATCTAAGTAAACTGTAAATAGGTAAAGTATAGTTTTGAATCATAAAAAATGCATAATATAGAAATTGAAGGAAGATCTTAGACTACTAATCTAAGATTCACATAGTCTAGAACTATGGAAAGTAATATAGCTAAAAGCTATGATGAGTCTTAGCAATCTATAAGATTAAAGAAGATCTCACATGTTAATTAATTGAAGTTATTTTAATCTATACTCATTCTGTGGGTATATTAGAATGAAGAGAGGAATTAAACATGTCTGTTTAACATCTAAAGAAAAGTGGGGTCAAAACCTAAAACACTCGCATTCACCATCTGAGAATGTGAGGTCTCCTTATTACTCCCTTTTCAGCCTGCCCTAGACTGATTCACCAATATGAACCCCTATTAATTTAAATGTGAAAGTTTTATTCATGCACAATATCTTATATAAATGATACAGGTAAATAAGACTCAAAGCTAAGTAAGCATTCAAGGGAAATTCAATAACTGCAACTAATTGATATCCAAAGTTATCTAATTTTAATGATCTACTTAATGATTGGATCTAATTGAGCTCCCAATTAACTTTGAGATATTAATCTCAAATTAATTGTAAGTATAGTAATAGTTGCAGTTTTTAAAGTAGGAGATTCAATTCAATTAGTATGATATGAAAAAATAATTTACAAGTATAATTAATACTATTAGGAACTGGTTCTTAATCACATCCTAAACTATAAGATTCAATTATATAATTAAATCAAGGTTTAAGTATCTAGCAGGAAGAGATTAAGATAAAGAAAATATCTAACTTAAGAAATTGGAGTTAAGGTAAATTTACTAAAGTTCACTAGCTAGTTTATAGTAAAGTGAAAGGTTTAAGGTAAGTAAATAATAAGGCTTAAGAACTACAAGTTCTAAGTATCCTAATAACTAAAGTTTCAGGAAAATGAGTAGGATTCCTAAATTACCCTAAGTGAATTAGCATTTCTATTATTAGCTCTTAGAGATTTAAGAGAAGGCTTTAAGAATTAAGATGAATGAACTAATTTCTAATATAATCACTAAGAGCTAGATCTAGTTGATATAATAATCTATAATTATAAAGGTATTATGACTAACTACTCTTAATGGGTCTAACTAAATAGATTTTGAGATCAACTATAATTCAAATTGCAAATCAATCATAGGCTTTCTATCTTAGTATTGAAAGGTGAATTAAGCATCTTGCAATAAATTCATACAACTATTAAATGAGAACCAAGCTCAAATAAATATAATCTAATTTGATACGGGGAGTAATAAATGTGATATGTCAGCTATCTTAGGATTTTATAATAGCTAAAGCATGCCATCTAGGGCAGTAGGATTATCACAATAACACCTAATTAAGAATCAATAACCTAAAATCACTAATTGTCATCCAATAGAAATGATTTACATTTTATTGAAATCCTTATTTCATAAGGAGAAAAATGACACAAAGTATGTCAAATTTAGACAACTTTGGAAAATTAAGGTTTTTGTGACTCCTAATTAGGGCTAAAAAGTGATTAAGAAAATTAGGGTTCAAATGTTAAACTTAATTTCATATTATAATTCCTCATATTTTTGTGAGTAAAAAGGACTATTTGATCATTTAATTTGGACATTAAATGATCAAATTAGGTCACATGAAATGATGAAATTAATTTATAATTAATTAATTAATTTTAAATATTGACTAATTAAAATATTTATCAAAACAGAAACTAAATTTCATAATATTAATCTACACATTTTTGTGATCAAAATGGTATATAATATTGCATATATTGAGTGAGTATTCTTAAAGTTATTAGTGACACAAGAATTGCATTTAATTAATAAAATATAATAATTAATTAAATTCTTATCAAATCATTATTAATTAATTACTCATCTGTCGGCACATAGATTTAGGACGCTAAAAGCAAAAAGGCGCATAAGAGGATGACGGCGCCGACAGCTCGCAAGACGTGGGTCCCACTAGCAACGGTGGGGCTCTCGATTGATCGACACACATCCCCATACGGAAGACGGGGTGAACTGGGCAGGATGCTTGGTTTGCACATGCTCTGCACACCTAAACCACACAGTGTTGCGGTTTAATTAAATCGGATACTGTGCATCTCCCTCATCCGACGGGTCGCAAAAAAATGCAGAATTAGGGTTAACCCTAGATTCGCAGACAAGTGGTCTCTCGAGGCGTACAACCCATCAAATCAAAGCTGATAAGGAGCTCTATATGATGGATCTAAAACCCCTAAGACTCAGACCTTATATGGTTTACAGACTTATAAAGAAGTGGCGTGCTAATAAGATGAGATCAAACATTAATACAACAAAAGAAAGTATTAAGGTGATAGGGAAGGTACCTGGATGTTCAAACGCTGATGGAAAGGTTGAGTTCTTTTGAGGCTCTTGGTAAACCCTTAGGAGTTCGCCTATGTAGCGATGAGCTTCCATCAGAGATTTTGGGAACGACACCCAAAGAAAAATGAATTAATGCAAAGAAGTATATGGCAAAATAATGCTTTCGGCGCACCCGTACCCCCACTTTCTTCGGCAGAGGTACGACAGCAGGTGAGGTGGGAGAGACATACAGTAGCACAAGATCTGGCCATCCATTTGAGAAGTCGATCGAACGGCTAGATTGGATTTTCTTCAAAGATGGTTTTAAGACCGTTAGATCTCAACCCAGGACACTCTATGGCCCGGATCTCGGCAGCTCGTTGTCCCGTGTGCTGACTCGCACACGGGATCTGTGTGTAATGAGAAAATGAGCCGTTAATAATTATATACATATATATAATTATTTATTTTAAAATATTTATTTAATTATTTATTTAAACACAATTTATCACTCAAGATAAGATAATCAAACGCACTCCGAAAAATCCTAAAAATTCACCCTTACCTAATTGAGGTATGGGGAACTAAAAAATGAAATTGAATTTCTAATTGGATGTCAATTTAATTATCTTAATTTTCTGAGTATTTAAAATATTATTAAAATATTTGAGGAAAATTTGACAACTTCCAAATACTTCCAAAATACTACCTCTAGCTAATTTGGGTGTGGTGAGTCTAATGGTGGACTCCATTTTTTATTCTGAGGTCTAAATAAATTAGGTATTCTCAGAATTATCAAAAAACCAGGAAATATTGGAAATTGCCAAACGATCTTCAAATCACACAAAATTTGAAATGGAGGCTCCTAATAGTATTATAAGACTTATGGAAAAGGATTATAGTAAATTAGGTCACTAATTGATGGGTAACAATACTAGGATTGTTACAGGCTTCTCCTACCTCCTCGAGCCGACGGAGCTAGGGTTGGGAGTTTGGGGACCTCCCGGTGGAACCAGGGTCCAGCCCGCACGGCATTAGAAAGGGCTTAATGTGGCCGTCACATCGAGGTTTAGGACATGGCATGAGGTGGCTCGGACCGGCAGTAAAGGCCAGCCCATAAATGCTAGGGTTCAGGGACGAAGGACTAACGGTAACGATTGTAGTATTGCAGTCAATCCAGGCTTGATCGGGTTCGATCGGTCTGATTGAACCTGATGGATGATCAATCCATTGAATGAAATAGATATACAAATCAACAATCAAGCATTTGGAGAGTTAAATGAGGGAGAACGGAATACCTGCAATGGACAGTCGACTCGATTTTGGGTTCTCAGCTCGGTTCCTAGTGTCCCCACCAAGGCCTCAGTCTACGCAAAAAATTGTCTTCTAGCTGAAGCTGTGACCTTAAGGTTCCAATGGCGGAGCTTGCGAGGCTGGGGAAGTCACCAATTGGGCGTGACTTGCGGTGAAAGGCACGTGGCGCGGGCGACAGGAGCGATGGAGAAGAGATGGATAGGACTGTTTGATTGAACGGAGTGAGCGGCTCCGCGGTCCAATCCGGGTCGGACCCAATAGAGAGCGGGGATCTGACCCAATAAGAGAAAAAGGGTGTGGGACCCACCAACAAGAATAGTAATTAAAATTTAAAATTAATTTAATAAATTCCTGAGTCTTTTCTTAATTTTTTGTAATTAACTAACTCCCAAAATTTTCCAAATATTCACCCTTAGCTAATTGAGGGGTGAGGAACGCAATGGCGAGGTCAGAATTTTGAATTGGTGAGTATTTTAATTTTCCAATTTTTGGATATTAAAATATTATTAAAATATTTATCAAAATTTCGACGACTTCCGATTGATACGAAAATATCACCCCTAGCTAAATTTGGGGGCAATGAGCTTGTAGCGCCCTGCCCCGTCGCCACACGCAAAAGATAGGTATAATCAAATCGGCGGCAGAGCGGTGTGCCACTTGGGGAGGAATACCCCGTCTCCTCGAATAACTGAGAACTAAGCCCATCTAAAGGGCTGCTGACTCAACCTTAAGGAGGGTTGAGAGCTAATACTTAAGATAAGAGTAGTATCCTTATCCTAAGTATTAGATAAAAACATACGTTAGATTTAAAATACAATATGAATCTAATATATGTATAGTATATTAGCATTTTTAGTATACTGATCACATCACAATACTAAGTATAAGTAGTATATAACAGAGTGGCTTAAAGCAAACATCCAAAAAATATTCATCATAGAAGCTGAATAAAAACATTCATCTCAGAAAAGAAAAGAAAATACATCCAGAATTATTACAAACAGTTTACTGAAATAGATATAAAACTAAATACTGAACTGAAAATACTAAGCAGAAAATAAATCTAGAGGAGAGTCCACTAGTGCTCCACGGGCTCCTCCTGAATCTCCTGGGTGTCCTTCTGACCTGGCTCAATATACTGCTCAGGATCTAGCAAATTACCGGATCTAAAAAGTACCCCGTGTTAGACAATAAGTCTAACACATCGAAACTAATCTAACAGCTATAGTTATTCTCTTACATTTACACAATACAAGTAAATCTGCATAAAAACTATAAAGGTAACTGAAAGTACAAAATTGTATAAAACTGTACGAAACTGAAGCAAGGTAAAGTGAAATTGAACTATAACTGAATACTAAAAATAAATCAAAATAGTGCTGAATCTGAAACTGAGTAATCATAGGTAAAACTATATTGTGTCACTGAAACAGTACATCTGAATATGCCTCAACACTGAGTGCTATTGATATGCAACCAAAATATCACTAAACTGCTATGAGTAGTATGGTCCAATATATACATACATACAGTTGGGAATATAATGCTTACTGATGATGCCGATGCATCTAGAAATTCCCCTGTCAATGTATGCAACATTCCGTAACCCATAAATCATCACTCATACTTATACATCATTCCGATACTCACACATCATTCTGATACTCACACATCATGCTTATGCTCATGCTCATGCTTCTAAACTACATGAGATAAATCCAGAGAATGCTTTAAAATCTGATAATGAATCCAAAGTCTCCATTGTGCAGAATCATGCTAAAAGGATTCTAACTCCTAAACTCTAATCTCGATAATTGGTTAAAGTTGAGAGTTTACTTAAAAATCATTAGCTGGGGAGATTGTATACACATATTTAGTATATTTGCAAGAAAGGTAGATCTAACCCTTAGCTTGTTTAAACTACACTTATCGAAGCGCACTACGATAGGAGGCAGAACTTGGTCACAGTTTACATCTCAAGCTAAGCCGTTAAGTGCCCTAATTACAAGCATACTTAGTGGTCTACGAAAAGTGACTTAAGATACTTACTTTGCTTAAACTGCACTTATTGAAGCGCACTACGATAGGAGGTAGAACCCGGTCACAGTTTACATCTCAAACTAAGGATCTTGTTCACTAATTGTAATACTCTTAGTCTTAGAAGATTTACTCTTATAGGACTGTATTCAGCTAATCACGTAGGATAACACCTGGTCATAAGTCCACATTGGAGTGTATCAACTAATCCTGAATATTATTGAATTAATCCAGTAATATGGGTATACCCTACTATACCCAACCAATAATTTGAGTTCAGCATATTCTATTTAATCGAGAAGGATTTATCAAATCTATTAATCCTTACTCTAAGTGGGTGAGTCATACACAAGGCTCCAAGGGTGTGATCAAAGGATCACTCAACATAGGTTGCTACCATAAGGAATAAGTCACGTTCTAACTGCTTTAGGTGATTCCTACCACAAGGTATCAAGTTCAACTTCTAAAGTCATGAAGGATCATCTAAGCTTCTACCTCATCAAAATACAAAAGTTCTTCCTACCTCAAGGTATCAATATTTAAGGTCTTTAAGTATTTCAAGAACAATCTAAAAGTAAGACCCTTAAGATCTCACTTTTCTACTTCTTAAGGTTTACTTATTATGCTTAGGTTAAGGTGATTAGATCAGATGATTAAATTTCATTTAATCCTTTCCTATTCTACAATCATGGGATAAAATAAAAGATCTTATTAGAGTTAGATCATTTCATAAATCATTGTAATTTTATTATCCATCTAATGCTAGTAGTCTTATATAAGAGAAAATCAAAGATCTAAAGTTTAGATTCAGATGATTCAATCACACATATTCAATATTATCCTTAGCACTTCTAATTTGATGATTTAAGATTAATATCAAATCATATGTATTATTGGAATAATGTCAATTGAATTATCTTACAATCAAGTTAATTAATTAAGTGATTAAGATTTAAATCTTAATCAAGACAAGCTAGGATTTAACCCCTAACCTTTCTATCATTAAGATAAATGTTAATTTAAAGGTTAATGACAAATCAATACATTATTAGTATATTATTGATGTCACACTTTAGGTTTAGATTAAGTACCATCTACTTAATCAAGTTATCAAGATTCGTGTGTACGATTGTAATTTAATGTCAATTAAGTATACTTAAATGTCCCACAAATATTTATAGTTCTCTAACATACATCCTAAAAATCATAAAAGCATATAAATGGAAAGAGGACATAAAAGGTAATTAATGCTAATCAAATTTTAAATCACACCAAAGGGATTAGCACTTAATTACAAATCAAAAAGACTTAAGTTTCATGCTATTTAGGTTATTGAGGTTTACCTATTTAATACATGCTTTTAAGGTTTCTATTACTTAGCATTTGGCATGACATACATTTAAAGTACATAGTAAGTTGTTGAGCACATTAAGAATGGCAAAGTTTCAAATTTAATTTCAACATAAAATTTTATGCAATATTCAATTTTAGCTAAAATATGATATAACTTAGCCCCACTAGGGTCCTAGGGACCTTAAAATACCAAAATAATGAAGTTTTGACCATTCCAGCCAAAACTGGGTAGTCTTACAAAATCTGGGCAGTTTTTCTGAAATTCTAGGAAATTTGCAAGTTTGGGCGCTGCAGCGCACTGGAGTGTGGTGTAGCTCTTTCCGCACGGCAGCACATGGTAGCGCCTTTCGCACAACAGTGCTGCGACCCACTGCGGCGCGCTATGGCGTGCTGCAGCAGTTCACTTTGCAAAACTACAGTTCAATCAGTTTATTTTCACATTTTCTAAAGTTCCAAAAATATTTCCGCTGCAGCCCGCTGCAGCGGTCCATTTTACGAATTTACTGTTCAAATAGTTTAATTAATGTTTTTATATATTCTGCCAAAATCCCGCTGCAGCAGCCTAGCTCTGCAACTTCAGGCGCTGCAGCACTAGACGACATTTTTCGCTTGGATAAAAACTTAAGGCCCATTTTTCAAGCTCAAATGCTACCAATATAGAGCATTGCACAAATGGTGCCATATATCAATGGAAAGGTACTTTCGATACCTTTCCACCGACACCAAAATTGGCACAAACAAAGCATTCTAGCTATACTAAAAATATAGATGAATGATAGGGTATGCAGAGTAAATGAAAAATAGAGCAGCACATTTTATATCTTGGAGAGTTGTAATGGCTTGCATACTTAAACATGGGCTATCTAGAGATGCAATAAGCATAATAGCAAGATGAACTAGACAAGGAGTGGAGCAAAGGGGTACCTTTTAGTCCTTAGAAGGAGTGGAAGAAGAGAGGGACCTTTGCTTCTTTCAAGACCTTGGGGAGGAATCTTCTTCTTCAGCTCAAGGGCTTAGCAATGGAGGAAATGGAGATGAGGAAATTTTAGCAAGCATGAGAAGGGGCTGAGCCCCTCCTTAATAAAGGAGAAGGGGGGGGGGGGGGGAGGGGGGATAGGATGGTGTAGGGGCTAGGCCATCATGAGCCTAGGGAGGGAGGAGTAGGGAGGTCATCATGCTTGCCTAAGAAGCATGGAGGCACCAGTTGAGATGATGGCCAGCTGGAATGGGAATTAGAGAATAGGGAAATTACAATTTGGGGATTGTCTAATTACTTATTTATTTTCCTTAATCATTTAAATATTTCAATTTTTGAAATGTGCTCCGAACGTTCTCAAAAATTCACCCCTAGCTAATTTTGGGGTGAGGAATTCAACGGTGAAGTCGGAAATCGATTCCGACAATTATTTAATTATGCTAATTTTTGGGGTATTTAATTATATTAAAATATTGACAAAAATTTGACGAACTCCAAACAAGTTCAAAACATCACTCCTAGCTAATTTGGGGGTGAGGAATTCCACGATGAAGTTGGATTTCCATTTCAAGGTCAAAATGAATATCTCAATTTTCTAATTAATTAAATATTAAAATATTTCAAAATAATCGATTGGTCTCTGAATTGCTCCAAACCTTCAGGGTTTGGTTCTAATGACTAGATGAACTTAATGGAATGATAATTATGATACAGTTAGTCTAAATTTAAGCTGGGTAACAACCTTGGATTGTTACATATCCTATCTCCTCGAATAACTGAAATAAACCCCCTCTGAAGGGCTGCTGACTCAACTTCAAGGAGGGTTGAAAGCTAATACTTAAGATAAGAGTAGTATCCTTATCCTAAGTATTAGACCAATACATATATTGGATTTAAAACGCACATAAGGAATCTAATATATACATAAGATATCAGTATTTCCAGTATATTGATCACATCATAATACTAAGTATAAGTAGTATATAACAGAGTACAGAAGCTAAGTAAACATCCAAAAACATTCATCACAGAAGCTGTATAAAAATGTTCGTCTCAAAAAAGAAAAGAAGATACATCCAGAATTATTACTATATTTTACTGAAACTGACATAAAGCTAATACTGAACTGAACTAAGTGAAAAGTAAAGCTGAAGAAGAGTCCACTAGTGCTCCACTGGCTCCTCTTGAATCTCCTGGGTATCCTCCTGACTTGGCTCAATATATTGCTCAAGATCTAGTAAATTGCTGGATCCTAAAAGTACCTCATGTTAGATAATAATTCTAACATATCGAGATTAATCTAAATAGTTCTAGTTATTCATTTAACATTTACATAATGTAATTAAATCTATATTAATACTGTAAAGACAACTGAAAGTATAAAACTGTATAAAACCATACAAATTGAAGTAAAGTAAAGTAAAATTGAATACTGAAGATAGACCAAAAATAGTAATGGATCTAAAAACTGAGTAATAATCTATAAAACTATGATGTATGTCACTAAAACTATGCATTTGAATATGCCACAATACTGTATTCTACTGATATGCACCCAAAATATCACTGAACTACTATGAGCAGTACGGTCTAATGTATACATATATCCAGTTGGAAATACCATTTACTGTGATGCCGATGCATCCTGAAATTCTCCAGTCAATGTATGCAACATTTTGTAACTCATAAATTATCACTGATATTCATACATTATTCTGATACTCACACTTCATGCTTATGCTCATGCTCATTCTTTTAAACTATACGAGGTAAATAAAAAAAATCCAAAAAATGCTTTGAAATCCGATAATGAATTCAATATCTCCATTGTGCAGAATCCTGCTAAAAGGATTCTGACTCCTAGGTTCTAGTTTGATAATTGGTTAAATTTGAGAGTTTACTTAAAATCATTAGTTGGAAAGGTTGTATACACATGGTTGTATATTTACAAGAGAGGTGGATTTAACCCTTAGCTTATTTAAAACTGTACTTATCGAAGCGCACTACGATAGGAGGCAGAACCTGGTATCAGTTTATATATCAAGCTAAGCCATTAAATGACTTAATTACAAGCATACTTAGTGGTCTATGCAAAGTGACTTAAGATACTTAGTTTGCTTAAACTGCACTTATCGAAGTGCACTATGATAGGAGGCAGAACCTGGTCGCAGTTTACATCTCAAACTAAGGATCTTGTTCACTAATTGTAACACTCTTAGTGTAATAACTCAGGTTGTTACTTATGTTAATTAAGACTAATCTAAGTCTTAATTATGGTTATACTTCATTAACTAAGTCATTTAGAACTCATCTCCAAGATCTAGATCAAATTAGGAATCAACTGAATCAAATCTGGATTTCTAAAAAATCCCAAAACCCTAGAAATTGACTTTTTATTTAGACCTCAGATTAAAAATCCGACTTCACCATTTCTCCCACCACTCCCAAATTAGCCAGGGGTGAAGTTTTGGAGGCATTTGGAAGTCGTTGGATTTTTGTCGAATATTTTAATATTATTTAAATACCTAGAAAATTCAAATAATTAAATACTCATCAAATCAAAAATCTGATCGCGCCATTACATTCTTCACCCCTCAATTAGTTAAGGGTGATTTATCAGAAATTTTTGAAATACGTTTAATAATTTAAATTTTTATCAATAGGATTAATATTAATTGATTTAAATAATAATATTATTTAAGTTGATTAACGGCACCGTCGACCGTAAGTAGTGTCGTTACCTTAATTTTTGATCGCACCATCTGATTTGACGGATCAATTGATCCGTCCGATCGCACGATCGGACGGCTACGGCTTTGTCATCCCCGAATGCCTCCGCGTGTCGCGAGGAAGCCGCGTGTCACCCTAATTCCCTTCCAGCGCAGCGACAGGCTCCAAAGACCACCGTTCGGCACTCACTTTTAAAGCCTTAATTAATCAACTGTCTCTTTTGGCATATCTTGAATCCGGGAAAATTGTAAGAGCTGTGGGTCGAAGCCCCAAAGATACATATCGTTTATTAAGGTACCACTTCCTCTTAACTCTCTATTTGATCTCAAGTAACGATTATTCCATTCGGGTATTGCAATCTATGGTGTGTTCCATCGATCGAAAGCTTCGATCGTTCGGGTTGTATCGCCGATGATCCTAGGGCTCGGGAGTTTGGAGAAGGAGAAACGTCGCCTGTCGAACCGGGCCGGGCCATACCCGGTCCGCTTGACCGGTTTGATGCAGCCGTGGTCCCATCATTCCCATCTTCAAGTATGTGGGTCCCACTAGCTATGATTATCTGCAGAAATAAAATATTTAATACATATATATATATATATATATATATACTTAAGCAATGTATTAAAGAATATCTAGTATACTTAGTTGCATAAACAGAAAAGTATTAATTTATTTTTAATAATTCATAAAATTAGATTAATTTAATCATAACAGTACTTCAGTTAATAAATCAAGTTAATTAACTCAAGACCATTAATTTAAATAATTAAAGCTAGGAACTTTGGTAATTAATAACTTTGTGTCTAATAATCCAAACCTAACATATCAATATACCATTGTGATCAAAAAATTCTGAGGAATATTATAGTGCCATTCAAATTTTAGTAGGAGCAATATATCACATAGTGACATTCAGGGTTCATTTAATGTGACATAAATAGCTCAAATATTCATTAAGCCATAACTTTGCACGCACTAATCCAAACCTATTGAATATGGGTCTTAAATTGATCAAAAAATCCTAAGAATTAATTTAGTATTGTTCAATTTGCTATTTGGATTAATTTGAGCTTAATCACATTTAGGACCTAACCCTAATTAGCTTAATAAACCCTAGAACTCCAATTGACCATAAGTTAGTTAATTAAGCTTCAAATTAGATGATTCAAATATCAATTTAGATCAAAAAACCTAATTTACAGTAATATATAAAAATATTTAGGATCCAATAGTTAGATTTCTTAATTAACCATAATTACTCTAAATCTTAATTAGTAAAGATTAGCAAATATAATGATCCAAATTGAATTGTTCAAGTTTCAGACAACTCCTAGAGTAGATTAGAACCTAGCTGTGTAATTAGTTTAGTGATATTATAATTAATTTCACTAATCACTCACTAATTACACTAAAACCCTTATTTTAACTCTAGATCTTGTATTGGCCATAACTTAACCAATACACATCAGAATTGGATGATTTTATATTCTATGCAAATATTAAAACTTAATCTTTAATAAATTAATAGAAAATTTAGGTATCATTAGGTTAAAACTATCAAATTACCCTTATAGGTCAAATTCTTTAATTTGACCTTATAAGGCTTAATACTTAACCAAAATTAGTGAACTTACATCTAAATTCATATTAGACAGTAAGTAATCATTCCACTTTAGTAAATTCTAATTTTAAACCCTGAATTTATAAAGATGAGTTTTAGATCCTTAAGTAGGGGCAAAATGGTATTTTTGCCTAAAATTAGGGTTTAATGAATTTAAGACCTGATTTCATCTCTAAATCATAACAATTATTAATTAAAATAATTTAGACTTTAATTTAAATAGTTCTAAGTCTTAAATTAGAAATTCAAAAAAAATCCTAAATTTGATCCTAAGTAAAAAACCTAAAGTAAAGATGAGAGATATTTCCTTTCCTTTGAACTTCTTAGAACCTTCTATTAGTTTTATAACCTTAGTTAAGGTGTGTGTTTGAGTGCTACTCTTAGTACTTAAGAACTTTAATTCCTAAGATTATGAATATATTTTAGGTTAGAATTTATCTAATGAGTAAAGTGGGTTTACTCATTAAGGTAAAACCTTGATTTTACTAGTTTATTAGATTTTCATAGTTTATTAAATGATTATTTAATCTTTTAATTTTAGAATTAGGATTAGAGATCTATTTTATTGAGTTTGACTTAATTCAAATGGATTGGCCATAATACTTGATCAGTGAGATGGGATTGACTTTAAGTCCTTAGGATAACCTTGTGATTAAGGATTGAACTTCATTAATCAGAAGTTTAGATCTTAATCTTTTAAAATCTTGATTTGGCTAATTAAGATTTGGTTTGGGATTATTAAAAATAAACAACTTGGGATGATTTATTTAATTATTTAACTCTATAGGTGACATTAATTCAGTTATAATTAGGACGTAGCTAATCCTAATTATGTTCAACTTATAGGTTTGTGATTCTAAGTTACAGATAGTGTTGGAATTTATGATTATGAATCTTATGTAACTTAGAATAGTTAGAACAATTAAATTAGAAAACAAGTGATATCACAAAGTTTGTGAGT
Organism: Gastrodia elata; assembly: GCA_016760335.1. Lineage (NCBI taxonomy): Eukaryota > Viridiplantae > Streptophyta > Magnoliopsida > Asparagales > Orchidaceae > Gastrodia > Gastrodia elata. The sequence goes on from CM028673.1 coordinate 16,882,440, forward strand.
GCTATTTATTACCTTGAATTTGATATGCTATACCTTCCTTGTTTTGAGCTTCTTTATACATTTGGACATATTATAATGAGCATAGAATACTTGGTAAATATTTTATGTTACACTTTGAATTACATTCATATAGCATTTGCATAATTAAAAAGAAGACTTAAATAAAACAAACATCACTATACTTGTGGGTTATATTTTACTTAGTCTGCCATTTAGTATAACTTTATTTTAGGATAGCTTTTGCCTAGGGTATTTCCCCTAGTGCATGATACTTTTGCCTAGGGTATTTCCCCTAGTGTGTGATACTTTGGCATTAGGATGCTTCTCCTATATGCTTAGTGAGTACTTTGTGTAATTTACTTTAATCTAGGATGTTTATCCTAGATTATTTAGATGGAATTAACTTTAGGATCTGGGATGTTTCTCCTAGATGCCTTTTTGATGGAAATTACTTTAATCTAGGATGTTACTCCTAGATGAGCAGATGGACTTTACTTTTTGGCAGAACTAAGTAGGAGTATCTCCACACTTTACATTATACTTTACCTTACTTTTATTTTACAGGCATTTTACAGTTATATTACTTTTATTTTTCAGTCACTTTACAGTTGTCTTACAATTTCTTTACAGTTCTGACCTACCTTTCCTTTACAATTCAGTTCGCTTTTTGTTATATTTTTATTTTCTGTATTTCTTCAATATTACAGAATTTCCTATAATATTCTTTCAGTCATTTTGTTTTACCTTATTAAAAGCATGTTAGGATGCTAGACTTTATTTTCAGTATAGTACTTTTTCTTCATTCTATATATTGGCATGTTTAGTTTGATCATATTACTTATGATTTTTCCTTGTATTTAGTAGATGTTTATTAGTACTTACCTTTTTGTGCACCTTGAGTTGAGGTATGTGCTTACCTCACATGTTGCTTAAGTTATAACTTATTATTATAACTTGCCTTTCCTTTCTTTATCGCTCTATCATTATTTTTACACTTAAGTTAAGTTTGTGATATCTTTAAAATACATAAAAATGATTACCTTAAAATGTACTTAGACATTTTGTCTAACTTGATTTTTTTTTTGTTGGCTGGGGCCTTACCATTATGAAACTGATAATGATAGATTCTGAGCTATTTGAGGAGGTTGAACCTTTAGAAGAGCAGGTCTAGGAAGAAGTGCAGGTTGATGAAGACCACTAGGTTTTGCTTCCTAGTTTATTTTACATTTGCATTTGAAAGGATGAGAGACTTCGCTTTATATTTCAGTATTTAAACTTTAATGTTTATAATAATATATGATTAAATTATACTTTACTTTTTCTGCATTGTATATTATGAGCTAGATGTTTTACTTTGTAATATGGATGAATGGATGATTACTTCAGTTTGTACTTTTCTTCCACACTCTAATTTCATAGTATACTCATTAAGTGATTGCTATTCTTTGCTTTATTATGAAAAGCACATCATTCTCTTAAGATTGAATTAGAGTCTTAAATTCCAACCTAATGTTAAGTAAAGGATGTGCTTAGTGATGACCACACCCTAATCCTTATGATTAAAGGGGTGGCCACCACACTTAATCTTGGAAGATTTACTCTAACGGGACTATATTTGTCTAATCCCTTGGGATAGCACCTGATCATAAGTCCACATTGGAGTGAATTAACCAATCCTAAATATTATGAAAATAATCCAGTACTATGGGTATATTACTACACCAACCAATAACTTGAGTTCAAATAATTCTATTTAATCAATAAGGATTTATCAAGACTATTAATTCCTATGCTAAATAAGTAAGTCCTATACAAGGCTCCAAGAAGAGAGTGATCAAAGATCACTAAATATGTGTTCTACCACAGGAAAAAGTATCATTCTAATATCTTAAGTGATTCCTACCACGAGGGGATAAGATCAACTTTTAGGGTTAAGGGATCATCTAAGCTTCTACCTCAATGAGTTATACAAAATTCCCTTATCTCAATGTATATTTAAATTTAGGTCTTTAAAATATTTCAGATGCCATCATATACTGAGATACTTAAGATCTCATGCCCTTAATTCTAAAGCTAACATATTAGGTTCCATTTAATAGTTAAGTTTAGAGTGATCAGATCAGATGATTAAGTCATTTGATCATATCGTATTCTAAGATTATGGGATTTAAATCAAGGATGTTATTAGAATCAAATCAATTATTAAATCAATTTAGTTTTATTATCTTTTTATGAAAGTAGTCTTACTTAGGAGAGAATCAAGGATCTAAAATTTAGATTCAGATTAATCAATCACATAGATTTATCAATAATATTAACTTGTCTAATTCAAATATTTAAGATAAATACCAAATCAAATGTATTATTGGAATAATGTCAATTTCCTTATCTTGTAATCAAGTTAATTTAATTAAGGATTTAAGAGTTTGGATCTTAATCAACTAGATTAGGTTTTGACCCCTTACTCATGCCCAATTAAGATCAAATGTTTATTTATAAATCAAATGTCAAATTAGTGAATTTGGGATGTATTATTGGTGGCAATCTTAGACCTAGATCAAGTCTTAATAGCTTGATCAAAATCTTAAGACTTCTTAAGTAAATTATGATGATTAAGTTCTCCATTTTTGATTTATTCAATTTATACATCTTAAATTTGCATACATGATTTCAATACATCTCCCTTACTATTATGAATCATATTAATAGAAAATTTTTAGAAACTAGAAAGTAATAGTGTTAATCAAACCCTAAATCAATCCAAAAGGATTAGCACATAACTACAAATCTAACCATCAGAAATTCATACAATTTGGCTCATAAGTTCTATCTTATCATACAATTAATTAGAGACTAAATTTGCTAAAATCTAATGATTATAAACCCTAATTTTCACTAATCATAGTTTAACAAGATTAGGGTATAAATTGAAATATAGAGATCATAAAAATAAATCACATAGTGCATTCACTCTACTATACATAAGGAAACTAATGGCACCTTAATCATACAATTTGGACAAAAAATAAGTCATATGGGTCCAAACTAAGATTTTTGACCTAAGGGGCATTTTAGTAAATTACACCTAATAAAATCTAAATTTTTATACAATTTACTATTGGTTGCTATTCAACAATTATATAGAGTCTAAGAATACTACATCCTGAAGCCTAATGAATTAGTTATAGTCATTTCAATTTCCAAGGGCAATTTGGTAATTTTCTAAGCTAAGGGGTCAAAAAGCTAACTTTTTCATTTGATGTCCAAATTCAGCAAACTTAGTTGTTATAGCTTCCCTATATCATACTGAGTACTTTAACTGGGAGTAGACCCAAAATGGACTTCAATTGGTCAAGTTATGACCTAATTAAGGTTAGGGGTATTTTGGTCATTTTCTAAATTTTTTAAGGTTCAAAACCTAAATATTATTTTAGATTATTGTTGGCACTAAAATTCTAAGCTGTATAACACTTTAAATTTTTGGATTTGGAGTATAAATAACTAAGATATGGTCAAATGAATTTCTGGACACTACGGCGCGCTGTAGCGCCCGACGGTGATTTCGCCTGTGCGAAAACCGTGAATGGTCACATTTTGAGCTCAAATACTCTCAATCCAGAGCATTCCATTAGCAGTGCTATATATTAATGGAAATTTTTTCGATACTTTTCCATTGACATCAAAATTGGCACGAACGGATCATCCTAGCTATATGAATAATAGTGATAAAGGCACGGGTATGCAGAATGGACAAAAAACAGAGCATGAGGTATATTACTTTGAAGAACTATAATGGCTTCCATACTTAATCATGGATGTCTAAATATGTGAATAAGCATAATAGAGGAATGAAATGACCAAGGAAGAAGAATAAATGGATACAAGGAGAGTAAACAAAAGGGTACCTTAACCTTTGGGAGAGGAAGAAGAAACTTTTATTTTCCTCAAAACCTTTGAGGGAGGGAAGCTCCTTCGTCAGCATGAAGCTCAACAATGAGGTAAATAGAGAGGAAGCTCTTAGCTTGGTAGCAAACAAAATAAGGAGGGATGAGGTTTCTCTTTAAAGAAGAAGAAGGAAGGGGAAGGCCATGAGCTAGGGAGTTATGAGGTAAGGGGAAGGGGATAGCCTTAGCCATCAAGTATTGCAATTAAGAAGGGGGAGGAGAGGGATGGCCTCAGCTTTCAATGTGCAATAGGGAGGTAAGGGGTCAGCTGAATGAAAGGGGATGGCCAGCCGAAATTTAGGAGAGATAAAGAAAGAGAAAAAACAAATTAAGGAATAAATAATTATTATTCCTAATTTTTAATTTATTAAAAATTCAGATTAAATAAACGTGTTCCGAAAAATCCCATAACTTCACCCCTAGATATATTGGGGGTGAGGAATTCAACGGTGAAGTCGAAATTTGATTCTGACAATAATTTAATTATTCCATTTTCCGATGCATTTAATTATATTAAAATATTTGCGAAAATTCGATGACTTCCAAATGAGTCCAAAATATCACCCTTAGCTAATTTGGGGGTGATGATCACAATGGCAAAGTCAAATTTTAATTTCGAGGTCAAAATAAATACCTTAATTTTCTAATTAATTAAATATTAAAATAATCCAAATATTGGATTTAGCTCCGAATCGCGCCAAATTTTTAGGGATTGATTCTAATAGCTATATGAAATTAGTAGAATGATAATTAATATATGATTATGCTTAAATTAAACTGAGTAACAACCTTAGGTTGTTACAGAGCTCAATGGCGAAGTCCATTTTTCGATATGAAGTCATTTTAGAGAGATCAAATTTTAGGGTTTCTAGATTTTTCAAAAAATCAGAATTTGATCCATTTGACTCCTAATTTGGACTAGGTCTTAGAGTTTGACTCCTAATGACTTGATTAACACCTAGGATGAAGATTAGGATTAAGATTAGTCCTAATTGACCAAATAAAAGTACTTGAAAGAAAAGTCTAATCCTAAATATGCTGATGATCATATGACATATGCTGATTAAAAATAGTAAGTCTAAAAGTGGTACATACAGTAAGCAGCAAAAATCTAGCATCCAATAAATATGTACAAGTAAGCTGATAAGTAAAGTACAGCTGACTGAAAATAATATGTATCAATAACATAATAAACAATAAACTAAAAATAAAACATGTATGTATAACTTCCATATCAAAAATTTGACCAATCGGGCACAGACAGAAATTCCCTAAGCCTTTCTGGGTTATGGTAGACAGAACATAACAGTAGGACTAAAGAGGCAGTAAATACAAATGCAGAATCTTTTAGTTAATTTATTTTTGTTTCTGTGGATACGTCCAGAAATAGCTAAGGAGTCAAGCACGTCTACAAGACTATACGAGTTCCAAGCTTAATACGCACTCCTCAATGAGTAATGTTTAGCATTCTTATTACTCCTTACCTCTGTTCATTATGGAAAATGTGCATCATAACCTACCAGAATATAATTGAACCCAAAGCAACTGTTATTCTAATTATTCTAAGTTTTATTTCATGCACAAAGTTTTCTAACATGACATATCCAAGGGATTAAGCACAAAATACAAGGAATGTGTAGCATAATAATCAAGTAGTAATCAAGGGACTCTTCTATACATAGTGACACTATTATAATTAAATAATTCTAATTAATATAAGTTACACAAGTTCGGAATCTCAAATTCCTATTATCGAGTGTAACTTAAAAGTACGGCCTTATATATTACAAAATATTAGGACTAGCTAGGTCCTAAGATGATTAAATCCTCGAGTTAAAAAATAAATCATTTTGACCTAATTAATGAATTTAGACGTTCTATACTAAGATCTGATTAAGATCTACTAAACTAGGGATTATGATTTTAATACCATAAGATTAGAGTTAAATACATAATCCAAAGGAAAGGTTTAAGGGTCTAAGTTTTCAGTTCTAAGTGAAGTCAAACTTAATAAGATGATTCTCCTATTCTTAATATAGGATTGAAAGATAAATAAATTAAAAATGAAATTATAAAAATCAAGAAACAAATAAAAATCAAGGATTTATTCATTGAATAACCCATTATTCATTGAATAAAATCTAACCTAATATCTATCCTTAATTATAAGAAACAAATCCTAAGACGAAGTGAGGATTCCTAATGATAAGACTTAGAGAGACTCTAAGAGTTAATTGAATTTCTTTACACTTACTGATTTTATTTAATTAGGGAAGTTAAGGATAAATTTTAGCTAAGGATCCTTATTCCTTAGAGATTTTAAGCCTAAGCTGGGGGATTTTAGACAGTTAACCAATTAAGAGATCTTATAACTTAAATTGATCCTAATTTAATTCTATTACTAGTTTTATGGATGAAAAAGGGAATTTTAAGGGTAAATGGTACTTAACCTAAATTTTGGGCAAAATAATTATTTTGTCCCTACTTAAGGGTCCAAAAAGCTACCTTTTGATTTAGGGCTTCAAATTAGAATTTCTTATCGCTAAAGGATTCTTTACTATCTAATATAAAGATAGGTAAGTACACCAAATTTGGATAAGAAATGAGTCATATAGGCCTAACCTAAAGATTTTGACCTAAGGGACAATTTAGTAATTTACACTTAAGTAAATCTAAATTTTTTATGTAGTTTATTATTGGTTGCTGTTCAAGAATTCTATAGAGTCTAAGAATACTAAATTCTGAAGTCTAATAAATTAGTTATAGATATTTTAACTTTAAGGGAAATTATGGAATTTCTTAAAGCTAAGTGGAGTCAAAAGCTAACTTTTCCATTTTGTGTACAAATTTAGCAAACACAGTAGCTATAGCTTTCCTATATGATAGTAAGTACTTTAACTAGGAGTAAACCCAAATTGGACATCAATTGGTTTAGTTATGACCTAATTAAGATTATGGGTATTTTAGTCATTTTTGATTTTTTAAGGCTCAAAACCTAAAAATTATTTTAGATTGCTGTTGGTACTAAAATTCTAAGCTAGTTAGCACTTTAAATTACTGGATTTGGAGTATATTTGACTAAGATATGATCAAATCAATATTTAGGATTTTATTTTCTTGAAAGGGAAACAAAACCTAATTTTTCAATATTTAAAATTCTCTTACAATTTTATGCAGTACTCAATTTTACTAAAACTAGGTTCAAATTTGATATAATTTGGCCCCACTATGGTCCTAGGGTCCTTAAAATTTGAAAACTGTGAAGTTTTTGACCATTTCAGCCAGTTCTGGATAGAACCAAACAGTTCTGGATGCTATGACGCGCTATAGTGCCTTCTGGTCGAGAGCCAGGCGCGCTACGGAGTGCAGCAGCACTGTTAGGCGTTATGGCGCACTACGGCACGCTACTGCAGATTGCAGCGCTGTGGCGCGCTGCAACGCTTTTTGGCACTACGGCTTGACCACACCGAGAGCTAGGTGCTATGGTGCGCTGTAGTGGTTTCAAGTGCTGCGGTGCGCTATAGCAGTTTAACTTTTGAAAGTCTCTGTTCAATTAATTTATCTCTTGATTTCATATGGTTTTCCTGAAATGATGTTACAGCCCGCTGTGGCACACTGCAGCGGATTTCATTTAATTTTATTAAAAATATTTTTATGCTTTGTTTAACTATTATGAACCTGAATTTGAAACTTCGGGCGTTGCGGCGCGTTGCGGTGCCCGACAGTGATTTCGCCTTTGCAAAAATTGTTACAAGTCAACTTTTGGGCTCAATTAATCTCAACCTAGAGCACTTCACGTGCAGTGCCATATACCTATGGAAAGGCCTTTCCGACACCTTTCCATTGATACCCAAATCAACACCAAATGATCATGTTATCAATGCAAATAGTGGAGTTAAAGGACTAGGTATGCAAAAAGGAAGAAAAATAGAGCAGCTTCATCTTCTTAGAATCACAACCTAATGAGCTCTAATAAACTCCATACCCTAAATATAGATTTTTAAGGATGCAAACTAAGTATAAGAGTAAAATAAAGTAGCAATTGAATCTATTCAATGGGGGAAAGGTGGTATCATGGCTTTGACAATGGCAGATTTTATAAGGGAGACTTGAGAGCTCGAGAGATCCTTCCTTCAGCAAACACAGTAATGGGAGGAATTCAGTTGGGCAAAGATAACAGGGGAGATGGAGAGCTGAGAACTAAAGGCTCTCTTAATGGAGGAGAGGCCTGCCATTGGATAGGATGGGCATGAGTTGTCCCATCCCAGCTGTGCAAATAAGGGAGGTTGAGAGAGGGGAGTGGGAACAAAGGTGGCAGGCATGATAAAAATTAACAAAAATAAGGGGCAGGCTAAGCATGGCAGTGGGGGCTGAAGGGAAAGGAGGCTCAGTTGGGATTGTATGACTGTGGGTCCCAGCCAGCCAAAGAGAAAGAAGGAGGGAAAGAAATAAATGGAAAATAAAATTGCTTTATTTAATTAATTGCATCCTAAAGAAAAATCAAATTTTATAAATGTGCTTCAAAAAAATTCCAAAATTTCACCCTTAGCTAATTCTAAGGGTGAGGATTGCAATGGTGAAGTTGAATTTTAATTCCGACGAGTATTTAATTTTTCCAAATTTTGGGATATTTAAATATTATTAAAATATTCGACAAAAATTCGACGACTTCCGAGTGCCACCAAAACATCACCCCTAGCTAATTTGGGGGCAATGAGTGCAATAGTGAAGTCCGATTTTTTATCTGAGATCAATTTCTATGGTTTCTAGATTTCCCAAAAATTAGGATTTCGTTCATTTGACTCCTGATTTGTACTTGGTTTTAGTGGTGAACTCCTAATGACCTAAATAACACTTAAGATCAAAATTTAGGATCTGAGTTAGTCTTAATTGATATGGGTAACAACTTGGATTATTACATTGAGCCCCTTACTTACTTGATTATTACTGCATCGTATACTATTGAGCCTTTTTTCTTGAACATACTAGTTGGACATAGAATGTTTGATGAGTACCCTATGTTAGACTTTAATTTGCATACACATAATTCAGTTCATTCAGCACATTAATGTGTGTTCTAGTTTAGTCTGCCTCTTCAGTTCAGTTCTTTATTTATAGATTAGACTCGGACCTAGCTCTGTACTTGTCTAGGAGGATATAAGTTCAACTTGAACCTAGCTCTGCAGATGCCTAAGGGAATACATGTTGAACTTTCTGTGCAGTGGCCCTATCTAGCCCATTTCTGTTATGGCAGTACTATGTTAGGCATACTTTTACTTTCAGTTTAGTTCTAGTTCAGGGGCTTGTTTAGCCATATGATTTACTTGCATTTTTACTATTTTCTGTATGCATTTTTCTTTTATTTTAGCTCAGGATTTGTTTAGTGCTTGCATATGCAGGGTGCAAGTTTTATCTAGATTTCTTATATCTCAGTTCAGATTTATTACTGAAAATCAGTATGTATTCATATGACATAAGCATGTTAATATGAGTTTTCTTTTCAATTATTACATATTTACTGCTTAAACCTTCTTGCAGCTTCTGGTTGAAATATGTTACTCTACATAATTTGTTTTGAGTGGTCATAAATATTAATTTTTAGCAATCCTATTCTTATAGCTTATTGTACCTTACTTACTCATGTGCTTAGTATAAGATGTGATATCTTAAAATGTTCAGTTCATTTAAATTAGCTTAAAATATGCTTAGACAATTGTCTAACTATAAGTTTTTTTTTTTCTTGGCTGGGGCCCTAACATTGTGATACAGGCAATATCAGATTCAGAGCTTTTCATTGAAGTTCCTGCTGGAGAGGAGCTCAGCCAGGAGGAGGAGCTTCCTGTGGCTTAGATTAGTTCATTGTTATTTCAGCTGTGAGGACGAGTGTTCCTTTTTCCTTAACTTCAAAGCCTGTAATACTTTCATATTTTTTTGGATGTATTTACTTTCTGCACTGTTATATTGAGTTGAGTTACTGCTTTACTTTTATTGTGCTGTGATGTGGATGTTGTGTTACTTTTCTGTTTCCGCTACTTTGATGTTTTGATGTATGATTTTCAGTCTTAGGTGACAAGTCCTCTGATTAAGGAGGGTTGGGTTTATACCTGACTCATTTGTAGTTAGAAGGTTTGCCACAGTTGGAGACCGTATTCATCGTAATCATGTTAATCTTAGCATTAGCATGACCACGGAGAGTATGGGGCCTAACACAAATCCTCTACTTTGTGTCTCATTTCATTGATCATTTTTCCCACTCAAACAACAAACCATAGAACATTGCTCTAATACCACTTACTATAGAAAAAGTTGAGGATGAACATAGTGGGTTTCTATTAGTGTTACTGAAACAAAATTATGTCAAAATATAAACCATCACAAGCAAGAAGTAAACCTCCTCTCAAAATGATCACAGCATAAATCACAAACAATCCAAAGACATTTACATGGAAAACAAAAAAATGGGAAAATTCATGGAGCCACACCATCAAATAAAATCCACAATGAAAAGTAATAGGGTTACAGAGTTATATAGATCATCATCGTCACAAGAACAAGAAGGATCCCCCGCTTTCAAAGTCTCTTGATTGACTTCTTCTCCTCCAGAAATTTTTGTTCTCTCTCTAGGGTAGAAGGATGCAAGCAGCATCCACATCCTCCAAAATATTAGGGTTTAACTTATGATACTTCTCACATGTATCCTTAAATACTTATGCCCTAAATAGACACCAAAAGACCCAAAATACCCTTAAAATTGCTTAGGGTACCACCAAAACCCGTGACTGGGTTTCATTGGGCTCTAAGGCGCACCTGGATGTTTGGTGGGTGCCAGGGCGCCTAGTCCTCGGTTCCCAAGTACTGGGGTGCACCTAGGCTCCTGGCCCTCGGGTCTAGGGGCTGCAGGGTGCGTCCGGAGCGCCCAAATTGCCCCTGGTTTCTCGAAACACCTCAGAATTTTTTAGAAACTCACCGAAACTTCATTGGCACCTCTACGGATGATCTAAATAATCTCCACATCCTAACCCCATCAAAATTAGATGCAAATCAAAGTACAGTTAAATAGGTACGAAGCAAAAAAGAGACTTCATTATAAAAACAAAAGAAGGAAATAGTAAAAGAAAAAGAAAGAGGAATTGATGAAGAGTGCATGTGATTGAGGGAATAGTTTTCGACAAAGGAATGAGGGAGCGTGCTAATCTGCACATGGTTTGCCATCATTCATCTCTCTCTCTCTCTGCCACTCTAAGAGTTTAATAGTTGTATTAATGTCATAACTGTTGCTTGCCAGCTGCCACTTTTATACCTACCGATATTCAATTGTACAGAAGTATCAGCAACTGTATTGTAGTAAGTATTATAAGATCAATAATAAATGCGCAAAACTAGCAAATGGTGCTCCTAATACAGTAAGGTCAGATCTCACTATGCACTAGTTTTTAAAGTTCAGGGCTTTTATTCAAATTTCAATCAAGAGAAAAATTATTCAAATACTAGCGTTCGAATAGGTTCAGAAAAATGGAGCTAAACAGGAATACAAACAGCCAATGGAGTCAATAGCTCTACTGGAAACAGCAGATTAATCAAATAATTGCTCATTTATGACTCCTTTATGAAGACCGAAAAACTCCCAACAACAAGAGCTGAGAGACGAAATCTGCAGCTTGTGGTGCACTCCCTCGTGCGTGCCGTAGGTATATCATAAACGAAGTAATCAATAAGAGACAGAACTGAATTCTCTTCAACCTCCTTAAGGTCTGATTGTAGGTTGCAAAAAATGGTTCTTGGGAAATGAAGAACTCCGATTTAGAGATCTAATCGGCGCGAGCAGCTCCTTGGCATTGCTCATCATCGTTATCTAAGTTGGTGCAAAGAGCTGACTGTAAATATTGATATTTTTTTTCTTAACCGTAGCAATGCAGGCTATATGAAATTTATAAATCATATTATGTGTCAAGCCAAATGTTATGAGCAATAATAGCAATCATAGCAAGTTTTCTCCCTTTCAAATAGGACTATTATTTGTAGCACACATATGACCCATTTAGGCTTTTCATCATAATTGATATTGGGTTGTCTTGCTTGACTTCATCCTAAGAGGTTTTCTTGACACAATTAGTTAATCACAACCAAGGCATGCAACAAACAAACACAGTTTTATGAATCTTTCTTATTAACCTAACTGTAAGCCCAATTTTGATTTTTTACAGAGCTCTTTAATACTAAATTTACCAATGCATGATCCATCTAATCATTCCATGTATAGATGATTGCATCAAATGATAATTTTATTAAAGTTAAATTTTATATAATGCGCACACTAGAAAATCTAACATCTACTTAGAATAGCAACATCATGCTTTATTTCATATCGAGGTCCAAAAATCAATCCCACAATGTATGAATTATCACTAAAAATATCAACATGTTGGTTAGAAAAGTAAGTTCAAGCATTTTGGAACCATTAGTACATAAGAATTGGATAACACACCAAATTCTCCTTAGATTTAAAAATACATTCAGCATATTCATAATAAAATAGTTGGGAACAACATTAAGTTTGAGCTAATTATATTATATAAATCATCATTAATATAAACTTATTCAACATTTTAAAGCTATATGGCTAGTTATTGCTAACAACAAAGGATGGAACACCGTTACAATAGGATGGAATGTGACTTGTTAAATGAAATACATTAATTAGTCTTTATCAACTTTAACTAAATATTTCAACAACTCACTCTGTAATGTGAGCCAGGCAGAACTTGGTGATCTCAGCCTATCGATGAGCTCAGATGAATGGAGAATCACTTAGTACTCAAAGAAGATAGATTAATGATTAGCTCGATTACAGATCTTGGACGACACAGATCCTAATCAAATTGGCATTTAGGAGTTGTGATATCTCTAACTATCTTAAAAGAAAATTATAACTTGATAGAGTAATTTCAAATTGTTAGCAATTTTCATTTTATTTTAAATTTTAGGTAATTTAATTTTAAAAAATATTAGCTTCTAGATAAAATTATCTAGCATTGCAAGGATTTTAATTTTTAATTTTAAATTTTATAACTTAATAGGGTTAAGAGGGCACCTGATAGCAAAATTGTTATAACAATTTTGTAATTTATAAATTTTAAAAATTAAATAATAATATTCTCATTTTTCATAAAGCTATCTTTATTAATATATATACATTTCAATATAATGGTTAAACATTACATAATGTTAACACACGTACTTTGCCAGTAGTATCAGAATTTAAAAAAATTTAAAAATTTAGGTACATCTTAGATTGGCTCCGAGAAAAATTAAGATGAACTCTCTTGAAAGATTTATCTTGGTATTCTTATAGTTATATTTAAATGTTTTGCATTTTCTATTCCCTCAAATAAAAATAGTTTCTTAGATTTTTTAGTTGGGGTAATGTTACAAACTCGATATTTGTGCACCTCCTTCTTTGACTCTTGTTCTGACCAGGCTAAGAGGTGTTGAGGCTTCCTCACTCTGCAACAAATATAATTTTGAGGAAGAAAAAGCCCGCTTCATCATCCTTCACATTTTATTATTGAGGGGGCTACAATTTACTATCTCAATGAAAATACTTTCAATAGGAGCTTAATTTGACAAAGATGTGCAAAATTTCTCTGAAGAATTTGGCAATATACCTAACAACCAAAGTCCTTGAATCTTATTCTCAAATTTTATGTCCATCCTATTCAATGGGTTGATGACCCTTTGAAACTTATTCAAGTGATTCAACAACATAGGCCTTCCAGCTCCATATTTGAGCTTCACCAACTATTTAAATAGGTATGCACTGTTGATCCCAGCCTTTCTTGCATAATGATCCTTATACTTATTACCATAGTTCTTTCATGTTATTCTCCTCACTATTGTATTTAAGGACATTATCGCCTTCCAAATGTTGTATATATCCGCATACAAACATACTTGTCGATGAGCATGTTTCCATTGTTCTTCTAATTAGGCCTCATTTTCATAAACAAGTTAAACAAGATTCGTCTATATATATAAAAGATCTATTTTTTTTCTTCCTTGCATGCTAATTCAAGCTGTTAAAAGTAATCATGCATAGCTCTTGCCAAGCTGAATCATACTAGTCAAATCAGGTAGTATCAACTGGATCATTCTAGTCAAATCGGGTCGTTTTAATTTAGGAAGAATATAGTTGAATAATTTGTTACTTTAAGCTGAGCCGTTTCATATGAACACTATATATATGATTGAATGATACTCTGATTCAACATAATTAAAGCTAGCTTCAACAAAAGAAAGCCTCGCAAATTTTATCAGAAAAAAAATAAAATAAATAAAGCAATTAAAATATGCATAGCATTATCGTAGATTAACAAAATAATAAGAATACACATCGGTTAATTTAATCCTGATCGTCAATCTACCCCCGGCCCCGTCGAACCGTTAAACCCAGCTTCTCTCTCCTCCTCTAGATTTATCTCTCTCATCTGCCAACATGCATGTAATATAGCTGGTGCTAGCTGTCCCTCTCCTCTCCCGCTGATCATGTGATCGCGCGTCTCTCTCCCCACCACCCATTCCTAACCCCATACTAAATAATCTGAGAGAAACAGCAACAGAAATTAAGATAGATAGATAGATAGAGAGAGGGAGGGGGGGGGGAGGGGGAAGAAATAATAATCATGGCGCAGCTCCCTCCGAAGTTTCCCTCGAGTGCGGCCTCCCCATGGCTGGCAGAGGAATTCTTCGACTTCTCCTCGACCAAACGCGGGGCCCACAGGCGCGCCATTAGCGACTCCGGCACGACTTTCGAGGACGAGCTGCTGCAGAATTCCCTGTTCTCCGAAGACGTGCGGCTGCCGTCGTCCGGCCCAGCCTCGGCCGCGCCTTCCACGCCGTCGGATCACAACAGCAGCATCAACGAGCAAGCTGACGTGCTGGCCCCGCCTTCGTCTGGGAATGATCTGGCGGAGGTGCAGAGCGCGTGCAATGCCGCGGACTCCGCGCATGTTGACCCTAAAAGGGTCAGGAGGTACATTTCATAGGTGATTTTATTTTTACGTCATCTTTTGGTATGATTTTCTTAAAATATATTAATTATGATGAGATTATTAAAAAGGCATCGTAAATAATATCCTTAAATAAATGTTTATATTTTGCTTGGCGTCAATAGTAAATATATAATTATAATGTTCAAATTTAAATAAAATAATTTTTAATAATACAATATTTCAGTTTACTTGATTATAAGCCAGTTAGATGCTGTTGTTTTTTGTAAGGAGTTTTCCGTTTACTTAATTAGAATAAATAGTGCATATTTAAAAAAAAAAAAATAATATATTGAAAATTGAATGTCAGAATCTTGGCAAACCGGCAGTCGGCGCAGAGATCGAGGGTCAGGAAATTGCAGTATATTTCGGAGCTGGAGAGAAGTGTGACCACTTTGCAGGTAATGCATCTATCTACGCCGTAACGGTAAAATAAAATTTCAATCCTTCCAAATTTCAATATTTTAACAAAGAGTAAGTACTCAAATCTATCTTAAGTTATTCTATTAGGTTACTAATTTGTTTGGCAGTAAAGATGAACCGTTGGCAATGTGGGTGTGTGTGGCCTACAAAGCATTTATGTACAAAACTTAACTCATTATCCTTCACTAACTAATAGGACTATGAATAGAGTTAACTTGAGTTCTGTCAAGCTATTTTTATATTTAAATTCAAAATAACAGTGAAATAGATAGCAATCTGATTAATAGGATATGAGCGCGGTTGAATGAAATGGAGGAGCGCTTATGTAGTGCTAGGCCTGGCTTCGGATCGAGTTCGAGCCGAGCCTGCCCGTACTCGAACTCGAAATTTTCGAGTTGAGTCCGACTCGAACTCAGCACTAACCCATTCGAGTTCGGGCCAAATAGGGTTCGATTCAAGTTGTACGACTTGAACTCGAGTCAAAAATTTCGAGTAGTCAAAGTATTTCAAGTTTCGGGTCAAATTGTCAGCCCTATGTAGTGCTGAGCAATCATAAAATCCACTCAAATTTTATGAAATATTTTATAAAAGCAGCTACTCTGCTAGCTATGTTTAATGGGAATAAATATTGGTCAACAAGCAAGATTGTAGTGACTCCAATAGCGTACAAGATTAGAGAATGTCATCTTAGATAATTCTGGTATATATTTGTGTTAGATGTGCGCAATGAAAACAAAGATTCCGTGCAAGCGACCCTAGCTCGGTGTTATAATTGTTGTGGTTTAGGGTTGAACTATTGAATCCGAATCTTCAAGCTTCAAGAACCTATGCTTTGGTGAAACAAAAAATAATGCATTAAAATTTTAATTAAACAATATCCAAATACACAGATAATAAATAAGAAAAATATTATTTAAATTTATTGATGTGATATTTAAAAAAATTTATCTAATATGATTTAAATATTATTTGTATTTATTTATTTACATTAAAAATATTATTTTAAAAATTTGTATAGATAAAATTTAATTATATAATGGTACCAATAAATCTAAATAATATTTCTTAATAAATAATGTTATGAATTAGAGCACGTGACAGTTTTTGTTTTATTATAATGAAAGGAAACAATTGCTTTCATCGGTTTTATAGCATTTATCTAATTAGATTTAATAATAATAATAATGATAATTTGATGATTTATTTTGTGCATGTGGGTGTTAGAAGGAAGTGTCGGCGTTGTCCCCGAGAGTGGCTTTCCTGGATCAGCAGCGCACAGTCCTAAGCGTTGGCAACAGCAACCTTAAGCAACGCATTGCTGCTCTCGCATATGATAACCTCTTCAAGGATGGTCAGCTCTCTCTCTCTCTCTCTCTTTTAAGTAACCTGAGTTTCGGCCAATTTATAACTCGTGCATCTCCTGCAGCACGTCAAGAAATGCTTCAGAATGAGTTGGAGAGGCTGAGGAAACTGTACCACCACCAGCAGCAGAATCTCAAGAAGCTGCCGGCCGTCGCCGCTGATTATGATCCGAGCAGTGAGCACTGATTATGATTGGCTCGTTTCGGTGTTCTGTGTTTGTTTCTTTGGATGGGATTTGAGACTAGACGGGCTAGTCCAACGGTGAAAGTAAAAAGTCAAAATGTGGAATAAAGCAAGTCTTCAAAGATATTTTTTAAATATATATGGAATTTTAACTCGAAATGAAAATTTATATATATATATATATATATTGATATTTTTTAATTAAAATTAAATATTAGAGTTAGAATTTAGAGCATATCGTCCGCACGTAGATTATGTTGTTTATTTTGATGTGATTACCGTCGTTAAATGCGATGATTAATTTTCTAACTCATCCAAAGATTAAATCATGATTTTAAAATGTGAAAAATATGTATATTACTCATTTAAAAATGGCATCTAATTAAAATTTATTTGTATGATCAATAGAATTTTAATTTTTAATCTGATAAATTACAAACTCAAAGTCTTAGTAATTGAATCACAATAACATTACAAAAATTAGTATAAATAAAGTTACATATATGAACTAAATATTCAAAAATGATAAAGCTTGAAAGTTACAAAAGAGGAATAGTTGTGTGGATGGAATCATTCTTGCCTTGGATGTTTGCATTTCTTTCAACGCATTGAATGCTTTTATTAAGATTTATTTATTCATTTTTTGTGGAAAAATAACTGATTTTGGCTAAACTCATTCAAAAAAGAAAATGATAAGAATCCAAAAAATCAATTTTGTGCTTATATATAAAACTGTCATATCATTCAATTTTTTTTTTTTTTTTTTGTTATTTCTTTGGCACTATAGCATTCTTCCAAAAATTAGGTACAAAAGCTTATAGTATTACACAACCAATAGAAAAACTAGCATAATCAGATCATGTAAAAAACACACGCCAAGAAAAACAAATGCAAATAAAAACATAAGAGCATAAGAAATTGGGGAGAAGCTCCAATATAATTCTTTGTCGGAGTCAACGTGTACTCAAAGTATCAAATTATGTGGTATCAATGGCTAAGATCAGAGCCTGTTGTCGACACGAATTACAATTGATATATCCTTGTATATCTTCCTCGTTTCTCTAAAATGAGGCAACATAATAAAATTACTTATCTAATGGCAAGCAAACTATCGATAGAAGATTCACAGCCACCCAAAAATCTAGAAAACCTATCTGCAAATCAAAATTGTCAAAACAACCACCTAATTATAATGAAAATTAAAAATCAAGAGAAATTTGTAATCTCAAAGTATATAGCAATACATAATAGTCACCCAAGAATTCAAGAGTAATCAACCCAACCATAATGAAAATTAGAAATCAAGACTTTCATTTACCAAGTCTTACTAAACGCAACACCCAACAAGAAAACCCCTTCATTCGAGAACACCAAGACAACAAAAAATTAATAAAAAATCAGTGAATCATCATGAATGAAATATATGTTCGACAAGTAAAGACACCACGAACATCCAAGTGACAAACTCAATAACTGATATTTAACTAGATTCAAGATCAAACCAACTCCAAAATTGCCCATCAACTAAGTGCATGACCAGTTAGCAATTCACAGTCTCTTCCAAAACTTAGAACCAGAAAGAAGAAGATTGTGACATCCCCCAATCCTGTTTCCCAGTGAGGGCACATAAATTAGGGTGGTGTCAACTGAATTTTTCTGAAGATTATAGTCGTGATTTAGAATAATAACATAAA
Organism: Gastrodia elata; assembly: GCA_016760335.1. Taxonomy (NCBI): domain Eukaryota; kingdom Viridiplantae; phylum Streptophyta; class Magnoliopsida; order Asparagales; family Orchidaceae; genus Gastrodia; species Gastrodia elata. Next base: position 16,901,091 of record CM028673.1, read on the forward strand.
CATCGCAGATCATTGCTCAATTAATTTAAAAATAAGAAAAATATTTTTATTCGGATATAGTTGTAATTACAAGAGTAAACTTTTCTTCTTTATTTAAAAATACATGAAGAAAATAAGAAAAGTAAAATAACAATAATTGATTATTTTGTGTTATTCAAGTTCTTCAACATCGTCCTTACTTTGACATTTACAACGAAAATGCTCGGTCTGGTTAAACACCTGTTAAAGAAAACTTTACTTTGGATATCATTAATTACATTATATATATAAATGGTAAGCATGAAATAGAATTTGAAATTTATAGGGAAACAAGTAATATGCATTAAAAAGATAATTATCGTAGCTTTCTTTATAAATCAATATTGAATAATAGTTTAAGCAGTGACAAAAATAATCTGTCACCAGTAAGTAATACTGAATAAAAAATTGAATATTTCTATCTCGAATTGAATAAATCATAATAATAATAATAATATTGTTCGAGTGGGCAATTTTCGAATATTGAGGAATCAAACACGTCTGCACGATTATCATAATTGGAGTTCTAATGTAACATATATATTCACTTATGATAGTCCCCTCGTAGGTATAGACATAATATTCTTATATCTTCTAAATTATGATGATAGCGTACTAGCCCCATTATAAATATAAAATTATATTATGTATAAAAATAACTCCAACGAAATCTTATTAAAATGTTACATATTTTTTATAGTATCTCAAATAGTAATAGTATACTTAAATCATAGAATTTACAAGGCTAATAAGCATGTAATTGAATCAATAAAATTTGCAAATTTTAAGGTGGAGCAAAGAGCATGTAATTAAATCAGTATATGCAAATGTACTTCATAATATCTAGGATAACTATTTTTGTGCTAAGTTGATCACATATAAATCTGTGTGAAAAATCTATCAATTAGTGAATAGATAAAAAAATACAAACTTTTATTATCTTTTCTCACTCTTAGTGTGATTTAATATTAGTAAAACGGTAATAGAAAGAGAGGAGGATGATTGAGGTGTAGATAATAGTAATAATAATATAATTAAAATTATTATTATTATTATTTATATTTATAAGATAAGAATAAAAATAAGAATAATGGAGAGAATATATATATATATATATATATATAAAGTAGGGATAATAATTATAATAATAATATTATATTATTATTATCATCATCATCATTTATATGATAATTTACATGTATAGTATATTATTGCTATTTTTACTAGTGAGAGAATATGATAATAGGGAGGGAATAAAGTTCTTAATTTTTTAAAATATTTTATGCACATGATATTTTTTTAGAGATGGAATATTAAAATAATAATATAATGATAATAATAATAATAATAATTTTATATGATAATAATAATAATAAGTATAATAGTATACTTATTATTATTATTATTATTATTATAAATAAAAATAAAAAGAGAGAATATTATGATATTATTATATTATTATTAGTATTATGTTTAATATACAATGATAATAATAATAAGTAAGATTTAATACTTATTATTATTGTTATTAGAGGATGATAATATAGAGAGAATAATATAATAATATAATATGAGAGGTAGTATAATAAAAATATTATTGATATTATTATTATTATTATTATTATTATTATAATATAATAAATATATAATTTTTATATTTATTATTATTATCATTATCCTTAGTTATCTAATGCTAATAATAATAGTATTTATAAATTATTATTATTATCATTTCTTTCAATAATAACAACAATAAGAATAATAATAACAAATTAATGTTGTTACAGCCCCAAAATGTTGGGTCATGGGGAGTATCCTAAAAGGACCTAGCAAAACCCAAAAAGACCAAACTAATTTAGAGAAATTCTATAGCAGTAGTTCAACAAGGAAATGTTCAACAAAATTTTAATTTGGCCACAACAATCAAATTTGAAAGTAGATACAACAAACTTGAAAGCATTTACACAAGATTTCAGAAACCATTCAGAGATAAGGCAGTGAGCATCAGCATCTTTATAAATATACCATAAACCTAATATTCAGCATCAGCATAACTAGCTTAGATAGCAAAGAATAACAATCAAATAGGCAATACAACAGCCACCAATCAATTTCCACAACAGAGCAACCAAACAATAATAAATCATCTAACTTAGGAGAACAAAATACAGAAGAAGGAAACTGAGACAGCAAGCCAGCTATCTCAGGGATTTATTCAAATTCACCATAGGCCAAGAGCCTCTAGAGCCAATACCAAAATGCAAATGAAGCCAGACCAAAGCCAACAACAACTGAAGATAAGCTAGAAAGAGCTAGGTACTAGCAAAATGATTCAAGATTACCATAAACAATCCAGTTGTTAATAATTGGATTCAGTGCAGACCCAAAGTAAACTAGGTTGGCCAAAAAGGTTTCAAAGAAACCAGATCAGCATAGACCTAGAGAAGTCAGGCTGACCAAAGCCAGCTAAAAACAAAACTGAGTATGATTAATTGCCTCCCAAAACATCAGAGCCAAACCCCAAAGAGATAGAATAGCCAAAGACAAACAAAGCATGCACTAGCAGGATTCAGTATAGAAATGAAGGCTGATGGCAGTATTGCCTTGGCATACAAGCCTATACAAAAGTTCAAACAATAGGTACTTCAGACCTTAGCAATATAAATTTCAAAAATAACAGCAAACATAAAGATGCTACAGCCCTAAATCAAATTTCACTTTATGCGTATCAAGAAAATCCTAACATAAATTCTCACAATTAAAAGCATTTGTGATAATTCTTAACACCATCTTTAATAACATCCAAAATCTTATCAAGATTTATTTCAATATCAGGATACTTAGCTTTATTTTGGTCATTCTAGATATGCCAAAGCGAATAAACATCATGCAATTGACCAATGTGTTGTTTCCATTTATTTATGTTCTATCGATGATTAAAGAAGTGGCCAAAATTCACAGGGATATCAGAATCATAAAGAAGATGAAAATAATTTCAAACAACACTGCTTTTGGAATTATAAAAAAACACATGATTTATTGATTCATTTTCTGAGCAGCATTGACATTTGGAAGCTAAACAATACCCTTTTTCTTGCATATTGTTGTCCACACTAATATAGTTATGATAAAGTCTCCAAAGAAAGATACTAATGAGCCTAGGGATGCAATTATTCCATATCTAGTAAGAAAAAAAGGGGAGAGCTTGTATTCTACAGTAGTTCCATAAGGAGGTTAGCAAATTTTTTTGCTTGTTACAGAGAATGGAATGAACCAACTTTATGGGTGATAAATTGGGTTGGTATATCAAAATGTTGCTAATGTCCTTCCTTGTAAGGATTGAGTTAAGAAACCTCCATGTTCCAGCTAGGGCTGACATCATAGCAATTGGATAACTTAATATTTGATTTGATAATTTTTTTAGTTTCATTAGCTAAGATATTAAAGTTATTCCAGTTGTCATACCAAAATGATATAGTTGAGTCAAGAGAATCCCACACTATAGTTTCTTCTATGAGCTCTTTATGTTAAAGCATTATTTTCTTGGTAATCGAGTCTGTTATTTTATGTTTAACTTTCGTCGGATGACGAGTAGCACAGTATCATTGAGAATTTGAGTTCATGTGGAATTGGAAGTTTTAAATTTCCACCATAATTTGAGAGAGAAGGCTTTATGCATAGAAATGTGAGAATGAATACCAAGACCACCTTCTTTGTAAGGAAAGGAGATTTTATCTAGAGAGCACCAAATCATTTTGCTTCCTCTTTTGTGGGACCACAGAAATTTGTTAAAAGTGCTTTTCAAAATATTGAGGATTAATTTAGGAGGGTTTGTGACCTCAAGCCAATATAGAGAAATTGTGTTAAGAACATATTGTAAGAAGATAAGTCTACCGCCTTGAGAAAGGTAGCTGTTCTCCTAACTATGGAGCTTTTTAAAAATAGTATCAATGAGGCCAGCAAAGTTGCTCTTTTTTTTATGACCACTAGAGATAGGGATGCCTAGTTAAATAAAAGGGAATTTACCTTGTTTAATACTAAAATGGTTTACAATTTTAGTGATCAAATGAAGAGAACATTTGTTGCTAGTATAAAATTGAGACTTTAAAGTGTTGATTTTTAGACCTAGTTCTGATTCCATGGAGACCAATAGATTCTTTACTTTTTTGATAGATTTATTATTTCCTTTAAAAAAGATATTAAGATCATCATCATAAGCAAGAAGAGATATCATGTGTTTACCTCCAACCTTATAATGAAAATTGTGGTCCAGATTGAACATATGATTTAAGTTAACCAACCAGTAATTGAAGCCAAAATGCAAAAGATTGGAGAGAGAGGGTTACCTTGTCTTAGGCCTTTTTTTGATTTAAATAATCCATCAGCTTTCTCATTAAACAAGACCGAGAAATAGTTGTTTAGGGTTAGGTTACGAATTTTTGTTATGATACTGTCATTAAACCCATAGCACTTTAGCACTTTTATCATGAAGTTCCAATCAATTTATCAAAAGAATTTCAAGATCGAGTTTAAATATAATATTATGTCCCCAATTTTTGTTCTTTAAGCTATTGAATAATTCTTATGTGGCCAATATGTTATCTTGTATTATCCTACCGGGGACAAACCTGGATTGGTTAGGTTTAATGAGATTTGGAAGGAATTTTTTTATCTGTTTAGTCAGTATTTTAGAGATGATTTTTTTTAAGGGTGGTACATAGGCTGATGGGTCTAAAGTGAGTCCGCCAAGAAGCTTTTTCAGTTTTTGAAATTAGGAATAACATGGAGTGAGTGAAGAATTTGGGTAGAGGAACATCACAAAAGAATTATTTGATCCCATTACAAATATCTTCTTGAATAATAGGCCAGAATTTGCAAAAAAATTCACTCGGAAAACCATCTGAACCTGGGCAAGTGTTGTTCTTAAGATTTTTAATTACATCCCAAATTTCCTCATCTATAGGCATCATATTTAATTCCATATTATCAATTTAAAAATTTTAGTACCTAGCAGTTCATGAAGGAGAGGAGATGGGCTCGGAGAAGGATATTTGAGTTCATTTTGATAGTGGGAGATATCAGATCTTTACATATCTTCAAGGATGGTCAGAGATATATTGTCCGATGTTACAATTTCATTGATATGAGTTTGGTGCCTCCTTTATTTTACCCAATTGGGATAAACAACAATGTTTCTTTCACCATTTAAAGTCCATTTAGACTATATTTTTATTTCCAAAATGTTTCAATATCATTGTGGGTTTGGATTACAAAGGCCTTAGCTTTAAATATTTCTATTATGTTATGATCAATAGAATTTGATTCAAAAATGTTTTCCAAAATAAAGACTTTATTTTCAAGTTGAGAGACATTAACAAATATTGAGCGCTTTTTTAAGTTTTTTAAAATTTTCAACTAACATAAGGAGGCCATAGGAGTTGCAGTGTACATTCCAACATCATTAACAAGATCAAAGAAATCTTTTTTATTAAGCCAAAAGAGTTAGATTCTAAAAGATTTGGGAATGATAACAGATGGATTTCAAGATGTAAGGGTGATTAGTATGTGGTTAGAAATAGTCGTGTTTAAGGAGGTGTAGTTGTAGTTTGTGTAAGAGTGGCACCAAAAATTATTGATTAAAAAATGATCCAATCTAGCAATTTTTTTCCAGCATTCCAAGTAAATGGGGCACCAGTATACTTAAGTCATTCAAACCAAAATCTAAAATAGCTGAATTAAAATCGATTGTGGAATTGGAATAATCCTAGGCATAACCTTTATACTCGTTTCTACTAAGGACGACATTAAAGTCCCCACCCACAACCCATGGAAGGGTGTGAAATCCTGCAATTTCTAAGAAAATTCCAAAGCAAGACTCTTTATTGATGAACATAACTAGCTTGAACAAAAGTAGCAAAAAAGTTGTGGGAGTTGTTAATAAATCTTATATGAATGGCCTAATTACATTGAGATAAAATCTCAACATTATAGGAGCTAGACTACAAAACCAAAATTTTATTTGAAGAGGATGCCATACCATTTTCTAATTTAGCAAAATGTCTAATAGAAGATATTGCATTAGCATTCAATTTTGGTTCAAATATAGCTGCAATATTTATTTATTTTTTCATAACAATATGTTTAAATATGTTTTGTATTTATATATATATATATATATATATATATATATATATATTCAGAAAAGCCATCTCGACATAGTTTTATTCCACAAAATTAAAACATATAGGACTAGGGCTAGGAGGGTACAGAGTCCTGGAAGGACTAAATTTCTGAAGCCAACCCTAAAAATAGAGACCTAAGAAATATCCTAAGAAGTCTTCAGACATAGAGAAAAAAGAGATAAAATGTATAGAAAATCAAGACACACTTAGCTAAAGCAAAATAACACACAAAGAACTAGTTGCATGGGAAAAAAGCAATTTAGGATAGGGAAGAGCTCAAGGAACCAGTTGCACACATCCAAATGGAAAAAGCACACAGCACACAAAGGAGACATAACCAGCCAACATCTCAATAAGGGATACCAATATTTCGGCAAAAGAGTAGTACTGTGGACCTGCAGCACCACAAGAATAAACAAACCACAACACTTACCTTGAAAGGGAGTAGCTAAATCATTAAAGCCAACTGCTAGCTTTGCTATTAATAAAAGCATGGCTGATTAGTTCAATGTTGTTAGAATAGTAGTGGCTTTAGAGGCTAAATTGTACCCCTTTCTTTGCATAATACAGTCCATGTTAATGAAGTTATTGTAGAGCCTCCATAAAAAAATACCTATAAGATTTGGGACACATTTATTCCAAATCCAAATAGGAAAAGTTGACAGGTTATGCGACCTACTAATTTTCCAAAGTGAGGTTAGACGAATTTTTTTATTAGAGCAAAGGATGGAGCTTGCCACCTTAACCTAAGAAAATTCAAGAAAAAAGCATTTACATTTGTCCACCTTATCTAGAGGCAATAGATTGCACAGAAGATCAGCATTCCACCCAGTATTATTGTTAAAATAATTAGCTAAAGTTAGCTTTTGGTTTCTAATAATGCATCTATTGTTGGCCAAAATTTCAATTTTCTTCCAGCAACCATATCAGAAGGATATAAAAGTGTGAAGAGCATTCCAAGTTAAAGTTTCTTCTATAATATCCCGAGAAGAAAGCATTCTAGACCAAGTGATAGAATCAGTAATTTTCTGGCTAGTTTAAGAAGGGTGAGTTCTAGTACAATATTTAGCGAGAAGGATGTTCAACCAAATAGTGTTAAAGGTTCTAAATATTCACCAAAGCTTGAGGGAGAAGACCTTATTTAAGGCAAAAAGACATCTCATTCCAAGCCCTCCCTCCAGATTGGGAAAAGTGAGACGATCCAAAGAACACCAAATCATTTTGCTACCTTTAGGATGAGTCCAAAGGAATCTATTGAAAATGCCTTTTAAATTATCAAGATTGAATTTGGTAGGAGAGGTTACTTTAAGCCAATAAAGAGGGATAGTGTTTAGGAAATACTTGAGGAGAAGTAACCTCCCACCTTGAGAGAGAAATTTAAGTTCCCTCCTTTGAAGTTATTTTAAGATATAATCAATGAGACTTGAGAAATTGTTATTTTTGTTGTGCCATATAGCAATGGAGATGTCAAGTAGTGAATAGGGAGTTCGCTAAGTTTAATGTTTAAAGTATTGATGATTCTGTTAATATTGCCAACCGGAGTTTTGTTGCTAGTAAATAATTGGGACTTTAGAGGGTTGATTTTGAGCCCAGACATCTGTTCAAGATAGATAATAAGTGTAACAGCCCAAACTCTTAAGCACCAAGGTATTGTCCGCTTTGGCCTGAAACGCCTCACAATTTTGCTCTCAGAAGATAACTTTCCAGCAGGTCACCCATCCTGGGAGTGCTCCCACATGAGCACACTTAACTTTGGAGTTCTTATCAGGAACTCCACCATTATCTAAAAAGGCACCTCGATGTTTAAGAGTTTCACTTATTACTATTTAAGTAGATCATCACAATCTCTCCAACTTAAATAACTGACGTCCTCGTCAGTGTCCACACACAGATCCAAGAACCATCCATTGGGTAGATAGGATTGGAGGTGACCCCTACGAGCGCAAGAGGTACCCACAACCATATAGCACCTTAACCATCATGGGTTCAAGAGGCTGCTCACATGAAGTGGTACTTTTGCCCTGTATGGCACTTAGCTCCTATCTGACACCCTATAGTTTGCTCTGATACCATTTGTAATAGCCCAAACTCTTAACACCAAGATATTATCCGCTTTGGCCTGAAAGACCTCACAATTTTGCCCTCAAAAGATAACTTCCCAGCAGGTCACCCATCCTGGGAGTGCTCCCACCTAAGCACGCTTAACTTTGGAGTTCTTATCAGGAACTCCACCGTTATCTGAAAAGGCGCCTCGATGTTTAAGAGTTTCACTTATTACTACTTAAGCCAATAAAGAGGGATAGTGTTTAGGAAATACTTGAGGAGAAGTAACCTCCCACCTTGAGAGAGAAATTTAAGTTCCCTCCTTTGAAGTTATTTTAAGATATAATCAATGAGACTTGAGAAATTGTTATTTTTGTTGTGCCATATAGCAATGGAGATGTCAAGTAGTGAATAGGGAGTTCGCTAAGTTTAATGTTTAAAGTATTGATGATTCTGTTAATATTGCCAACCGGAGTTTTGTTGCTAGTAAATAATTGGGACTTTAGAGGGTTGATTTTGAGCCCAGACATCTGTTCAAGATAGATAATAAGTGTAACAGCCCAAACTCTTAAGCACCAAGGTATTGTCCGCTTTGGCCTGAAATGCCTCACAATTTTGCCCTCAGAAGATAACTTTCCAGCAGGTCACCCATCCTGGGAGTGCTCCCACATGAGCACACTTAACTTTGGAGTTCTTATCAGGAACTCCACCGTTATCTAAAAAGGCACCTCGATGTTTAAGAGTTTCACTTATTACTATTTAAGTAGATCATCACAATCTCTCCAACGTAAATAACTGATGTCCTCGTCAGTGTCCACACACAGATCCAAGAACCATCCATTGGGTAGATAGGATTGGAGGTGACCCCTACAGGCGCAAGAGGTACCCACAACCATATAGCACATTAACCATCATGGGTTCAAGAGGCTGCTCACATGAAGTGGTACTTTTGCCCTGTATGGCATTTAGCTCCTATCTGACACCCTATGGTTTGCTCTGATACCATTTGTAACGGCCCAAACTCTTAACACCAAGGTATTGTCCGCTTTGGCCTGAAAGACCTCACAATTTTGCCCTCAGAAGATAACTTCCCAGTAGGTCACCCATCCTGGGAGTGCTCCCACCTAAGCACGCTTAACTTTGGAGTTCTTATCAGGAACTCCACCGTTATCTGAAAAGGCGCCTCGATGTTTAAGAGTTTCACTTATTACTACTTAAGTGGATCATCACAATCTCTCCAACTTAAATAACTGACATCTTCGTCAGTGTCCACACACAGATCCAAGAACCATCCATTGGGTAGATAGGACTGGAGGTGACCCCTACAGGCGCAAGAGATACCCACAACCATATAGTACCTTAATCATCATGGGTTCAAGAGGCTGCTCACATGAAGTGGTACTTTGCCCTGTATGGCACTTAGCTCCTATCTGACACCCTATGGTTTGCTCTGATACCACTTGTAACGGCCCAAACTCACCAAGGTATTGTCCGCTTTGGCCTGAAAGACCTCACAATTTTGCCCTCAGAAGATAACTTCCCAGCAGGTCACCCATCCTGGGAGTGCTCCCACCTAAGCACGCTTAACTTTGGAGTTCTTATCAGGAACTCCACCGTTATCTGAAAAGGCGCCTCGATGTCTAAGAGTTTCACTTATTACTACTTAAGTGGATCATCACAATCTCTCCAACTTAAATAACTGACGTCCTCGTCAGTGTCCACACACAGATCCAAGAACCATCCATTGGGTAGATAGGACTGGAGGTGACCCCTACAGGCGCAAGAGGTACCCACAACCATATAGTACGTTAATCATCATGGGTTCAAGAGGCTGCTCACATGAAGTGGTACTTTGCCCTGTATGGCACTTAGCTCATATCTGACACCCTATGGTTTACTCTGATACCATTTGTAACGGCCCAAACTCTTAACACTAAGGTATTGTCCGCTTTGGCCTGAAAAGCCTCACGATTTTGCCCTCAGAAGATAACTTCCCAGCAGGTCACCCATCCTGGGAGTGCTCCCACCTAAGCACGCTTAACTTTGGAGTTCTTATCAGGAACTCCACTGTTATTTGAAAAGGCGCCTCGATATTTAAGAGTTTCACTTATTACTACTTAAGTGGGTCATCACAATAAGATATTTGATTTTGTTGACATATTTTATACTAGCACTGCTAAAAATGATGTGGTCATCAACATAGGCAAGGTAAGTAACTAAAATTTTACCACCAACATTAAAGTGAAGGCTATGATCACTTTTAAACAGAGAGTTTATGCTAATTAACCAAAAATTAGAGGCAAGAATGAAAAGAATATGGGATAGAAGATCTTCCTGATATAGACCTCTTTTAGATTTAAAAAAACCTTCAGTCTTGCCATTAATAAGCATAGAGAAGTAATTATGTTGAGTAAGGTTTTTGATTTTCTAGATAAAGCTAGCATTGAACCCATAACTAATTAATATTTTGGTAAGAAAGTTCCAATCAATTCTATCAAAGGCTTTTTCAAGATCAAGTTTCAAAAAAGATTATTCCCCTAGCATTTATTTTTTAGGCTATAAAAAAGCTCTTGAGTAGCCAAGATATTATCTTGAATTTGTCTCCTAGGGATGAAGCCATATTGGTTTAGTTCAATGAGGAAGGGAAGATGTTTTTGTAGCCTTTTGGCTAAGATTTTAGAAAGAACTTTACTTATGGTAGTACAGAGGCTATAGGTATAAATTGGGTCCACCAAGAGGCTTTTTCAGTTTTGGGAATTAAGGAAAGCATAGTATGAGAGAAGAATTCAGGTAAACAAATGCAACAAAATAATTCCTTAATCTCATTACAGACATCCCACTTGATGACATGCCAAAATTTATAGAAAAACTCACCTGGAAAGCCATCAGAGCCGGGACAAATATTTTTCTTGAGATCTTTTACAACCTCCAAAATCTCCTCATTATTAGGCATCAAGTTAAGGGGGATATTGGCATCAACCGAAATTTGAGTAGTAGTGAATTCCAAATTAAGATGGATAGAACTAGTATTCAGATTATGGAACACCTCTTGAAAGAAGAAAATAGCTAAATTTTGGATATCACCCATATCTCTAAATTTAATAGAATTTGAAGATTAATTTCAAAAACATGACTTATGTGTCCTCTTTTATACACCCAATTGTGATAAAAGAAGGTATTTTTTTCTCCTTGCAAGGCCCAATTAATACTGTATTTTTTGTTTCCAAAAAATTTCGATATCATTATGAGTTTGAATAAGGGAAGCCTTAGCCTTAGATAATTCTATCCTATTTCGATTCGAGGGATTTAACTCAAGAATAATTTCCAAATAGGTGACCTTATTTTCTTGCTGGAAGGCATTAATAAAAATATTACCAATCTCATTTTTATTCCAGAGGCTACAGGCTTTTTTGAGCTTTTTAAATTTCTCAACTAAATGGGTAAGACCACAAGTTCTATAGTGTACATTCCAAGTAGAATGGACAAGTTGAGAGAATTCATCTCTTTTAGGCCTAAAGAGTTGAAACCGAAAGGATTTGGGGATGTTATAGGTGTTGTTCCAAGGAGAGAGGGTAATCGGCTTATGATTAGAAATAGTAGAATTTAAAGAAGAAGCCTTATAATTAGAAAAGGAATTGCACAAAATATTATTAATAAGGAACCTGTCCAATCTAGCAAATTTTCTCCCATAATTCCAATTAAATAGAGAACCCGTGTATTTAAAGTCACCGAGGCTACAATCAAGGATTGCAGAGTTAAAATCCAAAGAGGATTTTGAGTGGTCTTTAGCATAGCCTTTATATTTGGTGCTGTTATGGATTGCATTAAAGTCTCCACCAACAGTCCAACGGAGGGTGGAGGAGCTGCGATCCATAAGGAAACTCCAAAGAAGAAGATAATTGAGCCTGAGATTATTTGCATGAACAAGGGTTATGAGGAGGTAATGGTTTTCATTATGGAAATGAATATGGATAGCTTGATGACATTGGACAAAACATCAGCTGTCCACATGTTGTTCCACAAAACTCAAATTCTATTAGAAGAGGATGATAAAATATTTTCTAATCTTATAAAATGCCAAATATTATTTATGGAATCATGATTTAATTTGGGTTCAAAAATAGCAGCAATAGTTATATTCTTTCATAAACAATATGTTTAAACCTGTTTTTTGAAGAGGCATTACCAATGCCTCTAATAATCCAACATAAAATATTAATTGATTCATGATAAAAGATCCACTTGGGATCGACTGAGGCGCATCATTAGATAAAGTAGTATTAACAGCACTATGTAACATAACTGTATTAGTGATCGATTCTAAATTTTCTATATCATTAAGTAAAGAGAGCAATTTGTACTTGTTGGAGGTCAGCATTTTATTTATACTAAACTAAACTTTTTTTATTTTTCAATGGTGTTTTGGGTTTTGTTAAGGAGATCAGGTTGGTACCATTCTCCATTGCTTGGTCACTACATTTTTGTAATCACATTTTTGCTTGTCATTAGCAATATCACCTAAAAACTTATCATTATAATTACAGATAACTTCCTCGGAATTTGCATTTGCAATGTTAGAATCCTGAAAATAACTAGCATTATTAAAACTATCAAGGTGTCTAACAGGCTGGCTAGCTTCAGCATTTAGTTCATTAACTACAGTAACATTAGCAACAATGCCATTAGTATCAAAGAGGAACTGAGATCGACGACGAAAGTAGCAGCAACCCGAGGAGTGGCCGCAGCCAAAGTATTCATAACTATAGCATTATCATTGGAATCAAGGTCAGTTATAATAACCTCCTTAATACCATTAGTGACAGCATCTAAAATAGCAGTATTAACCGTATCAAAAATAACAGCATCATTAATAATTATAGGTGCATCAAAATCCACCTCATTAAGAACTACAAAATCCTCATGAACCATAGCATAATTAGCAGCAAAATCTATACCTGCATTATTAATCGTAGTGCCACACATATTATTTATGATATTTAGAGCCTCAACTACTATAATATCAGAATTGCCTAAAGTAGAATTAATGAGATTAGAAACTTTTCTAAATGCATTTTAAACAACATTTCCAGCATCTTGGCTAAAATCTTTTCCAGCAGCAGATTTATCAATAAATGCAACATTATCAGCATTAATTTCAACATTTTCATTATCAGTAGAGTTACCAACAGTGGTCACATTTATATTTCTAGCAAATAAATCCTTAAGAGTAGTATGAGAAGCAGTATTTCCAAAGGAGATAATAGAAGCATTATTTGCAACAGCATTTTCAAATGAGTCAATATTATTTATTACAGTTTCATCTGTAGTAATATCAAGAGTATAAGCACTGCCATAATGAGATCATTTTTGGCAGCATTTAGTTTTACTACATTTTGATTATGCGCAATAATAGCCAAAGTGTTATCATCCTCAATGTATAAGGGTCATAAAGCATTGACCTGTTCAACAATATTTGCAATCCTTCTAGTAGAAGGAGATGGGGAGTTTTGATTTCTAAAATTACAAGAATCGATGTTATGGTCTAAAGTATAGCACTAGTTACAATGCATGGGCAAATTTCTTGAGAGTATCCCCTCTCCATTGATCCCAACCAAATGGAGCCAGGAGGGGAGGATGAAATGTTTACTTCTACAAGAATTCTAGGTGCCGCAATATTTCGATTGATTGTCGTGTTACGATCTAGCTATAGAGGTTTTCCAATGTATTTCACTATGTTAAAGAGAATGTCCTTGGAAGTAAATTGCAAGTGGAGACCAGGGAAGTTTAACAAAATAAGAATAATCGGAACATCATGTTTAACATCTGAGAAAGGATCCCATTTATAAAATTGCATTGTGTTTCCTTTTAAATCATACGACCCTTTTGAGAATACATGGCTGGGAATAATCCAAATCTAACTAGAATGTAAGAAATACCTAGTGATAGTTAAAAGACCTGATGTTCACCAGCGACAAAAATTTAAGACCTTCAATAAAACCAAGGATTAAACAAAAATAGGCTTAACACTCACAAACTTACCCACCAAAGTAAGAAGTGCAAAGTCTCCAGTTGAATGATTTCCTCATTGGTAAAGAACATGTCTGGTTCTCCATTGAAAGATTTAATGGGTTTTGAAAGGGGTGGGGAGGGGCTTGAAATGATGTCTTTAAAAGACCGGGTCGACGGATCCATTACCTAAACATGGAGAAAAAAAATAGAATAATGAGAAATAAGTATAACAGAGGAAAAAGTCACCCACATAAGCCTCAGAGGATGCCGCTGAAGCCCGAAGGCTTCCGACCGAGAGCCAAGGACGTGGATTCTAGATCGTCCCCAAATCGCCAAAAGTTTCCCTAAAACTAGAGTGAAGATATCATATATATATATATATATATATATATATATATATATCATATATCATCGGGCTCTCATTTTTAGGGTTCCTAAGGTAATTATTGGATGATTTTAGAGTGGTACTCGCCGCTCCTTCCGTCGATACTGCCGACAAATTGGAGGCCTGCTTCCTCCTCCAGTTCTCCTCCAGGTGACTTTGCTTCTTATTTTGTAGCTGCCTTCCTTTACCTTCTTATTATTTTATATATGATGCTTGAATGGAGGTCCCCCCTTCAACCATTCGATCCTTCAGAGATATTGTTAATAACCTAGTGCCCTCTGTCTCTAAAAGCATAGCCAATTTTCAAGGGCTTCCCAGATCTGTTCTTCATGGATGAAGAGGTTGTGTCTCTAACCTCGCCACACTCCCTTATGCTGGTCAATAAATTTGCTAGGATTAAACCTAAATTTGGGTTAGTCGATGGTTTCATAAAAGGTTTAAGACTTGTAGCTCCAGTCTCTATAATATATTTTAACTCACACCATGTATTTTTCACATTTGAATCCGATCTGAATTATGCTAGGGTTTTTTCTAAGGGATCCTATGATCTCAAAGGTAATACTATGCACTTTTGCAAATGGGATTCATTCACTGATGTTAAACATGATGTGTCGATCATCCCTACTTGGGTGAACTTGCTCAGCATTCAACTCCACTACATAACTATGCAAATCATGTTTAACATCAAGAAGGTCATTAGAAAGCCCCTTCAACTCGACATAAATACAGCTCTCTTGAGAAACATAGCTGCTCCTAAAATTGTATTTCAATTAGATATCTCATCTCCCCCTTCAACAACCATCAGGCTCGACTCACTAGAAAAAGTGTGGTGTCCCACCCTTGCAGTGGACCTTTTAATACTATTATTAACATGATTACAGTGGAGATGGTTGCCTCGTGACAAATCCCCCAACTATGGTCAAGTTAGGTTTCCGCCCAACCCATCTTAGTTAGAAGACTTGCCACCTAAAACTGTAAGTCATTCATCAACATCCAAGAACGAATCAAAGTGCGAAAGCAAAAGTAAGTATAACATCCATTCCATAGCATATAAAAGAAAGAACAAGATCTTATCTTAGTATAGAAGGGCAGAAAAGTAAACACACCCAGAACATTAAATATTACAATATTAAATTAAATTTAAAAATAAAAGGTATGCTCATCCGCACAAGTAAAAAAACCAAATTTATCTAAGCCTTTGCAGCAGCAGGAAGTTCCTCCTCCTGGCTAAGATCCTCACCAGAAGTAAATTCCACAAACAACTATGAAAATGATATTGTAAAATTTTTCAATGCTAGGGCCCCAGCCAAGAAAAAAAAAAACTTATATTATATAATTGTCTAAGTACATTTTAAGCTAGTTTAATGAAAGTTACATATTTTAAGATATCACATTTTACTAAACATTAAGCATTTTAATGAGGTGTAACAAGAGACAAAAGAACAGGATAGTTATAAATACAGTATTTATAACTAAGCAAAGTAAGTATGTACACAACATACCTCAAGCAAAAGCTACAATTAAGGCCAGGTAATAAATGCATATAACTGCAAGTGCTGAAAGCAAATCTAATTCTAACATGCTTATGATCATATAAATACATGCTGACTCTCAAAAAGATAAACTGAACTGAAACTTATAAGCAAACTAAAACAAGTATAACTAGCATCCTCATATATGCAAGGAATTAATTGAGTAAGACTAAACTGAAAGGAACTGAACTGAAAATAAACTGTAAAAGCACGAAAAAAAGTATCTGTATAAAAATGCTAACATATATAAAAAAATATATTGGCTACACTAAGCCACTAAAATTGAACAGAAAATAAGCTGAATTTAGAAATATGCCTAAGTTAGTACTGCATTAACATAAACAAGCTGAACATGGCCACTGAATAGAAAGTTGAACATGAATCATACAATACCTATCATGGGTGGATTCGAGCTGAACTATAGAATTAGATATGTAACATCCAATCTCTATCATTGGTGGATCCGAGTCGATTCTACAACAAAAGAACTGAATTAAAAAGGCAGACTAACTAGAGCATACTCTACTAAACTAATATTTGAAGAATTGAATGTGTTAATTTAAAGTTAAATGATGTCTTATGTATTTCAAATCTAATATAGGATACTCGTCAAATATTCTATGTTCAACTAGTATGTCCAAGGAAAAAAACTCAATCAATAAGTGTTTGAAGCAATAAAGTCAAAGTAAGGAAGAACTCTACTAAACATATGTGATATTTGTTGCTATCTAATTTTAATCTGTTTTATCCACTCTGAGATAGTACAAATTTAGGATCTCTAATATCCAACTATTAAGTATAATCTTAGGTTTACGACCTTAAGTTTAAATATTAGAACTTAATAAGTTCTAATTCATAATCAGAAATATCGATTACAAAGGTTATTGAGTTAATCAACAACTTAATTATTGTATCTTAATAACCCAAATCCAATCTTGATATTGGAAAGAATCAAGATTCAGAGATTCAAAGTTAAACACCAATTTATAGTTTAAACTCTAAATCCTAGGTGCTAACATCTAATGATCTAAAGTTTCACACCAAAACTTACTCTAAAGGTAGGAAAATTTTAAGGACTGAAAGATTAAGGAAATATGATCCTATTTAAAAAGGCTCAATCTAAAATTATAAGATAAAATAATTAAGTAAGAACTAATAAATCAAAGAACTAGATTAAATATGTAGAGTAAATTTCATATTCTATAGGCTGAACTCACCTTAACCACTAAGAAGATAATTCAAAGGATTTTAGCACTTATGAGATTTTTAAAGGATTTCAAGATTGAAGATTTTACTTCTAAGGAGACCTTGTCTATAGAATAACTCAATCACTCAATGGATCTAAGCACTTAAGATCTATGATCTAAGGTCTAAATTAATTACTAAGATCTTAACTAAGGTTAGACTTAAGGTTCCACTTAAGACATAGATTTATGAAGAATAGTAAAAAGAGTTAGATGGTAGTAAGTTAACTAGTACTAATTTTATAAGGTTTATAATCATTTAATAATTCTATATTGAAGACCTAAGATCATCTTAAAGGTTTAATAATTCATAAATAAAGTCTAAGAGGATTTAAGATTTAATAATTTAGAATCAATTAATTAAGTCTAAAGGCTCTTAGAAAAATCCTAAACCATTATAATACTAATTTTAAGCATTTAGTTAGAGTTTGAGGGTTTTAGGACTCTTAAACCAACTTTTGGTCAGAATGACCAAAATACCATTCCTATTATAAAAATTGGGATTTCAAGATTTAGGCTTCCAAATTGATTCTAATCAATTCTAAACTGTCTAATGAAGAAATTAACACCCTAAATATCAGATGTGCACCTGGAGTATACCTAATAAGCACTATTAATGGTGATTAACAAAATTAGGCTAAGAAAGTGAGACCTATATTCATAAATGAGTTTTATAAGACTTATGGAGTTCATAATTATTAAGATATTAATAATCAGAGATTAATTAAACTAATTATTCACTAATCACTAATTAGGATAATTAAAAAATGATTAGTGATTTTAAAGCACCTAAAATATTTTTTGTGACATGATTAGGTTCTTCTCTATTATATAAACATTTAGAGACATTAAGCATGCTATTTGGCAATTAATTAAATTAAAAAATCACTAATTAAGTTTAATAAGAGATTAGTCTAGATTAGTAATTTTAATTACAGAAAGTAGAATTTTTATTCTAGATTAATGTTCCTTATATTTTTCTGATCAAAATAGTATGTTGGATCATACCATTTGGATCAGTATTGCTAAAATTATTTAAATAATTTAGATTGAATTATTTTAATTAAAGAATCATAGGCATAACTAATTAATTCTATTTTCCATTTAATTTCCTTAAGGATTTTAATTTCAAATATTTGGCTGAAAATACTTAGCCTAATATTAAAAGACACAGGTCGGGGGTGACCCGACTCAGCACTGTGCTCCTTCATCCCCAACCCCTTCTTCATAGACAGACACTAATGATAGATTGGGTAACCAAATTCATAAATGATACTTCATGCCATGGCCTATATTTAATCGCTACACCATCCATGAACCGAAGCACATTAAATGAGCATAAAAGCCCTTCGTTGGAGAGATGCAGACGCCGGGACTCTACTCTCTCCAATCGGCCCTAAATCAGACATCCAGGGTTTACTGTGGGGAGCGAATTCTCCCCACATAGGCAACCATTCAAGGCTAAGAAGGAACCCAGTGATTGGGATCTCACTTAGCCAAGATCGTAAACTTTGCTGAAACCTGATTGATTGATACAATAGATTGGGGCTAGCCCAAGCCACAAGGATAATTTCATTGAGCTTGATTATCCAAAAAGTGCAATCATAGAGCTAAATGGATCAGAGTCAAGCTCAGACATTCAGTGAAGTGACTTCACCTTCACTGGACAGTTGCTCTATCTAGATAGCAAGCCCCTTGCTATCTGGACTGAGCTCAACCCATCCACAAGCTTCACACAGACTACCTAGAAGGTTTGGAAAGGAATTGCTACATGATAGAGCTACATAATGTGCATAATTTAATATCGAGCCCACACGACTCAATGGTGAAACGGGCAATACCTGTACTAGTGAGGGCAGGCGCAATTGGGGAGCTTCTAAGGACTGATGAGCTTTGCACCTTGCTGGAGGTCTGAACACTAGACCTCACCCATAAACAACCTGGGATAGCATCTGGAATCACCGGGAATGCAAGGAAATTGACAAGGAAGGAGAACAACATTGGAGCTTGATCACAGTGAGCAAAGGGACTCACTATGAAGATCCTAGGTTATTTATAGCCAGGGAAGGAGATAGGGTGGTTGCCTAAGTTTGGGTCCATGGTTGGAGCTCGGGTGTGGTGCCTCGCCCCAACTTGGGTTGTTACATCGGGCCAAGGAAAAATCACACTTACCTCAATTGGAGTGGCCTAGGCCTCACTATCAGATGGAGAAGGGTCTCTGAGATATCTTCTTAATAATGATATATGAAATGCATTATGAACAGCCCAACCCATCTTAGTTGGAAGACTTGTTACCTAAAACTTTAAGCCTTTCTTAAACATGCAAGAAAGAATTAAAGTGCGAAAGCAAAAGTCAATATAACATCCATTCCGTAGCATGTAAAATAAATAACAAGATCTCAACTCATTCTAGAAGTGTATAAAAGTAAAGATATCTAGAACATTAAATATCACAATACTTAATTAAATTTAAAAATAAAAGGCACGCTCATCCTCACAAGCAAGAAAGCAAAATCTATCTAATCCTCAGCAACAGCACGGAGGTCCTCCTCCTGGATAAGCACCTCACCTGAAGTTAACTCCACGAACAACTCTGAATCTGACATTGTCAGTATCACAATGCTAGGGCTCGGCTAAGAAAAATAAAATATGCGTTAGACAATTGTCTAAGTATATTTTAGGCTAGTTTAATAAAAATTACATATTTTAAGATAAAATATTTTACTAAACATTAAGCATTTTAATGAGGTGTAATAAGTGACAAAATAATAGGATATTTATAAATACATTATCTATAACTAAGCAAAGCAAGTATGTAGACAATATACCTCAACCATAAGCTGCAATAAGGTTAGATAATATATACATATAACTACAAGTGTTGAAAGTAAATCTCACCTTAATATGCTTTTGATCATATGAATACATGTTAATTCTCAAAAAGATAAAATGAACTGAAACATATAAGTAATTGAAATAAGTATAATTGGCATCCTAATACATGCAAGGAACTGAGTAAAACTGAACTGAAAGGAACTGAACAGAAATAAAGTGTAAAAGCATGCAAAAAAGTATATGTATAAAAATGTAAATAATTATAAAAAAAATACTGGCTACACTGAGCCACAGAAACTGAACTGAAAATAAATTGAATTTAGAAATGTGCCTAAGTTAGTATCGCCTTAATAGAAACAGGCTAAATAGGGGCACTAAACATAAAGCTTAACATGTATCATCCAATTCCTATTATGTGTAGATCTAAGCCAGACTATAGAATCAGACATGTATCATCCAAGCCCAATCATTGGTGGATCTGAGTCAATTCTACTACAAAAGAGCTGAATTGAAGAGGCAGACTAACTAGAACATACTTTTCTGAATTGGTTATTAAAGAATTAAATGTATTTATTTAAAGTTAAATGATGTTTATACATTTCAAATCTAACATAGGATACTCATCAAATATCCTATGTCCAACTAGTATGTCCAAGGAAATAAGCTCAATCACAAGGTGTGCGAAGCAACAAAGTCAAAGTAAGCAAGAACTCTACTAAACATATGTGATATCTATTGTTATCTAATTTTAATCCATTTTCTCTACTCTTAGATAGTACAAACTTTAGATCTCCAATATCCAACTATCAAGTATAATCTTAGGTTATGGCTTCAAAGTTAAACATTAAGACTTAACAAGTTCTAATTCATAATCAGAAATGTTGACTACAAAGGTTAAATAGTTAATCAATGACTTAATTAGTACATCTTAATAACCCATACCCAATCTTGATCTTAGAAAGTATCAAGATTCAGGGATTCAAAGTTAACCTCCAATTTGTGGTTTGAACTCTAAATCCAAGGTGCTAATATTTAAGGATCTAAGGTTTTACACCAAAACTTACACTAAAGGTAGAAAATTTTGAAGGACTGAAAGATTAAGGAAATATGATCCTATTTAGAAAGGCCAAATCTAAAATTATAAGACAAAATAATCAAGTAAGAACTTATAAATCTAAGAGCTAGATTAAATATGTAGAATAAATTTCATTATTCTATAGGTTAAAATCACCTTAAGAACTAAGAAAAGAATTCAAAGGATTTTAGCACTTAAGAGATTCCTAAAATATTTTTGGATTGAAGATCTTACTTCTAAGGAGACCTCATCTATAGAATAACTCAATCACTTATAGGATCAAAGCCCTTAAAATCTAAGATCTAAGGTCTAGATTAATAATTTAAGATCTTAACTTAGGTTAGACTTAAGGTTCCACTTAAGACATAAATTTATAAAGAATATTAGAACTGAGTTAGATGGTATTTAAGTTAACTAGTACTGATTTCATAAGGCTTATAATCATTTAATAAGTCTATATTAAAAGCCTAAGATCATCTTAAAGGTTTGATAATTCTTAAATAAATTCAAAGAGGATTTAAGATTTAACAATTTAGGATCAATTAATGAAGTCTAAAGGCTTTTGGAAAGATCCTAAGCATTATAATACTGAATTTTTGCATTTAGTTATAGTTGTAGGGTTTTAGGACTCTCAAACCAACTTTTGGTCAAAATGACCAAAATGCCCTTCCTAAGGTAAAAATTGGGATTTCAAGATTTAGGCTTTCAAATTGATTATAATCAGTTCTAATAGGTTCACTACTATCTAACAAAGGAATTAATCAAATTTACACTTAGGATAGACCTAATAAACACTAATCCAATTTTAAAGTTATTAAAGGTGATTAATAAAACTAGGCTAAGAAAGTGAGACTATAACAACCCTAATTGTTACCATAGCTAAATCTGGATTAATTAGGCCAAATCAAGCTTTAATTTTGATTCCATTGGACTTAATAGTTCATTTAAATGTAGCCGTAGATGTTTGGAATCAATCGGAGCTAAATTGAAAATTTTGGTATTTTTGGTTATTTTTGAGCCCTAGAAAATACCTAAATTAAATTGATCTCCAAATCAAAATCTAATTTCAATTTGAATTCCCTACCTCCAAATTAGCTAAGGGTGAAATTTTGGGAATTTTTGGAGGTCATTTAGGCATATTTTGGAATTAATTTAAATTGGTTTAATTGTAATTTAGGGTTTTAAATAATTCTTAATTGCAAATATACACTCTTCCAACGGTCGGCTGATCCCAAACTGCGGGCGCCATCCGGGCCGTCAATTCTGTGGATCTGAGCCAACGGCCGCACTTTAGATCAAGACCCATCTCATCTCGACCGTTCCGCGGTTTCGAGATCCTAATATGAGGGCATCTAGCTATTTACCGTAAGTATCCTCGATTAACCGTTAGATCACCGGATCTGATCCAATGGCTGACCCCTTATTTGTGATCGTCCGTTAAGTTTTGAGATATCAGGGCCATCCCGCTTTGATGGATGATCAATCAGACGGCCCAAAGCACCCCGAGCACTGTGGATCATCCCATTCCTCTCGCCAGTCTGCGGCTGGTCCCCCCCCGACAGCCAGGATCCTCCCAGCCCTGTGGAAGTACGGGAAATGACTCGTTCTTCCTTTCCTACCCTCAGCGTGTTCGTCTTGCCAGCTGACTTCTCTCAGAATTACCCCTAGTCGTTGTCTCGAGCCTATCCATTCAACCAAGCCTCCTCCCAATGCCAAGCTCTGGAAACCACCCCCAGAGCCTCTGTTTGCCTATAAATACCCCTAGAGATTCATAATGAGTCCCTTTGCTCACTGTGAACCCTCAATTGGGAGCTGAAGTCCCTGGAGCTCCTGCCCCACCTCGGTGATTTCCAGCAGTCTCCTAAAGCTTATAGCCGCTGATAGAGGGCCCGTCTGGTGTTCAGACCCCCTGTGAACCTTTATCTATCATCCAGGAAGCTCTGAGGTACTTCAATTTCCCTCGGTCGAGCCTGCAACTTGTCCTCAGGTACAGCCTTCCGCCATCAAATTCCATTGATTAAATTCTCCCTTCTATCTCTGAATTGAGCCTCTGGATGTCATCTAGCTAGCAGTAGCCACTTTGGGAACTAGTCGTGATTGTCTCCTGGGGCTAAGCTAGCTCGAATTGATCGTATCGATCAATTGAGCCAGTGGCTGAGCCATGGCTGAGTCCGAGTAAGGACCCAACGATTGGTTGTACCCCGAGTTATGAAACCATGGGGGTTCGACTCGCCTCCCCTCCCTGAAGGTGTAGGCATTGAGCCCCGATCGATTAATGGCTTTTGTGAGGAAAATTATCTCCTCACAGTGAACCCTAATCATTTGTATTAAAGTGTCTCGAACGAGTAGCACCCCATTGATCCAGAAGAGCCCAGATGGGGTTCTTACCTTAATTGGTGCGTCTGAGGCTCCTGAAGGTGTAGCCATCGAGAGCTAGGTGTGGCATGGCCGGAGCGTGGAGAATTTCAGCGTGGAAGTTCCATTAGGGTGGAGCTCATCGAAAGGAGGAAGACGAATTCATGCGTCGGGCCGACCCGTGACCCGCGTGTTTTGCAATTGGGCCGGCAGATAATATTAGAATTTCTGGATTTAATTTCCTTAAGGAAATTTAGTTGGAAATTAAATCCTATGATTCAGATTTAAATAAAAATACAGAATAAATTAATTTAATAACTTTAGTTATACTGATCCAAATGGTATGATCCAATATACCATTTAAATCAGAAAAATATAATGAATCTAAATATAAAATAAAATGACAAATCCAATGGTTTGATTTAAAATAATTGCCCAATCCTTTTTTGCTTTTAATTAAATTATAATAAATTCAATTAATAACCAAATTAATTGATTAAGGGCTCTAATTGCTCATTTAATCCTAAGGAACCTTTATAGACCATTAAAAGTAATTTAGGAACCTTAATTTTGTTAATTATGCCTTAATCACCATAATAAGGGATTAGTGGACTAAGTCATGATTAAGCCTCTAATTTTGGGTAAGTTAATTCCTAATGCTATTTTAAGTATATTATAACCTATGGGTAAGGTTGGATTGCTCTAGAATGCCCTAAATTTATTAATCATCCTAATTGGCTTAAATAGGTGATTAATGCTAATTAGATTAATTAAGTTGTCAAAACCTAACATAAGTGTGTTTTCCACTTCATTAACCAATATGAAACACATTAAAATAGATTAGAAGTAATTTGGATAATTAAATCCTAAAATCCCATATGTAGCCTTAAGAGGGGTATCTTGGTCATTTTGACCAAAATGTGTTTAAGTGCCCCTTAAACCTTGAAAATTCAGTAGATTATCCTTAGTTAGATTATTAGCATCTCTCTGAATTCTTAAGTTAAAGATATTCATATTAAGTTAAGGAATCTTCATTTAGCCTTAATTAAAATACTTAGATCTTAAGTGATTATAAAGAAGTCACTTTGCCTTAATAATTGAATCTAATAATTTTAGATATTAAAATCTCAAATTAATAAGTACAATTAAGTTAGTTCATGAGCTTAAATTCTAAAAGAAACACATTTAGAAAGTCTAAGTTGAAAATCTAATTTAAGTCTAAAGTGATCAAACCTTAGATCTTAGATCTTAGATCTTAGATCTTAGACTTTAGATCTTCTACTTGAATTAAACTATCTCCAATTAAAATTCCTTAAATGATTTATTGTCTGAATCTGTTGAAGCCTTCCATGTGGGTATAGGATTGATTCAATATATATGATAATGAGATTATCCTAAGAGATTGTATATAGATATTAGATTCTTAAGTTTTTAATTGATTATTTTATCTTATAATCAGTAGCGTAGCCTTTCACTAAATTTTTAGCTCTTGGATCTTTCATCTTATAGGATTCTTTATCTATAACCTAGGTATTAAGTATGAACCCTAAATCCTTATTAGAACATCACCTTAGATTTAGGATTTGAGCACCAAGGTGGAGTTTAACTCCAAAATCCTTAAATCTTGATTTACTTAATCAAGATTTGGGTAAGAGAGAAAGATATTAATAATTAGGTCATAATTCATTTGCTTAAATCTTATAGTCATCATATGATTTTGAATTAGAACTTTTTAAGTTCTAATATTAACTTTAAGACCATAAATCTGAGATTTTACTCGATAGCTGGATATTGGAGATCCTAAACTTGTATCTTCTCAGAATAGTTAGATTGGACAAATTAGACAACAACAAATTTCACATAGGTCTAGATCGAGTCTCTTCCTTACTTTGACTTGATAAAAGAACTTAGGATATGGATGATACATCCTAATTTAGTGTTTGTAAAGCATATCATTCATCTAGTTCTTGCAGTGCTTTCAGTTAGTAGAGTATGTCATAGCCTAGTATGCCTCTTCAATTCTTGTATTATTATATAATAGTCTCAAGCTTAGTATATTGGATGTCTAGGATGGCTATTGACTTATTCTATGAGTTCAACTCAGGCCTAGCATATTGGATGTCTAGGATAGTTATAGTTGAACTCTCAGTTCAGAGGCCCTGTATGGCCTATTGTCTGGTATGGCAATACTATGTCTTAGGCTTACTGCTACTCTAGATTAGTTTTCAGTCTTGTTTTTGCTTTGCCACATGCTTTTGTGGCCTTACTTACAGCTTGCTTGCTTTGCCACATGTCTTAGTGGCTTTACAATGTATTGATTGTTTTACTTTTTGCCACATGTCTCAGTGGTCTTTCCTTTTTATATCAATCTGCATGTTGCATGTATACTCTTACGGATTAGCTATATACATTGGCATGGTTAGAATATTAGAATTTTTTGTTATGTTCAGTACTGGGGTTCTTTTATACTCAGCATATTTTAATGTGATCATAATCATATTAGGATCAGATTTATTACACTAGTTGTGGTTTCTTTTGCTTTTAGCTTCCCCTTGCTTACTTTTGTATTTTGTATATTATTTCACATACTTGTTGATTGCTATAAATGGATAGTTTATAGTTACTCCATTTCTTGTATAGCTTATTGCACCCCATAATTGCTTGTATGTTAGATTAATCAAATGTGATATCTTTAATAAATTCGTTCATTTAAAATAGCCTAAAATGTACTTATACAATTGTCTAACTATTATCTTTTTATTTGGTTGGTTGGGGCCCTGACATTTGTGATACCGACAAATGTCAGATTTGGACTTGTTCGTGGGCAGTGCTGCAGGAGATGAGCCTATTTAGGAGGAGGACTATTTTGTTGCAGTTTAGATAAATTTTGTATTTTTATTTCAGTGAGATTGAGAGACCTTTATTTTTCCTTTTAAATTCAGTTTGTAATAATTAAATTCTTTATGTATTTTTCTTTCTACACTTGTTCTGAGTTACTACTACTATTTCCATGTTTTTATATACTATGTTATGCCTGTGGATGTTGCATTTTATTCCCTTCTTCCACTACTTTGATATGTATTGATGTATATTTATAGTTGTATCAGGTGACAAGTCCTTGACTTAAGGCAAGTTTCACCCGACTTTACTTAAGTTGGGGATTTGCCTACTCTTTACCATTAGTACGGGGGACCCCACTGTTGGTATCAGAGAACACCATAAGGTGTCAGAATGGGATATATGATTCCTTTCTACCTAATGGACCATTTTTATGAATTGCAAACATCAATATATGTAGCATCCAAAACATAGTAGTATCAGTAACTCTATGAAAAATGTAGAAGAAGAATACTCACATCCTAATAATCAAGTCATCTTGAGTCTAATAAAAACCTAATATAATTCTTTCCTTAGAGTCAAATGGATTCTAGAGAGTTTGAGTGGACTACTATTTGCATGCCTTCAAGTTAGCTTAGAACTGTAGTTTCAAATGGAGACAGGAAAGTACCTGGCAGATTGAAGGAGTTTTGACAAGAGGGATATTGGTCTTGGACAAGCTTCTACATCAAGCAGTGTATCGAGGGCTTGACTTTCCTATATATGCAAAGGAATGGTTGAGCCGAGTGGAGTCAATCTTGATACATATGGAGTGTCCCGAGTCACTCTACGTGGACATTATGATGGATCTGATGCTGGATTACGTAGGAGTCTGGTGGTATGACACCATGAGGAGGCTAGAGAGGAAGAGTAAGAGGAAGCGTCAGGAAGTGACTTTTGAGGACATTTGTATGGCCTTTAGGGCTGAGTATATTAAGGATATCTGAGTGTTAGTTAGGACAATCATTATCCTTTGGCTTACATAATTCTAGTAGAATATGCTTCTTGACATTTTCTAAATCTTATGTAATCCTTTATTTCAGCAAGTAATGAAAATTTTTGATATCTATTGATTATTTTCATTCAGTAAAATTCTAAGACATGGTTTGTATTACTTAAATAGAATGAATCATGTATCACCACCTGCCGTTACTCCTATCAAGAATACTGTCGCATCCAATAGTTCTACCGATGAAGTGGCTCATTTGCGGGTAATGGTAGCGACCTTGCTAGAGAACTAAGCCCAACAAGCGATCGTCATGTTGAAGATGCTGAGTGATCATTCTATTCCAACCACTGTTGCTGTCCCTGCCCCACAACCTGCTTCTTCTTTCCATCACTAGATGGATTATCTCCTTCACAATTTCTTGAGGTTAAGACCTCCAACCTTTGGTGGGAATCTGTCACCAATGGATACAGCTGACTGGCTGAAGGCCATGGAAAGGGATCTCATTTGTCTGAAGATCCCAAACTCAGAAGCTGTCCATCTCGCTACATGTCTGTTTCATGTGGAAGCAGAATATTGGTGGGAAGAGGTCTGAAACACCAAGTTCGCTGACTATGAATTGGAGGACACCCCATGGGATGAGTTCATCGAAGTCTTCAAAACTGAATTCATTCCCCCATCTGCACAAAACATTATCACATACACGATTATAAAGTTGACTCAAGGGAGTTGTTCGGTTGCTGAATACGAAAGGAAATTTCATAGGTTGATTAGCTTTGCACCAAAAGTTACTCATTCCGAGTTAGCTAAGTGCCACCGCTTTCTCTATGGACTCCGAGATTCACTGAAGAATCAGATCGTGCCACTCTACCTGACTAGCTTCTTCAAGCTAGTGGAAACGGCTAAAGTGATTGAGCATTACCAATCTGAAGGGGATCTCAAACGAAAAGTGCAAACAACTCTGAACCCACAGGGAAACTTTAAGAGACACGGATCTAATCCTGCGAAGGTCTATCAGCTAGAAGCTGCACCGACTGCCGAACAAATTAAAAGATGTACCAAGCCTCATCTGTATGGCAAGTGTTACCACTTTGGCCAGAAGTGCTACAATTGTGGGTGCACAGGCCACAGGTTCTACCACTGTGACCACACGGAAACAGTGGATGGAGTTCCAATAAAGCCCTATTAGAAGAAGTAAGTGTTCAGAGCAACTCTGCTGAATTGGAGAGAACCAAATTTGGCTATAATGCTAGCACCTGCATCTAAAGTTGCTCCAACACAGTCACCAGCTCCTAACTCTCAAAACTATCTCAGGAGGCAGACCAACAATCGTCTGGCTGGTCCTGCGCGAGTCTATGCCTTAACACCTATCGAAACCGTAGAGGATAATAATGTGGTTTCATGTACACATCTCTAAACTCCTCTTTCAATAATTGCATTTATATACTTTAAATTCTTGTAAGTCGTTAATGTTATTCATATGAATTAGGCACTCTCTATTTTAATAACCAGCCTTGTAAAGTATTATTCGATACTGGTGCTAGTCATTCGTTTATCTCTGAATGATTTGCCAACATCCTTAAGCTACACTCATATAACTTAGCCAAATTTTTGAGTGTTGGACTTCCATCTGGAGCCCAACTAAGTGCTCAGAAGTTTTGTAACATCCAAATACCAATAAATGGTCAGGATTTTCACTCTAAATTAATCATCCTGCCATTAGCAAACTTTGATATCATCCTTGGGATGAATTGGCTCAGTAACAATAATGCCGTGATAAACTGCCTTAAGAAGAAGGTCACTCTCCATTCCCAGGGCAAGTCTGAAATGTTTGTACAAAGGACCAGTACACAGCTATCATCGATAAATGCAATTAAATTTGAACAGTTGATCAGTAAGGGTTACGATGCTTATTTAGTCACTATAATGGGTGAAACAAAAGAAAGTATCCCTCTCTCTAACTGTAAAGTAGTTAAAGAATTCACCGACATATTCCTGGAAGATTTACCTGGGGTACCTCCTTCCAGAGAAGTGGAGTTCACTATTGAATTAATCCCTGGTACCTAGCCTATATCCAAAGCTCCAAATAGAATGGCACCTAAGGAACTTCAAGAGCTCAATGAGCAATTGCGAGAGATCTTGAGTAAAGGCTTTATTAGGCCAAGTATGCCTCCTTGGGGTGCACCAGGTTTATTTGTGAAAAAGAAGGAGTCATCATATTCTCAAAGATTGACTTAAGATATGGTTATTATGAATTGCATGTAAAAGAAGATAATGTAGGAAAGACCGCTTTTCGCACTTGTTATGGTCACTTTGAATTCTTAGTGATATCTTTTGGACTCACAAATGTGCCATCAATTTTTATGGATTTGATGCAGCGAATTCTTAAGCCATACTTAGACAAATTTATGATCATCTTTATCGATGATATCCTCATTTATTCTAAAACCATGGAAGATCATGAAGAACACTTGAGATTGGTGCTAAAACTCAGTGTGAACATCAATTGTATGCGAAGTTCTTTAAGTGTGAATTTTGGCTTAAGTCCATTGCGTTCTTGGGACATGTAGTCGATGCCCAAGGTATTCGTGTAGATCATAGTAAAGTGAGCGCTATTCAGGACTAGGTTCAACCTAAGTCTGTTATCGATATTAGAAGTTTTTTAGGATTAGCTAGATATTACAGAAAATTTGTTAAAGGCTTTTCTTAGATTGCTTCACCTTTGACTAAGTTAACCCAGAAATCTGTTCCGTTCATATGGAGTACTGAATGTGAGGATGCATTTCAAACACTAAAGGATGCACTCACCACCGCTCCAGTTCTTGTTCTGCCCAAGGAAGGTTTAAACTATCAGGTATACACCGATGCCTCTGAAATTGGTTTAGGATGTGTATTAATGCAAGAGGGTAAGATAATCGCTTATGCCTCCCGTCAGTTAAAACCCCATGAGAAAAATTATCCAGTTCATGATCTTGAACTTACCGCTGTGATCTTTGCTTTAAAGATTTGGCGTCACTATTTATATGGAGTGCAGTGTTCGATTTTCATCGATCATCAAAGCTTGAAGTACATCTTCACTCAAAGAGAATTAAATTGTCATCAAAGAAGATGGTTAGAACTCATCAGTGATTGCAATCTCAGTATCCAGTATCATCTAGGAAAAGCCAATGTGGTGGCCGATGCTCTTAGTCGTCGTGCTACCTTATCATCTATAATTGCCTCCAGTTCCTTAGAACAAGAATTTTGTAAGCTTGAAATTGCTCCAGTTAGTGGCGATATGCTTAGTTTGCTTTTAGTAAATATCAATGTGGAACCCACTCTCCACAGAGATGTCTCTACCTCACAGACCAAAGACGATGATTATCTGAAGTTTAAGATAGATATTAAATGCGGTCTTCGTCATGATTTGCAATTGCGAAATGGTGTAATTTATCAAGGTAATCGATTGTGGATTCCTGAGTCCATGCATTATGAAGTGTTAATTGAAGGCCATAATTCTGGGTATCATATTCACCCAGGCAATTCGAAGATGTACCAGGATCTAAAGTAATCATTTTGGTTGCCTGGTATGAAGAAAGATGTAGTTAACCTAGTGGATAAATACTATGCCTGAAATTTAGTAAAGGCTGAGTACCAAAGACCTGGTGGTCTTCTGCATCCGTTAGAAATTCCTGAATGGAAGTGGTTCGATATATCTATGGATTTCGTCATAGGATTGCCTCGCACAAAATCTGATGCCGAATAAATATGGGTGATAGTAGAACGTTTGACTAAATCAGTGCATTTCCTTCCTATCTGTCAAATTGATTCTGTTGAGAAGTTAGCAAAACTCTATATCAAGCAAATTGTCAGATTGCATGGGATTTCAAAATCAATCGTATCCGATAGAGATAGCAGATTTACTTCCAAGTTTTGGCAAGCTGTACATCAAGATCTGGGTACTACTCTAGATATGAGTACAGCTTTTCATCTTCAAACGAATAGTCAGACTGAAAGAGTGAATCAAGTCCTGAAGATTTGCTTAAACTCTGTATTCTTGATTTTTTTGATTTCTGGGAAGATCACATTTTGTTAGTGGAGTTTGCCTACAATAATAGTTTTCAAGCCAGTATTAAAATGGCTCCTTATAAAGTATTGTATGTTAGGAGATGCAGTACTCCGCTAGCTTGGTCGGAAATAGGAAGCATTCAACTTTTTGGTTCAGAGTTAGTTGAAAAACCAACAGTAAGATTTAATTAATTCAGCAGAGAATTCGTTCAGCTCAAGATCGTCAGAGAAAATATCATGATTCTCACCATCGTCTCCTAGAATTCAATGTGGGAGATTCTGCTTATTTAAAGGTCAATCCAATGAAGGGTGTCTACAAATTTGGCGTAGCTGGGAAACTCAGTCCCCACTATATTGGACCTTTTAAGGTTTTGGCCAAAGTAGGATCATCTGCCTACCGATTAAATCTTCCTGATGGCTTTGCAGCCGTCCATAAAAACAACCAGATCTTTCTTACGCTGAAGAACTTATCAGAATCTTAGCTCGTGCTCAGTAGCAGCTAAGGAACCGTTCAATTCATATGGTTAAAATTCAGTGGAAGAATCGATCCTTAGAAGAATCTACTTAGGAGAAAGAGGTGGATATGCACAATAAATATCCACAGCTCATTGCAAGCCCAGGTATTGTTCTTCTCTTTCTCATCTATTGTAATTAAAACTTGTTTTGTCCCAATAGGATTTTCTTAACTTAAGTGATGTTGGGGACGACATCATTCTTAAGTGGGGAAGTCTGTAACAACTCTAGTTGTTACATATCTAAATCTGGATTAATTAAGCCAAACCAAGCTTTGATTTTGATTTCATTGGACTCAATAAGTCATTTAAACCTAACTTTAGAAGTTTGGAATCAAATAGAGCTAAATTGAGAATTTTAGTATTTTTAGCTATTTTTGAACCCTAGAAAATACCTAAATTAAATTGATCTATAAATCAAAATCTGATTTTATTTTTGAATTCCCAACCCCCAAATTAGCTAAGGGTAAAATTTTGGGAATTATTGGAGGTCATTTAGGCACATTTTGGATTTAACTTAAATTGGTTCAATTATAATTTAGTATTTTAAACAATTCTTAATTGCAAATATACCCTCTTCCAACGGTCGGCTGATCTCAAATCGCAGGCGCCATCGGGGACGTCCATTCCGCAAATTTGATCCAACAGCCGTGCTTTAGATCAAGACCCGTCTCATCTCGACCGTTCCACAGTTTCGAGATCCTAATCCGACGGCATCTAGCTATCCACCGTAAGTATCCCCGATCAACTGTTAGATCACCCGAACTGATCCAATGTCCGAACCCTTATCTGTGATCGTCCATTAAGTATCGGGAGATCAGGGCCGTCCCTCTTTGATGGATGATCAATCCGACAGCCTAGAGCACCCCAAGCACTGTGGATCATCCCCTTCCTCTCGCCCATCTGCGGCTGGTCCCCCCCCCCCCCCGACAGCCAAGATCCTACCAACCCCGTGGCAGTACAGGAAATGACCCGGTCTTCCTCTCCTACCCTCAGCTTGCCGGCTTACTTATCCCTCAATTACCCCTAGCCATTGGCCCGAGCCTTTCCCTTCGGCCGAGCCTCCTCCCAATGCCAAGTTCTAGAAATCACCCCCAGAGCCTCCGTCTACCTATAAATAACCCCAGTGATTCACAGTGAGTCCCTTTGCTCACTGTGAACTCTCAATTGGCAACTCAAGTCCCTGGATCTCCCGCCCCACCTCAACAATTTTCGGCAGTCTCCTAAAGCTTAGAACCGCTGATAGAGGGCCCGTCTGGTGTTTAGACCCCCTGTGATCCTTCGTCTGTCATCCAGGAAGCTTGGAGGCACTTCAATTTCCCTCGGCCGAGCCTGCAACCCGTCCTCAGGTACAACTTTCTGCCAATGAATTCCATTGATTTAATTCTCCCTTCTATCTCTGAATTGAGCCTTTGGATGTCGTCTAGCTAGTCGTAACCACTTAGGGAACCAGTCGTGATTATCTCCTGGGGCTAAGCTAGCTCGAATAGATTCTATCGATCGATTGAGCTAGTGGCTGAGCCATGGTTGAGTTCGAGTACGGACCTAGGGATTGGCTGCACCCTGGGTTATGAAACCATGGGGGTTCGACTTGCCTCCCTTCCCTAAAGGTGTAGGCATTGAGCCCTGATCAATTAATGGCTTTTGTGAGGAGAATTATCTCCTCACATTGAACCCTAATCATCTGTATTAAGGTGTCTTGGTCGAGTAGCACCCTATTGATCCAGAAGAGCCCATATAGGGTTCTTACCTTAATAGGTGCATCTGAGTCTCCTGAAGGTGTAGCCATCGAGAGCAAGGCATGGCATGGCCTGAGCATGGAGAATTTTAGCGTGGAAGTTCCATTAGGGCGGAGCCCATCGAAAGGAGGAAGACAAAGTCAGAGGTCGGGCCGACCCGTGACCCGCATTGGGCCGACAGATAATATTAGAATTTCTGGATTTAATTTCCTTAAGGAGATTAAGTTGGAAATTAAATCCTATGATTCTAATTTAAATAAAAATATGGAATAAATTTATTTAATAACTTTAGTTATACTGATCTAAATGGTATGATCTAATATACCATTTAAATCAGAAAAATACAAGGAATCTAAATATAAAATAAAATCACAAATCTAATGGTTGGATTTAAAATAATTGCTCAATCCTTTTTTGTTTTTAATTAAATTATAATAAGTTTAATTAATAGCCAAATTAATTGATTAAGGGCTCTAATTGCTCATTTAATCTTAAGGAGCCTTTGTAGACCATTAGAAGTAATTTAGGAACCCTAATTTTGTTAATCATGCCTTAATCACCATAATTATGGATTAGTGAACTAAGTCATGATTAAGCCTCTAATTTTGGGTAAGTTAATTCCTAATGCTATCTTAAGTATATTAGAACCTATGGGTAAGGTTGGATTGCCCTAGAATACCCTAAATTCATTAATCACCATAA
Organism: Gastrodia elata; assembly: GCA_016760335.1. NCBI lineage: Eukaryota > Viridiplantae > Streptophyta > Magnoliopsida > Asparagales > Orchidaceae > Gastrodia > Gastrodia elata. The sequence goes on from CM028673.1 coordinate 16,935,592, forward strand.
TTGGCTTAAATAGGTGATTAGTACTAATTAGCTTAATTTGGTTGTCAAAACCTAAGATAAGTGTGTTTCCCACTACATTGACTAATATGAAACACATAAAATAGATTAGAAGTAATTTGGATAATTAAATCGTAAAATCTCATATGTAGCCTTAAGAGGGGTATCTTGGTCATTTTGAACAAAATGTGTTTAAGTGCCCTTTAAACCTTGAATAATTCAGTAGATTATCCTTAGTTTGATTATTAGCATCTCTCTGAATTCTTAAGTTAAAGATATTCATGTTAAGTTAAGGAATCTTCATTTAGCCTTAATTTAAATACTTAGATCTTAAGTGATCATAAAGGAGACACTTTGCCTTAATAATTGAATATAATAATTTTGGATGTTAAAATCTCAAATTAATAAGTGCAATTAAGTTGGTTCATGAGCTTAAATTCAAAAAGAAATACATTTAGAAAGTCTAAGTTGAAAATCTAATTTAAGTCTAAAGTGATCGAATCTTAGATCTTATATCTTAGATCTTAAACTTTAGCTCTTCTACTTGAATTAAACTATGTCCAATTGAAATTCCTTAAATGATTTATTATCTGAATCTGTTGAAGCCTTCCATGTGGATATAGGATTGATTCAATCTATAGGATAATGAAATTATCCTAAAAGATTGTATATATATATATTAGATTGTCAAGTTCTTAATTGATTATTTTATCTTATTATCAGTAGCGTAGTCTTTCACTAAGTTCTTAGCTCTTGGATCTTTCAGCTTATAGGATTCTTTATCTGTAACTTGGGTATTAAGTATGAACCCTAGATCCTTATTAGGACATCACCTTGGATTTAGGATTTGAACACCAAGGTGGAGTTTAAGTCCAAAATTCTTAAATCTTGATTTACTTAATCAAGATTTGGATAAGAGAGAAAGATATTAATTATTAGGTCGTAATTCATTTGTTTAAACCTTATAGTCGTCATATGATTTTGAATTAGAACTTGCTAAGTTCTAATATTAACTTTAAGATCGTAAATCTAAGATTTTACTCGATAGCTGGATATTGGAGATCCTAAACTTGTATCTTATCAGAATAGTTAGATTGGACAAATTAGACAACAATAGATATCACATAATTCTAGATCGAGTCTCTTACTTACTTTGACTTGATTGATTGGCATACCTTGGATATTGAGCCTTATTTCTTGAGCATAATAGAATAACTTATGATATGGTTGATACATCCTAAGTTAGTGTTTGTAAAGCATATCATTCATCTAGTTCTTGTAGTGCTTTCAGTTAGTAGAGTATGTCATAGCCTAGTCTGCCTCTTCAATTCTTGTATTATTATAGAATAGTCTCAGGCCTAGCGTATTGGATGTCTAAGATGGCTATAGACTTATTCTATGAGTCAACTCAAGCTTAGCATATTGGATGTCTAGGATGGTTATAGTTGAACTCTCAGTTCATAGGCCATGTATGGCCTATTGTCTGGTATGGCAATACTATGTCTTAGGCTTACTGCTACTCTAGCTTAGTTTTTAGTCTTGTTTTTGCTTTGCCACATGCTTCAGTGGCCTTACTTACAGCTTGCTTGCTTTGCCACATGTCTTAGTAGCTTTATGATGTATTGATTATTTTGCTTTTTGCCACATGTCTCAGTGGTCTTTCCTTTTCATATCAATTTGCATGTTGTATGTATACTCTTACGGATTAGCTATATATATTGGCATGCTTAGAATGTTAGAATTTCTTGTTATGTTCAGTATTGGGGTTCTTTTATACTCAGCATATTTTAATGTGATCATAATCATGTTAAGATCAGATTTATTACAGTAGTTATAGTTTCTTTTGCTTTTAGCTTCCCCTTGCTTACTTTAGTATTTTATATGTTATTTCACATACTTGTTGATTGCTATAAATTGATAGTTTATAGTTACTCCATTTCTTGTATAGCTTGTTGCACCCCATAATTGCTTGCATATTAGTTTAATCAAATGTGATATCTTTAATAAATCAGTTCATTTAAAATAGCTTAAAATGTACTTAGATAATTGTCTAACTATTATCTTTTAATTTTTTTGGCTGGGGACCTGGCATTTGTGATACCGACAAATGTCAGATTCGGACTTGTTCGTGGGCAGCGCTGCAGGAGATGAGCCAGTTTATGAGGAGGATCGTTTTGCTGCAGTTTAGATAGATTTTGCATTTTTATTTCAGTGAGATTGAGAGACCTTTACTTTTCCTTTTAAATTCAGTTTGTAATAATTAAATTCTGGATATATTTTACTTTCTGAACTTGTTTTGAGTTACTACTACTATTTCCATATTCTTATATACTATGTTATGCCTGTGGATGTTACATTTTAGTCCATACTTCTGCTACTTTGATATGTATTGATGTATGTTTATAGTTGTATTATGTGACAAGTCCTTGGCTTAATGCAGGTTGGGTTTCACCCAACTTTACTTAAGTTGGGGATTTTCCACAGTTGGAGTACCGTACTCTTTACCATTAGTATGGGGGACCCTACAGAGACCTAAGTTCATAAATGGGTTCTATAAGACTTATGGAGTTCATAAGCATCAAGATCTTAATAATCAGATATTAATTAAACTAACTATTCACTAATCACTAATTAGAATAATTAAGAGTTGATTATTAATTTTAAAACTCCTAAAATATTTTCCATGGCATGATTAGCTCCTTCTCTATCATATGAACATTTAGAGACATTAAGCTTTATATTTAACAATTAATTAAATTAAATATTCACTAATCATAGAAAGTGGAATTTTATTATAAATTAATGTTCCTTATATTTTTTTTGATCGAAATGGTATATTGGATCATACTATTTAGATTAATATTGCTAAAGTTATTTAAATAACTTAGATCGAGTGATTTTAATTAAAGAATCATTGGCTTAATTAAGTAAATCTATTTTCTGTTTAATTTCCTCAAGGATTGTAATTCCTAATATTTGGCCAAAAATCCTTGGCCCAATACCAAAAGATGTGGGTCGGGGGGTGACCCGGCCCAACACTATTGATAGACGAAAATACACGTTTGTGCTTGTACGCAAGTGTATGTGGTCTGAAATAATAATGGAAAGTAAGTTTTGAGATTTTATCATCATTAGGGAACGAATTGTTTTGATACTAAGGTATATCTACTTTTAATAATGTTTAAACTAAGATATTTTGGGATTTTAGTGACTCTAATATAACAAAGCAAGATTCTTAAATTAAGATACTATTTTATTAAGAAGGGAGAGTTGGATTTTTATCATGGAGGTTGTTATGTACTAGTGTCATATTGAATTCATGCAACTTATAATGTACTTGTTTTCATGCTAGATAATCAAATGAATCTAAAGTTCCTTAGATTGGTCATCTAATTATGACTAGTTCAAGTTTAGTGTATGAGATGAACACACTAGGGTTCAATCTTAGCACATAGGCTATCATGTGATCACATTTAAATTATTAAGAATTCATACGTCTAAGTTATCAAAATAGTCTTTTAATTTGGCGATCGCACGAGTTTGATTTCCACCAACTAGCATCATGCGCTACATACATGGCTTAGCTAAGGAAGTGGATTCACCAGGCCACATGGATTATGTCACGTCATTCATGAGCGCTCGATGATCCCTCTTCCTCCTTTAACGTCTGCTGAGCCATGGAGCTTAATTGGTGGCTCTTGACTCACATGCGTCGACCTCTTGACTGAGCTTAAAGAATGGTGCAGTTAGGCTCAAGAGCTTGTCACATAGCTCTAAGTGATAACACACACATACCTAGATTTATGCTAATTGGTGAGCTATGGAACACAAGATAATTAATGTTACTCAATCAACTTTCCATTCCAATCTTGAGATGTTTTACACCAAGAATCCTCGCACAACAAATATTTGTTCGCGGTGAGGACCTTTATGTCCATTCCCTTTAGGCTTGAAGTGTTTAGTTGACTTAACATTATTTTCATTATAATAATGTCATTACACACAAGATATTCAATCATTCCACAGCATGCAGACAACAAGACAAATCTAAATTTGAATTTAAAGCAAATTTTAATTTATTGCGAAGAAAATACATACAACACCATTGTCCCATACGCATTTTACATGATTACGTACCAACCCTCCCCAAGGAGGGCTTAGCCTTCCATTACAGTAGAAATACAAAGAAAAATATACAAGGACAAGAACATGTTCATGGTTCTACTAATAAAGAAATTTAATAAAAGCTTGAGGAGAATACTAGGAACAGCCCTTGTTGGTGTTTTATGGGTCTTCCTTTCTCTTCTTTCTTCTTCCCTTTTAGCTCCTTGGCAATGTACTCCTTTCTTTCTCCAATAATGGCACTCTTCTTCCATCCTTAGAGAGGCCTCCTTTCTCTTCTTTTGCAGTAAGATTTTTGCTTATGATCAATGAATGTTAAAAGTGGGATCCCTTTCTTAGTTATGAATGGATATTTAAATAGCCAAGCCATCAGCCCATTTGTAACAAATTCTCCCATCCCTTCAACTCTCAAGTTTTAATTGCTTATAATGATAAACATGCTGAGATTCTCTTGAGAAAATGCATGGAGTGAATTGATTGGGAGTTTCGAACAGCCGGGGAAGGCAAAAGATTTGAATTTCTGGCCTTCCCTATGCTGTCATTAATGCTTATTTCCTGGCAGAAATTTTGGTGAGCGCGCGTGAATGCGCTGTAGCACCTAGACTTTCATATGAATTCTGCTTGGGCACATTGTGGTGGATGCATTAAATTTCCTTTAATTTATCTGTTAATTTTATTATGCCGTTGCAGCGCGAGGTAGCGGCTTCATTTGCGTATCAAACCTGCTGCAGCGCGCTATAGCGGAGATATTTACAAATTTTTACTAAGTACAATCATGCTATAGCGGCCGATCTTTCATATAACCTTCGCTGAGGCGCATTGTAGTGGATCGATAAATATTTACTTCCTTTTTATTCCGTTGTGGCGCGCAGTAGTGGTTGAACCTTCGCATATGATCCGATGCGATGTGTTGTGGCAGTTCTATTAAGTTTTCTCCTACTAAGCTTGGTTTTATAAGTGCCGTTGTGGCACTCGGTAGCGGCTTTACTTTCACATTAAATTCACTATGGCGCACTGTAGCACACTGGGGAGCGCTATAGCGCATTGGGGAGCGCTGTAGCGCGCTGGCGAGTGCTACAGTGATTTTCTTCAGAAAATTTAGATTTTTCTGAAGAAAACCCTAAACCCTAAACCCTATTTTTTTAGAATTTGCTCTACTTGATCTTTTACCTGAAAATGCAGAAAAACTCATCAAAATAGACCATTACATTCATGAAACTGTTCGTATTTATTGGTTATTTTCTTATAAATCTTGGACTTATCAACTGTGTGCATTCGTCCTCGACCCCTCCTTCGCAGACAGATGCTAGGGGGTCACCAAATTCATCACTAATAGTTCACGCCATAGCCTGTATTTGATCGCTACATTATCCATGAACCTAGGTGCATTGATTGAGCATAAAATCCCTTTATTGGAGATTCAGAGACGTTGAAACCCTATTATCTCCAATTGGCCATAAACTAGATATCCAGGGTTTACTATCGAGAGCTAATTCTTCTCATAGAGGCAACCATTCAACTGGGGTTCTATCCCCACACCATTAAGGAGTTGAAGCAAGTCGATCCCCCATGACGTCAAGGCTCGGGAGGCACACAGTGACTGGGGCCTTACTTTACCAAGACCGGGAACTGTGCTGAAACTCAATCAATCGATAAGATTGGTTGGGGTTGGTCCAAGCCTCGCAAACAATTACATTCATGTTGATTAGCCAAAAAGTGCAATCATAGAGCTAAATGAACTGAAGTCAAGTTCAGACATTCAGTGAAGCAATTTCGCTTTCATTGGACAGTCATTGTAACGACCCAAGCAGTTACTAGGATAATTAAAACTAAACTTAACTAAAAAATTAGGATCCCGAGTGACTTTAAAATTAGGGTAAATTAAAAATATTATTTGATATAGTATATTTTTGAGATCATAATACTCAAGTTTGAGAGCAATCTGGATAACGAATACTCCTAAATAGAATTTTGAATTATTTAAATTCAAAAAATTATGAAAAATTAATACAAGTTCAAATTTAGCAATTTTAGTATCATTGATAAGAATATTATAAAATGGCTGCAGAAAAATTGTCATTGAATTTAGAGCTCTAGATTGATCATAATTATTTTTTAAAGTAGTTCAAAAATTGATAAAAAATAAAATATTGCTTCAAATTAAAAAAAATTTTGTGTAAGTGTGTTTTTCTTAACAAAATACACATTCGTGTTAGGTTTTGTTATTTTCTAGAAAAAAATGGAAGAGAGTGAATGTAGAGAGAAAGATGAGAGAGAAAGAGAAGAGCGAAATAAGAGATAAGAAGGAGGAAGAGAAAGCCAATTGAACACTCAAAGTAATTATGAAGAAGATGACAAATTTGCTTACATCTAAATAATAGAGGAGAGAAAATATATAATTAATTAATTAATTAATTAAAAAATAAAGTTTTAAAATACACCCCCATCCCATACCTCCTCTCATATTCCCCCACCTCTCTTCTCCCTCTATCTCCCCTATTATTCCTCATCCACTACTAGTCTCCCCCATCGACTTCCAGTAAAATATCATCAACACTAATATAGGGTAAGTAATGAGAAAGAAATGGAAAATTTTATATTCTTTTCATTTCTTCTTCTTCTTTTAATAATAATAATAATGTTATTATTATGAATAATAATAATAATAATAATAATATATTATTATTATTATTATTATATTTCTATTTCTCTTATTTTCTTTTTTTTTTTATATATGTATATATTTTCTAATTTTTGTAACTTTTATTTTTAATATTTTTTATTTTTCTATATATGTATTTATTTCTAAATTTCTACAACTTTCATTTTTGTCATTTTCTTTTTTTTTCTAAATATGTATATATTTCCTAATTTATGAACTTTTATTCCTATCATTTTCTTTATTTATATATGTATATTTTTCCTAATATCTACAACTTTTATTTGCGTCATTTTCTTTTTTTATATATATGTATATATTTCCAAATTTTTGCAATTTTTATTTCTGACATTTTCTTTTTTTTATTTATATGTATATATTTTCTAATTTCTACAATTTTTATTTCTGTTATTTTTTTTTCTCTATATGTATATATTTCTTAATTTCTACAATTTTCATTTCTTTCATTTTTTTTCTATATATATATAAATTTCTAAATTTCTGCAACTTCATTTCTGTCATTTTTTTTTTGCTATATATGTATATATTTCTTAATTTTTATAATTTTCATTTCACTTATTTTCTTTTTTCTATATATGTATATATTTTCTAATTTCTTCAATTTTCATTTCTGTCAATTTCTTTTTTTCCTATATATGTATATATTTCATAATTTTTACAACTTTTATTTCCTTCATGTTCTTTTTTTCTATATATATATATATATATATATATATATATATATATATATTCTAATTTATGCAACTTTAATTTCTATCATTTTCTTATTTTTCTATATATGTATATATTTCTTAATTTCTACAATTTTCATTTCTGTCATTTTCTTTTCTTTTTCTAAATATAAATTTTTCTTAATTTTTACAACTTTCATTTATGTCATTTTCTTTTATTCTATATATATATATATATATATTTCTTAATTTATGTAACATTTATTTCAGTTATTTTCTCTTTTTTTTCTATATATGTATATATTTCTTAATTTCTACAACTTTAATTTTAGTCATTTTCTTTTTTTTCTATATATGTATATATTTCTTAATTTCTATAATTTTTAAATTTCTGCAAGATGATCTCAAATCTGTACAGACAATACGTTAGTCCATAACAGGCTGATATCTGGAGAAATAAAGAGACTGCACATAGCCATTGAGGGGGAATGTGTGTAGTTAGTCAGAAACCCAAATCTCAGATAATTCGATAGACATATCTAACTCCTCGATTATTCTGTAACTTTGCCAAACAGAATAAATATTATATATTGCTATACTTTCTTTCAAAACGAGTACATATCTTAAATTTGTATATTGCATTCATAATCATGCTAATTTTGCAAGCATATCATGCTTAAATATCACATTTTATTTGTATATGCTTGCAGAATCATGCCGCTTAAATGCAAATTTTGATACACAAACCTTACTTAGACTTTGTGTCTAATTAAATCATTTCTTTTTTTTTTCTTTTTCTTGGTTCGCCCTATCAAACCATTGTGTCTAAGTAAGATTTGTAAGTATATATATATATATATATATATATATATATATATATATATATATATATATATATATATATATATATATCTATGTGTGTGTGTGTGTGGCAGTTCAAGAATAATCTTTGGATCAATTCTTTGAGAAGGAGCTGATGCATGGTGGAGCAATTTAGATGATAAATTTCTTAAAGTCTTAAATTATTACTTAGTGTGTAACATATTTTGTAATATAATTATTATATTTGTAATGAATATACTTTTGTTATTATTCTGATATTTTTGAATGTTGCAATGAATGTGGAAGTCTATATCTTATACGCCACTAAATGCAATATTACACTAAACCCCAATATGATAGTGGGGAGTGAGCACGTAACGCTGGATTAGCTATGCTAACCCAGTGGCAGGTCGCCACAGTGGTATCAGAGCAAGATTAGGATAAAATTAGTATAAAAGTGTATATGTCATTATTTATACAATTGGAGTCCTAGAATAAATAAAAGAAAAACATATAAATTAAGAATTCTTAAAACCTATATTATTCGAAAAGAGAATAAGAGAATAGATATAAGACCTAATTATAATAATTTACTTTTAGTTATTTTCTATTTTATTTTCTAGCTAGTAATGATATTTTTATTTTTATTTGCATCTAGTATTTGATAATGATACTTATGTAAATCTACTCCAATAAAAGTATAATAATAAATTTCAGATGAATCTTGAAGATTCTCATTTTATCACCGAAACACACTTAAAAGATCGGATATCCGCCAATACTTTCATGGACCGTGTCAACAAGTTGTTTGATATTGTGAACGCTCTATTAAAGCATGTCAATACACAAAATCAAATATTTATAAAGCTTCAGACATAACAAACACCCTATAAAAATAATCTTATTTCTATACTATCAGGTACCGATTTCCTAAACATCGAGATAGATGGACTATTTCAAGCATTCTTGAGACTCCAACCACCAGTATTAAATGGAAGTGCAAACCCAATGGATGTTGAAGATTGGGTAAAGAAGATATGAAAAATATAAATTAGCATGAAATGACCACTTACAAATGTAATTAAATTAACCATCTTTAGGTTAGAAGGAGAAGCGAAATGCTGGTGGGAAGCCAATGTAAGCTTAAAGTTCGTAGGCATAGATATTGAGAATATTCAATGACAAAAATTTGTCAACGCCTTCAAAGCCAAATACATCCCTCCTTCTACTCAATCCATAATGGGAGATATGTTCATGTAGTTATCTCAAAGCAACCGTAGTGTTGTTGAGTAGGAAATTGAATTTTAAAGGCTATCCCGTTATGCACCACTACTAGTGAGCATCGAATCTGCTCGATGCAACTGATTTTTAAAATGATTGAAACCTTCTATACAGAAAATGTTTATGGCTATTCAAATCTCCAAATTCTCAAACATGCTTGAAAATGTAAAAATATTTGAACATGGGGAACAAGAAGAAGTTGAAGAGTAAAGAAAAAGTCTTCCATCTACATAAGTACAACAAATTAAATACAAAACATTAAGACCACCTCAAGCTAGGGTTTATCAAATAGCTCAGGAAACTCCTACTGGGAAATGCAATCGACCACATCCTTATGATAATTGTTATCACAAGAATGGAATATGTTATATGTGTGGATGACCTGGTCACAACTCTTGGCAATGTCAAGCAACTAGTACAATGGACAATCAGGGGATCACTCATCCTTCTTATATATAAGAATAAGAACCCATACTAGCTGGAAGGCAAGAACTCACATAAACAATTAGACCAGCTCATGTACCTACAATTGCTCCAATGGAAAATAGAGGTCCACCCATTGGTCCTAAAGCACCAGCTTCTAATTAAAGAGAGTTAAGTGAATAACTACAAGAGCTGATGAATAAAGCTTTTAATTGATAAAGTATGTCACCATGGGGAGCCCCAGTACATGAGTGAATGTGCATTGATTATCGTGAACTCAACAAGGTAAGTATTAAGAAAAAGTACCCTCTACTACGTATTAAAGATTTATTTGATCAATTAGTTGGAGCTAATATATTTTCCAAGATAAATCTAAGATTAGATTATCATCAATTTAGAGTCAAAGAAGAAGATATTCTGAAAATAACATTTAGAACTTGCTTTAGATATTATGAGTTCATGGTCATGTCATTTGGTCTAACCAATACTCCATCCATCTTTACGAACTTGATGTAATGAATTCTTAGACCATATTTGGATAAGTTTGTAATAGTATTCATTGATGATATTCTACTTTATTATAAGAGAAAAAAAAGAACATGAAAATCATTTGAGAGTCATTCAATAAAATCTAAGGCATCATCAGAACATGAAAATCTAAGAACATGAAAATCATTTGATGATATTCTAAATGCAAATTTTGGCTGGAATATGTATCTTTCTTAGGCCATGTAGTGGATGCAGAAGGATCAAGGTCGATCAGAAAAAGATATGCGCTATTCCAGAATGGCCCCAACCAAAGACTAACATATATTCACAGTTTTCTCAGTTTATCTGGATATTATTAAAAATTTGCAAAGGGAATTTTGCAAATAGTTGTACCTTTAACCTAATTAACACAAAAAGCAATTCCATTCATTTAGAGTCAGCAATGTGAGGAATCTTTTCAAAAGTTAAAATAAGCATTAACAATCACCCCATTGCTAACCCTACCACAAGAGACAAGAAATTATGAAGTTTATACTAACACGTTCATAGCAGGGCTTGGATGTATTCTCATGCAAAACAAGAAGGTAATAATATATGCATCAATGGTCTTGAAAGGAACTACCCAGTGCATGACTTAGAATTAGTAGCGGTAGTATTTACGTTAAAAATATGGAGGCATTACTTATATGGAGTGAGATATTAAAGTTTTACTAATCACCAAAGTTTAAGATATATTTTAACTCAGAAAGAGTTAAGCTGTCGACAAAGGTGATGGTTGGAATTGATTAGTGACTATGACTTAGACATACAATATCATCCCGGTAAAGCTAATATCATAGCTGATGTCCTCAGTAAAAAATCAAACCTAAATGCATTAATGGGAAGTTCATTAATGGAAGAATTTAGAAAGTTAGGCATAAAACTTATTAATGAAAAGCAGTTTAATTAAAAATAATACTATAGAGCCTACGTTCATGTGCATAACATTTGCCCAAGAGAATGATAAAAAATATTCTAAACTAAAAGCAAACATTAAAAATGGTTATAGAACAAACTTACATATGCAAGAAAGAGTTTATATTTATCATGGAAAAACATTTTGAATTTCAACTAATTCATACATTCGGAATCAAATTTTAACTGAAGCTCACAACTCATGGTACACGATTCACGTAGGAAATAATAAAGTCTATAAGGATCTGAAAGAGACTTTTTGGTGGCCTAGACTAAAGAAAGACTTAATTGAATATATTACTAAATGTCATGTCTACAATTTAGTAAAGAAAAAACATCAAAGTCCATGTGGACTATTAGATCTATTAGATATCCCAGAGTAGAATGGGTTAGGCATTTATATAGACTTTGAGATGGGATTGCCCAAAAGTTATACTGGAGTAGATGCGATTTGGGTAATCGTAGATCATTTAAGAAAATCAGCAAACTTCCTTTCGATTAAGAAAACATATTCAATTGAATACCTATACAAGATATATATTAAGAAAATACTCAAACTTTACGAAATCCCTATTAATATTACCTCGGATAATGACGGCAGATTTACCTCCCATTTTTGAAAGGTAGTGCATCAAGGTTTGGGGACAATATTGGCTATGAGTACAGCATTTCACCCTCTTATAGATGATCAAATAGAGAGAGTAAACCAAGTACTTGAAGATCTTCTTTGATTAAGCATATTTGACTTTGGTGGTAGTTGGGAAAATCATCTTCTATTAGTGGAGTTTACATATAACAACAACTATCAATCATGTATTGGAATTGCCCCATATGAGGCTCTGTATGGCAAAAAATATAGCACACCATTAGCCCAAACTGAAGTAGGAGATATTCAATTATACGGATCTAATATAGTTGAAGAAATTAATAAAAAAATTCATCTGATAAAGAGCAAGATTGTTACAGCTCAAAATTGAGAAAATTAATATCACGATGCTAAATATCAAATGCTAGAATTTCAAGTAGGAGATCATGCCTATCTAAAGTTAAGTTCAGTAAGAGGAGTTCATATGTTTGGTATAATATAGAAGTTAAGTTCAAGATACGTTGAACCCTTCTAAATAATTGCCAAAATTGGAGACGCCGCTTATGTGGGGCCTCGTACCCTCCACGACCATGATAATACTGATATTAACATAATCACGAGGAATAGGATAGTTATAAATAATATATTTATAACTAAATAACAAAGTATTCTATATACATACTAAACATGAAGCTGAACAAGGAAAGGCTAAAATATATAAATAACTGCAAAGTACTGAAAGTAAGCTCTTCCTAATATGCTTATGATCACATGGATACATGCTGATTTCATTAAAGAAAGCTGTACAAAAATGTACTGAATTGAGTATACAAAACTAGCATCCTAAATATGCTAATACTTAATAAATACTATACTAAAAGAAATATATATATGTATGCAGAGCTAATAAGTAGAAGCCACTGAAGTATGTGGCAAAACAAGCCAAAGTACTAGAACTGAACTGAAGTGAAAACATGCCTAAGCATAGTACTGCCATAATATAAATAGGTCATACAGGACCTCTGAATAGAAATTTCAATATGTATCCATCCTAGACATCATCAGAGCTAGGTCCGAGTAGAACTTATAGAATAAGATATGTATCCATACTAGCCAAGCACAGAGCTATGTCGAAGTTTATTTTATAATAAAATTGGAACTGAGGAGGCAGACTAAGCTAGGACACACTCTACTGAATTGAATGAACTGAATGAATGTTTATGTTTTTCAAATACTAACTTAGGATACATTATCAATATCTTGAGTTCACCTATTATGTCCAAAGAAAAAGGCTCAATATACAAGGTGTGTAGAGCAACAATAGTCAAATTAAGCAAGAGACTATACTAAACTTATGTGATATCTGTTATTGTCTAAATTAAGCAGTCTAACTATTCTGAGAAAATAAAAGTTTAGGATCTCCAATATCCAGCTATCGAGTATAATCCCAGATTCATGACCTTAATGTTAACATTAGACCATAACAAGTTCTAATCCAAAATTGGATGATGACTATAAAAGATTAAAGTAAGTAAATCAACCACTTAATTAATATGTTTTACTCACTCAACCCAATTCTTGATTTTATTAATCAAGATTAGGGATTTTGGACTTAAACTCCATATATGGGGTTCAAATCCTAAATCCAATGTTCAAATCTACTAAGGGTCCAAGGTTCACACCCCACCTTAATCTAAGGGCAGAGAATCTTATGAGTTGAAAGATCAAGAAGCTAAGATCTTAATGAAAGGTTATTCTATTGTTAAAAGGCAAAGTAATCAATTAAGAATATATGAATCTAAGATCTACATTCAATCTTTAGAATACTCACATTATCTTAAAGATTGAATCAATCCTACACCCCCAAGGAGGCTTCAAAGGGATTACGATAATAAATCAATTAAGGATTTCCAAGATGATGGCATAATTAGACCAAAATGATTAAGAGTTTAAGATATAAGATCTAAGGTTTGATCACTTAAGAAAAAAAAAATTAACTTAACTTAATTAGATTAACTAGGCTCAAAATTTAAGGAAATGATACATTTCATCACTGATTAAAAATACTTTACTAAAATTTCTAGGGTTTAAGGGCACTTAAACAATATTTTGGTCAAAATGATTTTGACCAAAATACCCTCCTTAAGACTAAAAATTAGAAATTCAAGATTTAAGCATTCAAATTGATTCAAATTAATTTTAATGGACTTAATATTGGCTAATGAGATGAATGAAACACTTAACTTAATATTTGACTTCCATATTAACCTAATTAGTACGAATCACAAATTAAGGCTAAATTAAGTGATTAAGCAATTTAAGGTTCCATGAGATGATTCAAGCATATATATAAGATCTATTATACTTAAGAAGATGATGGAGACCCAAATCACCAAAATCAAAGGATTAATTAAGATTAAATTTAATAATTAAGGTTTAGAGTAATTAAGAGGTGATTAATAAATTTAATATAATTAAATTATTTTTAAAGATCTAGATAAGTTCTCCATAGTATTATGAGCAATCAGAGACTAAAATCATAATTTTTCGACATTAATTGAATTAATTATGAATTAATTAAGGCCAGAGAAGGATTAGGAAATTTTATAAAATCTAAATATTGGATCTTGAATTTTACTTCATATTATCAGTCCTTATATTTTTTTTGGTTCAAATGGTATATTGGATTATACCATTTGGACAAGTATAGCCAAAGTTATTTAAATAATTTAATTTGAATATTCTAACTTATTAAATCCATATGATTGGATTTTTTGAATTAGTTTCCTTAAAGAAATTAATTTAGAAAATCCTTAAATACTGATCGGCCCGAAATAAAAAATGCACGGGTCAGGGAGGCCCAACCTGATACTGTGTATCGTCTTCATAGGCATTTCCCCGATGCTGCACCTCTAGGGCTAGCAAGATCGGGGAAATTCACAAGCTAATGTCCATCTCATGCCCTGATTTAAATCGTAACATGATCGGGGACTGAAGGCACATCGATCCCACCATGAACCCCTTTCTGGGACACGGTGGATCGATGGAGTGCTACTCGATCAATTCGGCTCCTAGGGCAAAACTGTGAGGATCAAATTATCCTCACAGAGAGAGTGCAATGCTCTGACCCATGGCTCTACACCATCTGTAGCTAAAGGCAGAATGATAGAATAATTTGAGGAGTGTTGAGGAGGTGTAGGCTGACGGGGTGCTACTCATGGCTTCACACAGACGAGAGCTATACTTGGGTCGATCAATATCAATTGAATCAATTGATCTGATCAAGCCTAAGAAATGCTATCGGTTAGCAATTATTTGTCGAGAGGTTCGGGCATCAATTGGGGAGCTAATTAACTGAGGAGACATTGTGGTTCAGTGACTCGGCAGCTGACTGTCAGTGCACAATCAGATGGCATTCTCACTATCTAATCCACTGCAGCTTCCACCTATGCAATTACTGACTACTAAGACACTTAGGTGAGGTTCTAGCTCAGCATCTAGAGCTTGCACGATAGAGAGTTGAGCCGAAACCAGCTCGACAAATAAGGGACAGAGGTTGTACCTTGCGATGGAGCGCAGATGCGACTGAGGGAAATTGAATGGTGCCGGAGCTCTCCATGGAATCACGGCAACTTAACTAGGGGTACGAATGCCAGACCACACCCACTATCAACGATACGTAGCAATGGCAGCGGACAAGCTGGGAAGCACCGAGAAAGGGAGAGAAGGAAACTGGAGGTTCATAGTGAGCAAAATAGCTCAATGTAAACTGGGTGATGTACTTATATATCTCAGAGGGGTGCTAGGGTAGGAGCCATGGCTTTAGGCTTGGGCCGATGCGGTTTAGTCAGCCTTCCTCAAATGGGATGATCCAAGCCTCCGAATCATCACAATAGGCTCGGCCACAAACAGAAGGATCCTAACGGCCAAGGAAATATGGCAGGGGAGAGTGACATAAAAATGTTGGCAAATCTTGTATAATCGCATATTTACTGTTGGGGAAGGATCGTGCAAAGACGACGATGAATAGGGTGGGATCCTCGGTAGGCCGTCTGATCACAAGACTGTCGAGGTTTGATGGTATGATGAAGATCTAGGATAACAGAACCGCTGACATGCCATTAACCATTGGAACGACTACTCGATCTGACAGGTGACATTAGATATTGGTGATATAAATTAGCATCATTCGATCTAGTGTCACAATTCACACAATAGCATCCGCTTGCTAGATTAGCTGAGCCGCTATCAGGACCCCACAGCAGATCTGTCATGGTCACGATAGCGAATCCTGGCATAATTACTTAATATTATTAATAAAATAAATACTTAAATCCTTTTTAATTAATTAATAATAATTCCTTATAATTATTAAAAATTCACCCTTAGCTAATTTTAATTTGGAGATCAAATTAATTTATCGGAATTCTTTCCTAGCCTGCAAGTAAGTTCTCTCAATTTCAGGGTCAAAAAGGTAATCCGTGCAAACTCTTCTACTTATACACAATAATAATTAAGCTATCAAGAATAAATATAATAGTAAGTTCAAAGATTCAGCAATAAGAAAACAAGGCAGAAAAGTAGATTGTTAGTACCTATAATTACAAAAATCAATAATTAAAAGTATATGCAGGAAAATGCTTAAATCATTAGTTACTTATAGATTATCCTTAATATGAAACAATTTTCAATTTCCCAGCAACGGCGCCAAAAACTTGACAGACCTAGAATACGCGTCTGCGCTTTCACGCAAGTGTACATGGACTGAAGTAATAAGTGGAAAGTTTGAGTTTCTGGAATTTATCGAATCATAGATAATTAGATGTTTTGTTACTAAGGTGTATTTATTATCACTAATGTTTAAGCTATCGATGCTTTATTTAAGTTTGTTCCAGAACAAGCACGACAATCACTTAGTAGAAAATAAGTCAAATAAAAGGAAGATGAGAGCTAGGTTTCTCCCACATGACATGATAGATAACTTATATATAATGATTCCTGAAGTGTTTATCTTTCATTTTCTTTGCTAAGTGCACATTGTCTTTCCTTGAGTTTTATCTCAAAGAATTACAAGTTCAAATCTTGTGCACAAAATGAACACACAGTGGGTTCTATTTCAGCACAAATATAGGCAAAAATTCTAAAATGCTCAATTGAGCTCCTATTGATTTCAAACTTCTATGGTTAAGTTTAAATGACCAATTGAGTCTAATAGAATCAAAATTAAAGCTTAGTTTAGCATAATTAATCTGAATTTAGCTAGGGTAACAACTAGGGTTGTTACAGACTTCACCACTTAAGAACAATGTCGTCCTCGACATCACTCAAGTGAAGAAAGTACTACAAATACTGAAAGGCTAAATGGAACAGAAAGGAAAGGAAAAGGAATGGTACCTGGGCTTATAAAGAGCTGTGATATTTATTGCGCATATCCACTTATTTTTCCTAAGTAGATTCTTCTAAGGATCGATTCTTCCACTGGACTTTGACCATTAGAATTGAGCAATTTCTTAGCTGCTTCTGGTCACAAGCTAAGATTTTTACTGGCTCTTCAACATACAAGAGATCAGGTTGAATTTTTACTATTGAAAGCTAAACGAGATGAGTAGGGTATATGAGACATCTTCTTAATAACAATACATATAACACATTGTGAACGACTGCAAAGTCATCAATAAGATTCAACCTGTAGGCTGATTATCCTACCTTGGCTAGTATCTCAAAAGGTTCAACATAGCGGGGACTGAGTTTGCCTGCTACACCAAATCTATAGACACCGTTCATCGGACTGACTTTCAAATAAGCAGAATCTCCAACATTGAATTCTAAGAGCCGATGATGAGCATCATGATACTTTCTCTGGAGATCTTGAGCAGCACAAATTCTTTATTGAATTAGATGAATCTTCTTTTTAGTTTCTTTAACTAATTAAGATCCAAAAAGCTAAACGCTTCCTATGTCTGACCAAGCTAGTGGAGTACTGCATTTTCTACCATACAATGCCTCATAAGAAGCCATTTTAATAATGGCCTGATAGCTATTGTTGTAAGCAAATTCCACAAACAAAATGTGATCTTCCTAGGAACCGAAAAAATCGAGAACATAAAGCCTAAGAAAATCCTATAGAACCTGATTTACTCTTTCAGTCTGACCATCTATTTGAGGATGAAAAGTTGTACTCATAGCTAGAGTAGTCCTCAAATCTTGGTGCATAGCTTGCAATAACTTAGAACTATATCTGCTCTCTCTGTCAATAACTATCAATTTTGGAATACCGTACAGCCTGACAATTTCTTTGATATAGAGCTTTGCGAGCTTCTCTACAGAGTCAGTCTGATGGATAAATATAAAGTGCACTGATTTAGTTAATTGTTCTATGATAACTCAGATTGCATCGACGTTAGATTTTGCTCGAGGCAATACCATAACAAAATCCAATGATACATCAAACCATTTCCATTTAGAAATTTCTAATGGATGTAGAAGACCACTAGGCCTTTGGTGCTCAGCCTTTACCAAATTACAGGTATGACACTTAGCCATGAAATTGGCTACACTCTTTTTCATACTGGGCCACCAACATGATTACTTTAAGTCCTGGTACATTTTTGTACTACTTAGATGAATGTGATATCCATAATTATGGCCTTCTACCATAACTTCACTATGCATGGATTTAGGAATCCACAAACAATTTCCTTGATAAATCACACCATTACGCATCTGCAAATCTTGATGACGACCTCCTTCGATATCGACTTTGAATTTTAGATAATCTTCGTCCTTTGTCTACAAGGTTGAGACTTATCTGTGGAAGGTGGATTCCACATTGATATTTACTAGAAGAGTACTCAGCATATAGAGTAGCACGATGACTAAGAGCATCGACCACCATGTTTGCTTTACCCGAATAATACTGAATACTCAAGTCACAATCGCTGATAAGTTCTAACCATCTTCTCTGATGGCAGTTGAATTCTCTTTGAGTGAAGATGTACTTTAAGCTTTGATGATCAGTGAATATTGAACAAAGAACTCCATATAAATAATGGCGCCAAAGTTTTAAGGCAAAAATTACAGCGACAAGTTCAAGATCATAAATTGGATAATTATTCTCGGAGGGTTTTAACTACCGAGAGGTGTAAGCGATTACCTTACCCTCCTACATTAATACACAACCTAAACCAATTTTAGAGGAATCTATGTACACCTGATAGTTCAAACCTTCCTTGGGCAGAACAAGCATTAGAGCTGTAGAGAGTGTGTCCTTCAGGGTGAAATATGTTCTGGCATTCGGGGCCCCAAATAAATGGAACAACTTTCTGAGTTAGTTTAGTTAGAGGCAAGTCGATTTGGGAAAATCCCTTAACAGACTTTATGTAATATCCAGCTAATCCCAAGAAACTTTTGATATCGGTAACTGACTTAGGCTAAACCCAATATTGGATTGCACTTACTTTATTCTGATCTACGCGAATACCTTGGGCATTGACTACATGCCCCATGAGTGTAACAAATTTAAGCCAAAATTAACATTTGAAAAACTTGGCATATAGCTGATGTTCACGTAAAGCTTCTAATACTAACCTCAGATGATATTCATGATCCTTTAAGGTTCAAAAATAGTTAAGTATATCGTCAATAAAGATGCTTACAAATTTATCTAAATATGGTTTAAGGACCCACTGCATCAAATCCATGAAGATTGATGACGCATTAGTGAGTCCAAAAGACATCACTAAAAATTCAAAATGACCATAACGAGTACGGAAAGCTGTCTTTCCTACATCTACTTCTTTTACTCGTAATTGAAAATATCCAGACCTTAAGTCGATCTTAGAGAATATAATGGCTCCAGATAATTGGTCGAACAAATCATCAACTCTAGGCAATTGGTATTTATTCTTAATGGTGACTTTATTTAATTTGCGGTAATTTATGCACATTCGTATAGATCTATCTTTCTTCTTTATAAACAAAATGGGCACTCCCTAAGGAGACATGCTTAGCCTAATAAAGTCTTTATTCACGAGCTTTTGCAACTGTTTATTAAGCTCGTGAAGTTCCTTAGGTGCCATTCTATACAGATCTTTAGATATGGTGTAACAACCCAGGTTGTTACTTGGCTCAATTAAGATTAATCTAAGTATTAATTAAGGTTCTAAGTCACTAATTAGGTAATTTAGAACTCATCTCTGAAACCTAGGTCAAACCAGAAGTCAACTGAGTCAAAATCAGAAATTTTAGAAAATCTCAAACCCTAGAAAATTGACTTTTTATCTAGACCTCAAATTGAAAATCTGACTTCTCCATTGCGTTCAGAGCACCCAAATTAGCTAGGGGTGAAGTTTTGAAGTCATTTGGAAGTCGTTGATTTTTCATCAAATATTTTAATAATATTTAAATACCCCAAATAATCAAATAAATAAATACTCGTCGAAATGAAAATTCGAGTGCGCCGTTGTGTTCCTCACCCTTCAATTAGCTAAGGGTGATTTATTGAGAATTTTTGGGATACATTTAATAGGGTAAATTTGATTAATTAAATATGTATAATTTAAATTAAATAATTATAATTTTTAATTTAACTTAACGACGCCGTCAGGATTAAGTAACGCCGTCGCTCCATAATCTAAGGTGACCGTTTGATCTAACGGGCCATCCGCATCGTCTGATCAATCGATCAGACGGCTGTGGCTCGTCGTCTACACGGGATAGATGCGTGGAAGCGAATGCGGCACGCAGAAGAGGCGTCGATCGATAGGGGTATCCAGCGCATAGGTCACCGCCTCCGAAGTCCTTTAAGTCTCCATTTTCCTCATATCAATCATTTTTGACATATTAGATCAAGTGGATGCACCGATTAAGTCAAAAATATTTCAACCCTAATTTTCTTCGGCGACCCTAAGGTACTTCCACATCTCCTAATTTTTTTTAAACGTTCTTATTATCTTATTCAATGATTGCATAAGCATTTAGGGCTCGATCGATCGAATAAAACCTCGATCGATCACACCGTTTGTCTGCGAATCGAGTTAGGGTTCGTCGGGTGAGGAAAAAGAGAAGATGAATCGTCCGTCGTCTGCAGCCGTCGGATGAAATATTGAATCAAACCGTTAGATCTAAGTTGAATTAAATCTGAGCCGAACATTTTGAGCCGGTTCGATCCAGATCGGCTCATCGGGACCGGTCGAACCGCCCATCTGTGAACCGGCCGAGGTTGACGCGTCGCGATGGACAAAGGGCCCCGCACGCAGTGGAGGAGCCAATCCCGCGAGGACACGTGTCTCGCGGGACAGACCCTGTCGGAGCCTGCAGCGCCTGTGGGACCCACCGCCTTCTGCCCTACCAATGGAAACACGACACGTGTACCTGCAGTTTTAAATATATAAATGTTATATATATTTATATATAACAGTTAATTAATAAAACGAATTTATATATATATAATAATAACAGAATTATTAAAAATAATTAAAACAGAATTAATTAAATCAAATCTTCAAACCCTATTATCTTGCAAAATTCAACTCCAAAATATACAAAATTATATATCATTAGATTCAGCAAAAATAGAAGAACAATTTGGCACTGTCAATTTTGCATTTGGACCTATATTTAGCAAAGTGATATTTTAGGGTATTAATTAAATTCCAAAAATGTCACAAATCTTATTTAGCCCATAACTTTGTACCCATTAACCCAAACATATTGATTATGGGTCTTAAAGTGATCAAAAAACCTTAAAGATTAATTTAATAGTGTTCATTTTGCTGATTGGATTATTTTTTTGAGCTTAATGACATTTATGACCTAACCCTAATTACCCTAATTAGACCTAGAACTTCAATTGACCATAACTTAATTAATTGAGCTCCAAATTTAATGATCTAAAGGTCCATTTAGATTAGAAGAACCTAATTAACAGTAATCTATAAAAATATTTTAGATCCAACAGTTAGATTTGCTAATCACCCCTAATCACTCTAAATCTTGATTAGTGAATATTAGAAAATCTAGTAATCCAAATTAAGTGATTTAAGTTTCAGAGGATTCATAAAGTCATTTAGAAGCTATCTGTAAAATTGGATTAGTGTTTAAGTGATTAATTTTGCTAATCACTCACTAATCACCCTAAACCTTAATTAGGTTTTAACTTAGTCAAATTAGGTCCAAATTGAGCCTACCACATGTCATTTTGATCAGTGGACTATTTGTAAACCATAGCCACTGATTTTGCTTAATTTTGACACTAATTGACAAAGTTAGGATTTTGACCCATAATTAAGGATTCCTTATTTACCCGTTAAACCCTAGATCTTGTATTAGCCATAACTTGGCCAATACTTATTAGAATTTAGTAAATTTAGATTCGATAAAAAGCTTAGACAATAAAGAACAATAATCTAAAAGAAAAGTTAGCTTTCATTTTGCCAAATTACTAATTTGCCCTTATGAGTTAAATTTACTAATTTGATCTCATTTGACTTAATAATGACTCAAAATTAATTTAGTTGCTGTCTAATCTTACATTAGACAGTAAGAATCGCTTTTCAAAAGAAAATTTCAGAATTTAAGCCCTAGATCAAAGTTTGATATTTTGAACCCTTAAGTAGGGGCATAATGGTCATTTTGCCCAAATTTAGGGTTTAGCTTTCAAAAGCCCTAAAAATCATTTTATAATTAATCAAATTAGAATGAATTAGAACTGAAATTAATCAAATTCAAGTCTAAATTAGATCTTGTTTAGAATCTCAAAATTTGTTCCTTAAGATAATTCCTAAGTAAATTGTGAGTGTTCTTCTTTCCTTAATCACTCTTAGATCATACCTTAAGTCTTATAACATTAGTTAGGATGCGTGTCTTGAGAGATACTCTTAGTAATTAAGAGCCTTGATTCTTAAAGATTAGGGATAGATCTTAAGTTAGAATTCATCTATTGAGTAAATTGGGTTACTCAATAGGTGAAACCTTGAGTTTTCTAGTTTATAGATTTTCTTAGTTTATTAAATGATTATTTGATCTTTAAACTCTATAATTAACAATAGAGATCTATCCTAATGAATTGATTTATCATTAGGACTTGCCTAAACTTAATCTGTGAGATTTGGGTTCTAAACTTAGACCCTTAGATTATACCTTTAGATTAAGTGATTAGACCACATCATCTGGAGTCTAATTCTTAATCTTTTCATCTTGATTTGGCTAATCAAGATGAGGTTGGGATGAATTAAATTACAAAATTAGGTCGATAATTTATTCATTTTAACCAAATAGTCATCTTTTGAATAAGTTATAATTAGGACTTGGCCAGTCCTAATTATCTTCAACTAGTAGGATTCGTGATTCTAAGTTACAGAATGTGTAAGAATTGATGATTCTGAAACTTATGTAACTTAGAGTAGATAGAATGAATAAGTAGACAACAATGGATATCACCTGTATTTTAGATAGAGTCTCTTGCTCACCTTGAATTGATGCTTTGCATACATTGTTTTGTGCCTTACCTTGTACACATATATTGGACATATGATATTTGACAAATGTCTCATGTTAATTTTGAATTGCATACATATCATTCATGATTGATCGATGTTTTCAGTTTTTCAGAAAGTTATGGCTTAACTAGTATGCCTCTCCAATCCTCGAGTTCGGCATAACACGCTGGTTTGTTACTGTCGGTAAGTCTATCCATATCTGGTTGAAATAATTCCCAGGATGGCGAGAAATTGATTTTGCGCTCTTTAATCAGGATTGGACATGGTGAGTACTAGTTGAGAGTAATTTTGGTAAGTGTAGCTTGATTAGTATACCTCTTCGATTAACTCGTTCGGGGTCGGCAACCTTTCGAGGGTTTAATGACCGACAGTCTATTGGCCATGCCTAATCCATAGGATAGGATGGATAGACTCTCGCCATACTGACTATAGAGTCAGGATTCTGATATGGATATACTAATTTAAGTACACTTACATTCAGATCTGGCTTAGCTCATCAGGCTAAGAGTTTTTAGTGATGTTCATTTCAGAGTTTCTTAGCTCATCAGGCTAAGATTTGATGAGTATGTTTTCAGTTTGGGTGACTTATAAGGTCACTGCAGTTTCCATTTTCAGTTACTGTTTTACTTGCATATTCTACGTTATAGCATTGTTTTACTTACAGCTTTCCTGCATGTGTTTTATATAGGATGCTAGTTTTACTTACTATTTTCATATGCTCACATAGGATGTTAGTGTTATCAGTTTTTTACTGTTTAAATTTTATATGTCACTTAGCATGTTCTGTTTGATCATAAGCATGTTTAGTTTGTACTTTTCTTACAGTTTTGTTTAGTCTTTTGCTTACCTGTTTTTGTTGCAGTTGCTTGGAGGAGGTATGTATTACTTCCTATTTGCTTAGTTATAAACTGTTTGTTTATAACTTATTACTGTTCTTTTTGATATGCTTTTCTGCACCTATTTTGCTCAGTTCTATTCTTAAGGTGATATCTATTTAACTTAATAAAATTGTTTGCCCTAAAATGTACTTAGACATATTGTCTAACCAATTTTTCTTTTGTTGGCTGGGGCCCTACCATTATGAAACTGATAATGGTAGAATCTGAGTTTGTTGGAGCAGCAGATCCAGTGGAGAGCTTGCCATTAGAGGAGGAGCTCATTCCTGAAAATCTGTAGTTTTAGTTTCCTTTCTTCCAGTGAGATTGAGAGTTTCCTTTCAGTTCTTTTAAACTTATTAAATATTGTAATAATACAGATTTATTTTTCTCTTTCAGTACTTTACTTATTATGTATTATTATATTTATACTGTATTGGATGAATGTTATGTTTTATGCTTCCGCACTCTGAGTTATTGTATGATCATTTAGTGATAAATTCTGGGATGAATGGCAAAGTCCTTATTTAAGTTGGATTAGAACATGTGTCTAATTCAATTCTAAGTGGGGACCTTGTCATTTGGTGACCCCTCCACTGTAATCATTTTAACTTAAGGGTTAACAGGACCACGGCGGGGCAGGGCTGCCACATATGGGCTGGGTACTTGGGATCAATTCAATAAAGAACTCTACTTCTCTAGGCGGAGGTACACCAAGAAAATCTTTTGGGAATACATCAGTGAATTCTTTAACTACTTTACAATTAGAGAGAGGAATAGTCTCCTTTGCTTCACCCATTATAGTGATAAGAATAGCATCACATCCCTTACTGATTAATTGTAGCGCCTCACTCATCACTACTCACAAAAGAGATAATCATAATCAATTTCGGTGATAGAGTGGTCAAGAACTAAGGGATATCCCATCTCCCCAAATAGCTGAAACTAATACTGAAAATAAACCCATCTGAATGGCTGCTGACTCAACCCCAAATAAGGGTCAAGAATTAATACCTAAGATAAGAGTAGTATTATTATCCTAAGTATTAGGCAAATACATATATTGGATTTAAAATACAATATGAAGAATCCAATATATATATATATATATATATATATATATAATATCAGCATTTCCAGTATGCCGATCACATCACAATACTAAGTATAAGTAAGATATAGCAGAGTACAGAAGCTAAAGCAAATATCCAGAAATATTCATCATAGAAGCTGAATGAAACATTCATCTCAAAAAATAAAAAAAAACACATTCAGAATTATTACAAACTATTTACTGAAATAGTACAGAAATAAAGTCTGATTACTGAACTAAAATAAACACAGAAAGAAAATGGCAAGGCTGAAGGACGGTCCACTAAGGCTCCATTAACTCCTCCTAGATCTCCTGAGTATCAACTTGATCTTGCTCCACTAACTGCTCTGGACCTAGTAAATTGTCAGATCCCAAAAGTATCACGTATTAGACAATAAGTTTCACACATTAAAACTAATCTAAATAGTTCTAATTATTTACTTCACATTTAAATAATATAAACAAAATTGTAGAAATAATTGAAAATAACTGAAAAACATACTGAAAGTAAATAAAACAATAATGATCTGAAATTAAGTAATAACATATAAGATTCTATTTTATGTCAATGAAGTCATACTTCTGAATATGCCATAATAATGTATGTCACTAATAAGCAACTGAAGTATCACTGAACAGCCATGGATATATAGTCTACTATCTACATGCATAATGTTAGAAAATATAATTTAGTTTGATGCCTGAACATTCTAAATTCCTCTGTTGATATATACAACTTTCCATAATCCATATATAAAATTACTGATACACATACCCATACTATGCTTATGCTCATGTTTCTAAGACTACATGTCTTAAAATTCAAAAATCTAGAAAATAATTTAAAATCAGATAATGAATCAAGTGTCTCCATTATGCAGAATCCATCCAAATGAATTATGACTCCTAGTTCAAATTTCAATAACTAGCTTTGCTTACGATTTTACTTAAAATAATTAGTTTGAAAGGTTGTATACACATGGTTGTATATTTCCAAGAAAGGGGGATTTAACACTTAGCTTATTTAAAACTGCACTTATCGAAGTGCACTTTGATAGAAGGCAGAACCCGATCGTTATTTATATTTCAAGCTAAGCTATTAAATAACCTAATTACAAGCATACTTAGTGTTCTACACAAGGTGACTTGAGATACTTTATTTATTTAAACACTTATCAAAGTGCACAATGATAAAAGGCAGAACCCGGTTGTAATTTATATCTCAAACTAAGGATCTAGTTAACTAATTATAATACTATTAGTCTTGGAAGATTTACTCTAACGGGACTATATTCATCTAATTCCTTAGGATAGCACCTGATCATAAATCTACATTGGAGTGACTCAACTAATCCTGAATATTGATGAAGTGACTCAGTACCATGGATATACATAATCATATCCTACTAATAATTCCGGTTTTAGAAATTTTATTTAGCAACCAAGGACTTACCAAAGCTATGAATACTGACTCTAATTGGGTGAATTTTACACAAGGTTCCAAGAGTGTGACCAAGAGGTCACTCAATATAGGTTACTACCATATAGGAGGAATCTCATTCTAAGGACTTTGGGTGATCCTACCACAAGGGTTTAAGATCAATCTTCTAAGGCTAAGAAGGATCATCAAAGTTCCTACCTTAAGATCTAACAATAAGTTCTTCTTGCCTTAATATGTTAACAATTGTTAAGGCTATTAATTATATAAAAATTCTATTATAAGATCATCAAGATCTTACACATCTAACATTTAACTTAATAATTTGCACTACAATCATAAGTTGCACTTGTTAAGTCTGAATTAGTTTGATCAGATCAGATGGTTTGACCCATATGTTCATATCCTATACTATAATTATCGGATAAAATCAAGAATATTATTAGAATTAAATTATGTTGTAAATCATTACAATTTTATAATTATTCTCATGCTAAGGATCTTATATAGGATAAAATTAAAGATATCAAGCTTAAGTCTAGATAATTAATCACATAAATTCTTGTAATAATCTTAGCACTTCTAATACAATGTATTTAAGTTCAATGTCAAATCAGATATATTATTAGAATTATGCAAGTTGAATTATCTTTCAATTAAAGTTACTTGATTAAGGTGATTAAGGTTTAGATCTTAATTAAGACAAGTTAGGGTGTAACCCCTAGCCTTACCAAAATAAAGACTAATGATTGATCTATAGATCAATGACAAATCAATGTATTATTGGTTATTATTGATGTCAAATTTTAGATTTAGATTAAGTATCATTTACTTAATCAAGGTCTTAAGATTCTCATATTCAAATATAGTTTAATATTAATTAAGTACATCAAGATGTCCAAATAAATGTTACAGTTCTATAACATACACCCTAATATTATGAAAGCATAGGAATGCAAAGTGACATAGAATAAAAGGTAATTAAAGCTAATCAAATCTCAAATCAAATATAAAAGAGATTAGCACTTGATTATAAATTTAAAATAAATATGTTCCATGCAATTTGATTATTAAGATCTACTTGGTTATATAATTTAACAAAGATTCTAACATTAACATTTAGCACAAAATATTTAAGCAAACACATAAGGGATTTTAGCACATGCTATTTAGGATAAATTTTCACATTTGAATTTCACATAAAATTTTATACAATACTTAATTTTACTAAAACTAGGTTCAAATTTGATATATTTCGGCCCCACTAAGGTTTTAGGGCTTAAAATGCAAAAAATGTGAAGTTTCTGCCATTCCTGACAGTTCTGGGCAGTTCCGGACAATTCTGGGCTCTACGGCGCGTTGTGGTGCCTTCTGGCCGAAAGCTTGGTGTTACGGCGCGATGCGGCAGAAAACTTTCCAAAATCTGTGTGCTGAGACAGAAATCAGCACTATGGAGCACTGTGGCTCTTTTTGGCACTACGGCATGCTATGACGCGACCAACCCGAGAGCTGGGTGCTACGACGTCTGATTCCTCAAGGTGCAGACGCTACGGCGCGCCGCAGCGCTTTCAGGCGGCGCGACGTGCTGCGGTGGATTTCATTTAATTTTATCAAAAATGTTTTTATGCTTCATCAAACTATTATGCCACGGCAGCGTGCTATAGCACGCTATGGCGGACCTGAATTCGAAACTTCAGGCGCTGCAGTGCACTGCAACGCCTGACGGTGATTTCGCCTGTGCGAGAACCGTGATGGGTCCCCTTTCGCACCTAAATACTCTCAACTTTGAGCATTCTACATTTGGTGCCATATATTGATGGAAAGGTAGTTCTGAGACCTTTCCATTGATATTAAAATTGGCATGAACAAATCAAATTATCAATATAAACAATTAAGTTAAAGTCTAGGTATACAATAGTTAAACATCTTTGATTGTATTTTTTAAAAAGGAGAAAATGGAGCTTCGATCGGATTCAATGAGTTTGATTGAGGCTTGACAATCAACTTAGAATCCATAATATAGCTACTTAAAATGGCATTCACAATATTTTGATAAATCATGAAGAGAGCATAAGGAAAAGTAAGCAAAAGGGTACCTTGGTTAAGAAGAAGATAAACTCTATTTTCTTCAAGAACTTTGGAAGAATGAACTCCATTTTCTTCAGCAAGCACAGCAAGTAAGGAGACATGAAGTGCTTTAGCTAGGCCGCAAGGAAAACAAGGAGGGGGCTGACCTCCATTTAAAAGGAGAAGGGGAGGCATGGCTCCCTCTTGAGCTCTCCCATCAGCATGGAGGAGAAGATGGGAGGGATGACTTTCCCTCTTGCGTGCGCAGGCAGGTGAGGTGCCATAAATAAGAAAAAAGGAGTGGGAGGCGGGTCACAGTGCAGGATGGAGAAAAGTGAGGGGAAAATGGAAATAAAGAAATAAATAATTATTTCCTTAAAATTTTTAATTTATTAAAAATTCAGATTAAATTTGCCAATGGCAGAACAATTAACTTGGAGTCAAACTCTTGACTTATTTATAGAATTTTGATATTGTTAAACTTATGGGCACTGAGTTGGGCTCCAATTGGAAGTCCAATATTTAATGACTTAACTAATTTATATGAGGAGCTTAAGAATGTTGACAAGATGTTCAAAGATAAAAGAATAACTAGCACCAGTGTCGAATAACACATTACAGGATTGGTCATTAAAATATAGCCTACCTAAAATTATTCATACAAATAAAATTAACTAATTTTCAATATTCAAAGTGCAGGAATGCAATTTTAAAAGAACATATTCAGAAATGTGTACCTGAAACCACCTTGTTCTCTTCCGCAACCTCAAGAGGTGTTAAGGCGTAGACACGAGCAGGACCAGTAGTACGATTGTTCACCTGCTTCCTAGGATTATTCTGAAACTTTGGAGTAGAAGGTTGCTCCCGAGCAACTTCAGAACCTAGGGCTAGCATTATTGCCAAACCGGGCTCTCTCTTATTTAACGGAGTCACTCTGAAGACTTGATTTTTCTATGACTGCTTGATTTGAACTCAATCCACTATTTCTGTACGTGCAATGATAGAACAAATGGCCTGGATGTCCACATGTGTAGTACTTATGGCCGAAGTGATAACACTTGCCATAAGGGTGAGGCCAGTTACAGCCTTGAATCAGTTCAGCAGATGGTGCCACTTCAATCTAATAGACCCTTGAAGATTGAGGTCTATGCTTTTTGAAAGCTTCATGATGGTGGGGAACTACTTTCATCCTACGCTTATGATCTCTCTCAGAATGATGGTGCTCAAGCACCTTTGTTGTTTCCACCAGTTCAAAGAAACTAGTCAAACAGAGCGGAACAATAAGATCTTTCAACTAATAACGTAGTCCACTGAGGAAACGATGGCACTTTACTGATTCAGATTGGATCAATTCTGGAGCAAAGAAAATTAACCTACAAAATTCTCTTTCATAATCAGAAACATAGCGATTTCCTTGTGTTAGCCTTAAGATTGTGTCTGCTATAATGTTCTGTGCAGACGGAGGGATGAACTCAGCCTTGAAAGCTTCTACAAATTCATCCCAAGGGATGCCTTGAAGTTTGTAGTCGATGAATCTGGTATTTCGAATGTCATCCCACCAGTACTCTACTTTGGCATGAAAAAGATGCGCCGTGTGATGGACGGCTTCAGAATTAAGGATTTTTAGATTTATCAAATCGTTCTAGACTGTTTTCAACCAATCGGCTGTGTTCATTGAAGACAAGTTCATGCTGAAAGTGGAAGGCCTTAGTCTCAAAAATTTTTTTAGGAGACCATCTACAGAGTGATGGGAAGTAAAAGGGTGTTGCTAAATTGGAATAGCCGGAGCAGCATTGATAGTTGGTACTAAGTGATCGATAATTAATTTCTGTATAACTAGAGCTTACTGAGCTTGGTTTTCTAACATAGTTGCCACCATTCCTCAAAGGTTGGTTAGTTTGTTGGAAGAACTACTTGAAGCGGCAACAATCTTAATGAGCGTAACCGCAGGAAGAGATCTATAATTCATTCTGATCGAGCAATATAAATCTAAATTTCAGAATTCTTTTAAGAAAGAAAATAATTCAAGCTTTGAAAATGCCAAAAATTCTCATTACTTTAAAATGAAAGTTTACATAAGATGATAAAATGCAAAAATCATAATACTACTGGAATCATAAATCAGTAGGGAATGATAATTATGCTAACTAATACTCAAATACTCTCAATATACTCGGCACTAAATGCAAAATGAAAGTCTTCAAAGGTCACTTTCTGACTCTTTCTCTTATGTTTCCTTTAGAGCTTCTTAATGGTATCGAACCACCATTTTCCCACATAGTCCAACATTTGATATGTCATAATGTCAATGCAGATGGCCTCTGGACACTCTATGTGCCTTAAGACTGATTCTACTAGGCTCAACCACTCCTTTACATATATTTGGAAGTCGAGCCCTCTGTATACTGATTGGTGAAGAAGTTTGTCCAGAACTTGAACTCCTTGTGCTGAAACTCCTTTGATCCGCCATTTTCCCTCTTGTCTCCAATTAAAACTATAGTTCCAAGCCAACTCAAAGGTATGGAGATAATAGCCCAAGTCGGACTCCTTAGGATCCATTTTTCTCTATTAGAAAATTTATTGATTTTTGTTAAACTAGAGGTGACTAAATCTTCTAATATTTTCATTCTATATTTTTAATAGAGTTACTTATGGTAATATATTATGGATGTTATATCTTGATGTTTGTACTTCAGAAGAACGATCCATTAGGTAGAAAAGAATCATATATCCCATTATGACACCTTATGGTGTTCTTTGAGACCAACTATGGGGCCCCGTACCCTTCGCTACCGTGCTAATACTGATATTAACATAATCACAAGGAATACAGTGCTCGAACTGAGGCAAATCCCTAACCTAAGTAGAGTCAAGTATGACCCCACTCACCTTATGCCGAAGACTTGTCACCTGAAACTGAGAATATACATCAACATATCAAAGCAGCGGAAGCAGAAAACAGTAAAACATAACATCCACATCGCAGCATAGTATAAAAAGATAAATGCATTAGTAACTCAGCTCAAAGTGCAGAAAGTAAAATACATACAAATTAAGAATTATTACAGACTGAATATTTAAGAAAAAAGAAAAGAAAGTAAAGAGCTCTCATCCTCATAGAAGGAAAATAAAGTCTAACTACTCAGCGACAGGAAGGTCCTCCTCTTATCCCAACTTCTCTCCAGTAAAACCACCAATGAACAGCTCTGAATGTGACATTTGTCGATATCACAAATGCTAGGGCCCCAGCCAACAAAAGAAAAAGGTTATAGTTAGATAATTGTCTAAGTATATTTTAGGCTGATTAAGATATCACATTATTAATTTAAGATGCAAGTAGTTTAAGGTGCAACAAGCTACAAGGAACAGGATAGTTATAAATAATATAATTATAGCTAAATAACAAAGTATGCTATATATATATTAAATATGAAGCTGAATAAGGTAAGGCTAAGTATAAATAATTACAAAGTAATAAAAGTAAGCTCATCCTAACATGTTTATGATCACATAGATTGTGGGGCCCCGTACCATCCGTGGCCATGCTAATATTGATATTAGCCTAAACATAGGAAGTACGGTTAGGTAAGACCCAACCTGCCTTAAGCCAAGGACTTGTCACCTAGAACTGTGAACATAGATCAATACAAATCAAAGTGGCAAAAGCAAGAGACAATATAATATAACATCCCAAGCATAATACAAAAAAATATATAGGAGTAAGAGAAACAGTAACTCAGATCAAATGTAGAAAAGTAAATACATCCAGAATTTAATTATTATAGACTGAATTAAAAGAAAGGTCTCTCAAAATCTCACTACAGGAAAGAAAATCTAACTAAACAATAGTGGAAAGATCCTCCTTTTGCACCGGCTCCTCTCATGCAGCATTGCCAACGAACAACTCCAAATTTGCCATTTGTCAGTATCACAAATGCCAGGTCCCCAACCAACAAAAGAAAAATGTTACAGTTAGACAATTATCTAAGAACATTTTAGGCTATTTAAGTGAACTGAATATTTGAGATATCACATTTAAATGTTTTAAACATGCAAGTATTATAAGATGCTACAAGCTACAAAGAACAGGATAGCCATAAACTAATCATTTATAGCTAATCAACAAGTATGTAAAAATAACATACAAAATAGCCACTAAACATGATGAGGCTAAAAGCAAAATAATTACAACCACTAAAATAAATCTGATCCTAACATGCTTATGATCACATTGATACATACTAAGTATATAAAAAATACAAGTGCTGAAATAAACATACAATTCTAGCAACCTAAACATGTGAATATTTAATACTAATCAATAAGAGCATTTATACAAGCATCCAGATTAATATGTAAAGGCCACTGAGGCATATGGCAAAAGTAAGCTAGGTACATGAATGAGGAAAAAGTAAGCCACTGAAACATGTGGTAAAGCAAGCCAAGCACTAAAGTAAGGCCACTAAAGCATGTGGCAAAGCAAAACAAATATTGAAAATCGAACAAAAGTAGGAGTAAGCCTAAGACATAGTATTTCCATAACAAAAATAGGCCTTGCAGGGCCTCTAGACTGAAAGTTCAACATGTGTCCATCTTAGGCATCCGCTGAGCTAGGTCTGAGTTGAACTTATAGAATAAGACATGTATCCATCCTAGACATTCACAGAGCTAGGTTACGAGTCTATTTCATAATAAAACTAGAATTGAAGAGTCAGACTAAGCTAGGACATACTCTACTAACTGAAAGCACTGAATGAATGATATGCTTTTCAAATTCTAACTTGGGATGTATCTTCATATCCTAAGTTTACCTATTATGCTCAAGGAACGAGGCTCAATATTCAAGGTGTGTAGAGTAATCTAAGTCAAAGTAAGCAAGAGACTTAACTAGACTTATGTGATATCTGTTGTTGTCTAATTTATCCAAATCTAACTATTCTGAGAAGATACAAGTTTAGGATCTCCAATATCCAACTATCGAGTATAATCCCAGATTCACAGCCTTAATGTTAACATTAGAACTTAACAAGTTCTAATTCATAATCATATAACGACTATAAAGAATTAAAATAAATAAATCAATGACTTAATTATTATTATTTTTCTCTCTTAACCCAAATCTTGATTTAAGGAAATTAAGATTAACTATTTTGGATCTAATCTCTACATATGGGGTTCATATCCTGAATCTAAGGTGATATCCTGCTAAGGATCTAGGGTTCACACTCCAACATAATCTAAGCTGAAGGATACAG
This sequence comes from Gastrodia elata, assembly GCA_016760335.1. Lineage (NCBI taxonomy): Eukaryota > Viridiplantae > Streptophyta > Magnoliopsida > Asparagales > Orchidaceae > Gastrodia > Gastrodia elata. The sequence continues at coordinate 16,969,843 of CM028673.1, forward strand.
AAACTATGATCTTAATGAAGTGTTATTCAAATATTATAAGATAAAATAATCATTTAAGAATTAAGAATCTAAGATTCAATATTCAATCTTTAGAATAATTATATTATTCCATAGATTTAATAAAACCTACACCCACAAGGGAAGTTTCAATAGATTAAACAATTAAATCAAGTAAGAAATTCCAAATTAAGGTAATTCAATTCAATTAAATGATCTAAAGGTTAAGATCTAAGATCTAAGATATATGGTCTGAAGTTTGATCCCTTAGATCTAAACTAATAAGTTTAAAGTGTAGGGTTCTTTACAGCTTTTGCTTTTACTTCTTTAAGACTATAATTCATGAATAAATTTAATTAAGATAACTAGGATTAAAAACTTTAACATTAATATTGATTAAGCTAAGACTTTTAGGAAGGGTCTTAAGATTACTTAAGATCTTAAGAGCATACTTAAGGATTTAAGATTTAAACACTAAGATTCAATCATGAGGTGGTACCACATAGCAATTGGTGTTAATGCATTACATTACTGATTATTATTACTTTAATTGAGAATTCTAAGTTTTAAGGGTACTTAAATACACTTTAGTCAAAATAATCAAAATACCCCTCTTAAAGCTAAAAATGGGACCTTATGATTTAATCATCTAAATTGATTCAAATATGTTTTAATGAGCTTCATATTGATTAATGAAGTGAAATAAACACTCATCTTAGGGTTTGATAATCTAATTAGCCTAATTAGCACTCTCAATTTAAGGCCAATTAAGGTGATTAAAGAAATTAGGGTATACTAAGATGATCCAAACTTAATTATAAGTGCTAACATACTTAAGAAGATATTAGGAATTAGATTCATCAAAATCAGAGACTAATCAAAGGCTTAATTCACTAATCTCATTTTAGGGTAATTAAGGAATGATTAGCAAAATTAAGGATCCTAAGTTACTTTTAAGGGTCTACATAGGTTCTTTATGGTCTCATGAACAATCAGAGACCTTAATCAACATTTTTGGATAATAAATGAAATATTATAATTTAAATGAAAATAGATAAAGATTAGGAAATTATTTTAAATCTAACCATTGGATCCTTGATTTTATTTTATATTATTATTCCTTGCATTTTTCTGATTAAAATGGTGTATTGGATCATACCATTTGGATAAGTATAGCTAAAGTTATTTCATTAATTTTATCTGTATTTTTATTTAAATTGGAATCATAGGTTATTTATTATTCACTTAATTAACTTAAGAAAATTAAATCGAATATTCTTTAAATAAGTCGCAACCCAAATTCCAAACTACGGGGGCCGGGGTCTGACCCGGTCCGACACTGTGTGTCTTCCTTGCAGGCAATTCCCCTGACGCTTGATCCTCTAGGGTTACTTCAGATGCGAAATTCGTCATGCACAAGCCACGCCGCACTCTAGTTTCGATGGCTACACCATTAGGGACCTAAGGCGCATCGATTGAGATACGAACCCCCATCTGGGATGTGCTGGATCACCGGGGTGTTACTCAGTCAAGACGATCCCTTAAGACTCACCTGTGATGATTGAATTCTCCTCATAGAGCTGACAATACGAGCTAAGCTCTAGACCTACATGTTCAGGGATTGATGGGGCATCGATTGGGCAACTCAATTAGTCCCGAGCATGGAGGGATCAATGGGGTGCTACCAATGGCATTTTACGGACGCAGGCTCGCTCTGAGTTGATAAATCCTAGTCGAATTAATCAATCAAATCGAGCCCAGTGATTGCAATTAGTCTACAATCACACCATGAGGGATTTAGATTTCAAGATAGGGCTCAAAGTGTGGGGCCCCCATACTAACAACAAGGAAGTACGGTGCTCTAACTGTGGCAAATCCCCAACTTAATTAAAGTTAGGTAAACCCAACCTGCCTTAAGCCAAGGACTTGTCACCAAGTACTATAACATTTATCGATATACAAGTATCAAAGTGGCGGAAGCAACAAACAGTAAGGTAACATCCACAAGCATACATAGTAGAAAAGAAAAGAAGATAATATAGTAACTCATCATAATGCAGAAATGAAATGCATCTAGAATTAATTATTACAAACTGAATTTTTTTAAAGAAAATACAAAGGTCTCTCAATCTCACTGAAAAGAAATACAGAATCTATCTAAACTGCAACAGCAAGGTCCTATTCCTGAACGGGCTCCTCTCCTACAGCACTGCTCACGAACAAGTCTAAATCTGATATTTGTTGGTATCACAAATGCCAGGGCCCTAACCAACAAAATAAAAAGTTACAGTTAGACAATTGTCTAAGTACATTTTAGGCTATTTTAATGAACTGAATATTTTAAAGATATCACAATTCAAATTAGCTAAACATGCAAGCGGTAATGGGTGCAATAAGCTATGAAGAAATGGGTAACTATAAACTATCCATTTATAGCCAGCAACTAGTATGAAAAATAATATACAATGCAAAATAAGTAAGGTGAGGCTAAAAGCTAAAAGAAATAGCAACTATAATACAAATTATGATCCCAACATGCTTATGATCATATCAGTACATGCTGAGTACATAAAGAATACATTACTGAATAAAACATGCACTTTTAGCATCCTAAACATGCCAATATATATAAGTAACCATATGAGTATATATACAACATGCCACTCAATATAAAAGAAAAGAAAAGGGCCGCTGAGACATGTGGCAAAAGCAAGGCAAGTACTGAAAGTAGGGCTACTGAAGCATGTGGCAAAGCAAAATAGAAAATAATACTGAACAATCCAGCTAAAGTAGCAATAAGCCTAAGACATAGTACTGCCATACCAGCTAATAGGCCATCCAGGGCCCCCAATACTGAAATATCAATCAATGCCCAGCCAATAGGACATCCCAATCCTCTAGGCTTGGGTCAATTCTACACAATACTATTACTGAAGAGGCAGACTACACTAGGACATATTCTACCAACTGCAAGCAATGCAAGAACTGAATAATATGTAATTCAATTACTAACTTAGGATGTATCATCCATATCCTAAGTTCTCCTATTATGCTCAAGGTATAAGGCTCAATAACCAAGGTATGCCATGCAAATCAAATTAAAGTAAGTAATGGACTCAATCTAAACTCATGTGATATCTGATATTATCTAATTACCAAATTTGGTTACTCTGAGAAGGCACAAGTTTAGGATCTCCAATATCCAGCTATCAAGTAGAATTTTAGATTTACATCCTTAAAGTTAATATTAGAACTTAACAAGTTCTAATTCAAAATCATATGATGACTATATAGTTTAAGTAAATAAATCAATGATCTAATTTACTTATATTTTACTCTCCTACCCAATTCTTGATTAAGTAAATCAAGATTTAAGGATCTTGGATTTGAACTCCACTTTGGTGTTCAAAACCTAAATCCAATGTGATGTCCTAATAAAGATCTGGGGTTCATACTTAATACCCAATTTAAAGGTGAAAAATCCTATAAGCTGAAAGATCCAGAAACTAAGAACTTAGTGAAAGGTTATTCTACTGATCATAAGATAAAATAATCAATTAAGAACATTGAGAATTTAAGATCTATATTCAATCTTTAAGATAATTCCATTATCTTATACATTAAATCATCCTATACCCACATGGAAGGTTTCAAAGGATTAAACAATGAATCATTTAAGAATTTCAATTGGAGATAGTTTTGATTCAAGTAGAAGATCTAAAGTCTGAGATCACTTTAGACTTAGGCTAGGTTTACAACTTAGGCTTTACCAAATATATTTCTTTTAAATTTAGCTCATAATTTGACTTAATTGAACTTATTAATGTGATATTTAACATCTACAATTATTGGGTTCAATTATTAAGGCATAGTGACCCCTTTTAGATCACTTAAGATCTAAGTATTTTAATTTAGACTAAATGAAGATTAGTTAGTTTAATATGAATATTATTAACATTATTAGCTTAAGAGTTCAAATAACATTTATAATCTAAATTAGGGTTAATTTACTAAATTTTCCAAGGTTTAAGGGTACTTAAACATATCTTGGCCAAAATGACCAAAATACCCCTCATAATGCTAAAATTGGGATTTTAGAGTTTATTTATCCAAATTAAATCTAGTATGTTTTAATGTGTTTCATATTGATTAAAGAAGTGGGAAACACCCTTATCTTAGGTTCTGATAACCTAATTAAGCTAATTAACACTAATAACATCATTAGGCCAATTGGAGTGATTAGTGAATCTAGGGCATTCTAGGGCAATCCAACCTTACACTTAGGTTTTAATAGACTTAAGATAGTATTAAGAACAACATTTGCCAAAATGAGAGGCTTAATTAGAGTTTAATTCACTAATCTCTAATTAAGGTGATTAAGGGGTGATTAAGAAAATTAAATGTCCAAAATTATTTTTAAGAGGTAACAATGATTCTTTAGGGTTTGATGAGCAATCAGGGCCCTTAATCAATTAATTTGGTGATTAATTGAATTTATTATGATTTAATTAAAAATAGAAAAAATTTAATCAATTATTTTAAATATAACCATTGGATCTGTGATTTTATTTTATATTTAGGTTCCCTGTATTTTTCTAATTCAAATGGTATATTGGATCATAACATTTAGATCAGTATAGCCAAAGTTATTAAATTAATTTATTCTGAATGTTTATTTAAATAAAAACTATAGTATTTGATTTATTTAATTAATAACTATAGAAAATTTAATCCTATAATTCGTTTATTACTCGCGGCCCAAAATCAAAACCGCACGGGTCGGGGTCGGCTCGGCCCAAAATGGGTCGTCTTCTTCCTCTCGACGGGTCCGAGCCCGAGGATCTTCAATGCTGAAATTCCCAACACCCGGACGGCGGCGGCAACTCAAATCGTTTCCTACACATTCCTGGAGTCAGGGCGCATCGATTGGACCAAGAAGCCCAATAGGGAGGCGCCAGATCGCCAGGGGACTACTCGGCTGAGGCGTCTCTGAAGGCGCACCTGTGAGGAGTGAATTCTCCTCACAGAGGCCACAGATTGTGGCCGTCTCGATCCCTACACATTCAGGGACTTAAAGGGAATCGGTAGGGCGAGTCGAGGGGTTCTGGGATGGTCTAGATCAGTGAGGTGCTACTCGTGGTCTAAGACGAGCTAGAGCTCTTGACAGGTCGATCGGTTCTCAGTCGAATCGATCGATCCGATCGCACCCAACCCTTCGATATGGTTCGACAATCTTTGACGAGAGCTCCTAATGCTTAAAGGATGGGTAATTGCGTCGATGGAGCGCATAAGTGGTGAGCCAGCGATCGACTGGCAATGTGCGCTCAGATGGTAAATTCGTCGTCTGGCCCACTGCCAGGCCTCACTCGATAGATTAAATGCCTACTATGGAATTAGGATATGGACTTAACCCATCATCTAGGGCGAAATTGGAAGCAAGCTGAGCTGAAATCAGCTCAACCAAGGAGATAGGGCAGAGGCTGTACCTGAAGAAAGGGCGAGAAGAGCACGATGGAAGACACTGGGGCAGTTGAGCTCCAAGTAGGTACCTGGGGGTTTGAACACCAAACCACACCCACTATCAGCAATTTGTAGCCCTGGGAGTCTTCGGGAATGGCAGCACCTTCAATGGAGATCAACCGAGAGGGAGGGGAGAGTTCAAGAGAATTTCAGTGAGCAAACGAGCTCACTGGACTGGGGGACGACTATTTATAGGCCGAGGAAGCTTAGGGGTGGAAACCATGGCTGAGGCTCGAACATTAGGCTCGGGCCGAGGGGTTCACTCAGCTTCCTCCATTTGGGTTGGCCCGGCCATCCTAACCTGCCCCCAATGTTTGGCCACTAATGGGAAGATGCTAACAGCCTGCAGAAATGGGTAGACGAGTGGCAGACAACCCTGATGTGGCGAATATCTGTGGATCTTCTCGGTCGGGCTGGCGGCGAGTGGGGACGAAGATGAACAACTGGGATCCTTCCTCGGCCGTCTGATCTGCAAAGCCATTGGGTTTGGATGGTTCGATGGCGATCTTAACTAACAGACTGCGGGCGTGCTACCGATCGGCGGATCATCTATCTGATCCGATGGGCGACATGAAATCCTGACAATACGATCTAGCACCGTTTGATCTTGTGCCGTGATTCGTGCGCACGCATCCATTGGCTACTAAGGCTAAGCCGCTGTCGGGACCCACAGCGGATCTGCCGCGGTACAGCAAATCCCGCCGCTTATTTTAATTAATAAATTAATTTAAAAATATAATAAAATCAATTAAATAATATATAATTAATCCGAATTATTCTAAATCCAATTTATGACTAAATGAGCTCCAAAAATTCCCAAAAATTCACTCTTAGCTAATTAGGGTATGTGAAGTCAGATTTTAATTTGGAGATCAATTTAATTCAAGTATTTTCTATGGCTTAAAAATAGCCAAAAATACCAAATTTCTCATTTAGCTCCGATTGATTCCAAACTTCTAAGGTTAGGTTTAAATGACCCATTGAGTCTAATGAAATCAAAATTAAAGCTTGGTTTAGCTTAATTAATATATTTTTAGCTAAGATAACAACTATGGTTGTTACACAAAGCCTCGGGAAAATGCCGATCTCCCGCGACTTAAGGATCGATTGCCAGTGCACACTCAGACGGAACTACATCATCTGGTCCACTGTCGGTCCCTTCCAGAAGTCCTAGGCGCCTATTAGGGAGCTAAGGTAAGGCCCTATCACAGCATCTAAGGCCCAATTGAATGCGAGTCGAGCTGAAACCAGCTCGACAGAGGAATGAGTCAACGGCTGTACTTGAACTAAGATGGAGAGATGACGAGCCGCACATAGTAGGGACCACTGGAATACTCGAGCTCCTTCGGGGCGTCTGGGGGTTTAAACATCAAACCACACCCCCACTATCTGTGGTTCAAGCTGCAAGTTCAGCCAAAATTGCCAAGAGCTTCAGTGGGGATGCAGCCGGTAATTAGAGGATCACAGTGAGCAAAGGGACTCACTGTGATTCGCAAAATATATTATAGGTCGAGGGAAGGTCCAGGGGTGGCTGTCGAGGTCAGGAGCCAAGGCACAGGCTCGGCCCGAGCTGTCTCTGCCATTCAGCCCTAAGGGGATACTGCCATCCTCCAGGTTGGTTAGGCTGGCTTGGCCAGAAACGGGAAGATCCTAATGGTCTAGGTGATCTAGCAGAGGAGTGGCAGATAGGATCGACGTGGCCTAGTATGAGTGAATTTCCCTGTCAGGCCTGCGATCGATCGAAGACGATGATCCACGGCGATGGGGTCCGTCTCCATTGTCTGATCGCGAGACCGTTGGCGATAGACGGTCTGATGCAGTCCTCGGATAACAGAAACATGGATAATATCTTGAATGTCGGACGGGAGATGTCGATCGAGTAGATAGGGTTAGATATTAACCCGGAGAAGATCCCGTCGTTGGATTAAATGCGCTAAGATGCGTGCTTATGCATCGAATGGCCAGAACCCATGCGCCGCTATCGAGACCCCGCAGCAAATCGGTCGCTGTCCCGACAGCAAATCCCGCTTGTATTTTTAATTTAATAATTTAATTTTAAATAATATAAAATAGATTAATTAATATAATATTTTCTAATTAATACTAAATTCAATTTAGGATTAAATGAGCTCCAAAATTTTTCAAAAATTTATTCTTAGCTAATTAGGGCATGAGGAATTCAAAAATGAAATCAGATTTAAATTTTGGTGATCAAATTAATTTAGGTATTTTCTAGGTCTTAAAATTAAGCAAAAATACCAAAATTCTCAATTTAGCTCTTATTGATCCCAAACTTCTAGGGTTAGATTTAAATGACCCATTGAGTCTAATAGAGTTAAAATTAGAACTTGGTTTAGCTTAATTAATCTAAACTTAGCTATGGTAACAACTAGAGTTATTACATGGATGCATGCTAATTTTATAAAAGAAAGCTGTACAGAAACGTATTAAACTAAGTATACAACTAGCATCCTAAATATGTCAATACTTAATAAATACTGAATTGAAATAAATATATACAAGTATGCAGAGCTAATAAGTAAAAGCCACTTACACGTGTGGCAAAATAAGCCAAAGTACTAAAATAAAATAAAAGTAAGGCCACTGAAGTATGTGGCAAAACAAGCCAAAGTACTAGAACTGAACTGAAGTAAAAGCATGCCTAAACATAGTACTTCTATAATAGAAATAGGCCATACAGGACCTCTGAATAAAAAGTTTAACATGTATCCATCTCAGACATCATCAGAGCTAGGTCAAAGTTGAACTTATAGTATAAGACATGTATCCATCCTAGCCAAGAGTATAGCTAGGCTCGAGTCTTTTATTTAACAAAACTGGAACTGAGGAGGCATATTAAGTTAGGACACACCCTACTAAACTGAATACACTGAATGAAATGAATGAATGTTTATGCTTTGAAATACTAACTTAGGATACATTATTAATATCCTGAGTTCACCTATCATGTACAATGCAAAATGCTCAATATATAAGGTGTGCAGAACAACAATAGTCAAATTAAGCAAAAGACTCAACTAGACTTATGTGATATTCGTTATTGTCTAATTTAAGTAGTCTAACTATTCTGAGAAAATACAAATTTAGGATCTCCAATATCCAGCTGTGACGACCCCAATATTGAGTAGTAACTAAACTCAACATTGATACGTCACCATAATATCTAATACTGGATTAGAAAGAAACTAACACAAATCATTAGATGCTGTATTTGGCCAAGGATTTAAAAGAGGTCTTAAGTTAAGATGGGAAAATATTTATAGAAAAATGCATGAGATACTTATGATGTTTATAAATTCAAATGTATAAGATTTTAGTACTTACAATTTTATGTACGAAGATGCTAATAATGTGCACTTACAATAAGAGTATACATTATGAGATGTACATACAATTCAATGCATTCATGTGATCTTTCCTAAGCAATTTTTACAATATAAAGACTCAACATAAATGAGCATTGAATATTAACATTCATCATAATAATGGATATATAAGATTTAAACATCTTATTCAAGCTTGTAAGGGAGGAAAACATATGAAGCAATTTGCTATCCTAGGATTCACACATCCTGCATCATTTACTTTCATCACATTTATGGATAATTAAAATCTAAACATACAATTCATAATTAAATGTGAGAAAATCATATGAAGTAATTTTCTATCTTAGGATACACAAATCCTACATTATTTACATTAATTAAAAATGAGGAATTTACAACTAAGTTCTAGTTAAGTATGCAGCTAGATTTTTAATTAACTATCCATTCATATATCCATTCATCCCAAACCAAATATTTAAGTAAAAGATTTAAATTCCAACACAACATAGTAAATACAAAATAAATGACTTTAGTTAGTACAAGCCAAAAATAAATAGTAGAAAGTAAATAAAACAAGTCTCTCTCTCTCACATCTAATACAAAGTAAAAAATTAATATATAGGCAGAAGTAATTTTATTTCATTAAGCGCTTGGTCCAGCTCCACTAGCCTCCAAGTGTGCCTGATCTATCACATTTTGGCATTTAAATGTGATAGGGCAAAGGTAATAAGAAGAAAATATGATTAGACTAAATAGTCTAAGTATAATTTAGGATTAGGCTAAACATTTTACTATTCATTTTGGATATCACAACTAGCTACAATCTAAGCATAAGCAAGGGTGCAAAATGAAAGCATATAAGTATGGAAAAGGAAGTACGAAAAAGTAAAGTGAGCAAGAATACTTACATAAATAGATAGTCTAGCTTGCAAGTGAAATAAGGGTAAGAATATCCTAGATAAGTTAGAAAAGTACTAAAGTACATATGAGAGTAAATCAAAAAAGTATGTATATGTTCAATGAACTTATGCTAAGTAAAGAAAAGAAGATAGTAAAACATTTAAATGTAATTATAACAACATTCACTGCAATCTAAATGAATTGTAAATAAGTAAAGTACAGTACTAAAAAAAATACGAAAAGTGCAAAGCATAGTAATTGGAGGAAGATCTTAGCCTCTTTGTCTAACACATAGGCTAGGACTATGTAAGGTAACATAGCTAAAAAACTGTGATGAGTATTCACAATCAACAATATTGTAGAAGATCTCATATATTATTTAATTGAAGTTATTTTATGAAAATATTCATTCTGGAGGGACTTACAGAATGAAGCGAGGAGTTAAACACATATGTTTAACTGGTAAAGGAAAGTAGGGTTTCAAGTACAACAAATACTCATATTCACCCTCTAATAATATGAGGTCTTCTTATTTCTCCTAATTAGCCTACCCTTGGCTACTTTAATTATCAACCCTTACAGTTTTAATGTGAAAGTTTTATTCATGCACAATGTCTTAAATGAATGTGTCAATAGAAATAGGCTCAAAGCTAAGCAAGAATTCAAGGAAAATTCAATAATTGAAACTATGTGATATCCAAAATTATCTAATTTTAATGATCTCCTTAATGATTGGAGCTAATTGAGCTAATTGACTTTGAGATATTTATCTCAAGTTAATTATAAGTAATAATAGTAATTGGGGTTTTGAAAATAGTAGTTTCATTTCATTTTATGAGATGACAAAATAGTTTATAATTATAATAATACTAAAATGAAACTAATCTTATCCTTATCCTAAACTATAAGATTTAAATAGGTTAACTAAATCAAGGTTTAGGAAACTAATTAGGAAGGATGAAGTTATGGAATTATCATATTTAAAGGAAATAGAAGTTAAGGTTCAAATCACTAAGTTCTCTAGCTAAGTTGTAGTTTGAAGAATCTATCCAGTCAAATACTAATCTAGCTAGGTTAAGGTAAAAATGAAAGGTTTAAAGTAAAGGAATAATGGAATTATGAACTGCAAGCTCTATGTTTTCTAAAAGTTGAAGATTAAGGAAAATTAATTGGATTCTTAAGCTATTCTCATGAATTTAGGACTCCTATTATAAGTTTTTAAAGGACTTAAGTGTGGGCTTAAGGACTAAGATGAAGTAAACTAGGATCTAATCTAGTTACTTAAAGCTAGTCTTAAATAATTCATAACCTACAAATACATAAGTATTAAGATTAATTACACTTAATGGATGTAATAAGTAGCTCTAAGGATCATCTACAAATCAAGTAATAAATCAATCCTATAACTTTTATCTTAAGGTTAAAAGGTGAATCAAGCATTTTATAATTGATTCAAGCATATAAATTATGAGAACTAAGCTCAAACACATGCAATTGAAATTAACATGAGAAGAAAATAATGTGTTTTGTATCATAAGCTTTTAAATATCTAAATATTAAATTTAAGAAACTAGAAATTATCACACTAACACTAATTAAGGAGCAAGAAACCTATAATTATCAATTATTGTTCAATGGAAATTATATACATAAATATAAAATCCTTATTGTATAAGGAGAAGAATGACACTAAGTAGGTTATTTTGGATAACATTGGAAAATTGTGATTTCTTGGACTCCCAATTATGGTTAAAAAGTGATTAAAAAAATTAGGGTTCAAATATTAAATTTGATTTCATATTATTGTTCCTCACTTTTTTTTTGAAATGGACTAATTGATCATTTAATTTGGACATTAAATGATCAACTTAGGTCACATGAAATAATTAAATTAATTTATAATTAATTAATTAATCTAAAATAATGGCTAATTAAAACATTCATCAAAATATAAATTAAATTGCATATTATTAATCTACGCGTTCTTACGATCAAAATGATATATAATATCTCATATATTGGATGATTATATTTAAAGTTATTATCAAATGAAATTTGCATTTAGTTAATCATTAATAATTTATTTTTAATCATTTAATTATCACTGCACAGAATTTAATACCTAGCACAGAAAATGGGGCACAAAAATAATAAACGAACGGCGCATGATTTCCAGAGCTGACGGTTGACGGCGCATGAGTTAGTGTGCGCCGCTAGACACGCGTTAGCTCCAACCGACGTCGCATAATGACACGGGGCTCGCAAAAAAGAACATGTGGTCTCGACGGTCCACGGGGCCAAATCGGCCCGGTTTAGGTGGAAAACTGGACCGAAAGCAATCGTGGCTCAGATCGCTTTGTCCCCAAATAAGCCCCGATGGAGGAGCGGCTAGAGTTTACAATATTCATTAACTCCAATGATCCCGAGACTTGGCCCGCACACCGGCAAAGAACCCTCATCGAAGCCGATGTTCCAGGATAGAAATCGAGGTTAGTGGGTAAGGATTTAATGGATGGCGTGATGCCCTAGATCTCACCGTTAGAACCTTAAATACGACTGTGGACGGTTCGATTCGTTCGGGCTTGATCTGGCTCGATTGAGCCCGATCGAAGCTCGGATCGATCAACCTCAACACGGAATAAATATATGCACAATCAATTTTAGAAGAAGAGCGAGGGATCGGTACTTGCATTACAACGATCATTTGCAGAGCTCTCACGACCTCTTCTCTAACTCCCAGCTTCAAGCAAAACTCCCAAAATGATCAACAACATCTAAGGAAGAAATCAGGGGGTTTGGTGTAGGCTGGGAGGGCTTGGATTGACAGATCGTGCTACGACCGTCAGTCGCCAGAGAGGTCATGGCTGAGCTAGAGGGAAGATGTACAGGAAACCAAACTCAGTCGTTCAATAGAGCAAGTGATTGAACAGTTGGATCGACTTGATCGGGTCGGGTCGCTTCTGGACTGCTCGATCTTCTATCAAAAAGGCGCAACGACCACGATGAAGCCGCGCGATTGTCCTGTGCATTGGTCTCGTACACGGGATCCGCGCAGTTACAAAATTATTCGTTTAAATTTATAATTAATAATTATATTTATTACTTTAAATACTTTATTTAAATAATTAATTATACGCATTTTATTACTTAAAATTAAATATTCAAATGCACTCCAAAAAATCCCAAAACTTCACATTTACCTAATTGAGAGGTGAGAAACTCAAAAATGCAATCAAATTTTTTATCAGAGGTCAATTTAATTATCTTAATTTTTTTATTATTAAATATTATCAAAATATTCGGAGAAAATCGATGACTTCCAAACACTTCCAAAATATCACGTCTAGCTAATTTGGGTGTAGTGAGTCCAATGTCGGACTCCATTTTTTACTCTAAGGTCTAAATAAAATAGGCATTCTCAAAATTATTAAAAAACAAGAAATTTTGGAAATTGTCAAACGATCTCTAAATCGTATGAAAATTGAAATGGAAGCTTTTAATACTATTATAAGACTAATTAAAGAAGATTATACAGTCAAATAGGTCACTAATTGATGGGTAAAAATACTTTGGTCATTACACCAACTATCGAATATAATCCCAGATTCACGACCTTAATATTAATATTAAAACTAAACAAGTTCTAATCCAAAATCTGATGATGACTATAAGAGATTAAAGTAAATAAATTAACCACTTAATTAATATATTTTACTTAACCTAAATATTGATTTTATTAATCAAGATTAGGGATTCTAGACTTAAACTCCATAATTGGGTTTCAAATCCTGAATCCAAGATTCAAATATACTAAGGGTTCAAGGTTCACACCCTACTATAATCTAAAGGTGGAAGATCTTATGAGTTGAAAGATCAAGAAGCTAAGATCTTAATGAAAGGTTATTTTATTATTAAAAGGCAAAATAATCAACTAAGAACATATGAACTTAAGATCTACATTTAATCTTTAGAATACTCACATTACCTTAAAGATTGAATCAATCCTACACCCCCAAGGAGGTTTTAAAGGGATTAAGATAATAAATCAATTAAGGATTTCCAAGATGAAGGCATAATTAGATCAAAATGATTAAGAGTCTAAGATCTAAAATCTAAGGTTTGATCACTTAAGAAAAAAAAAGAAAATTTAAACTTAACTAAATTAGATTAATTAGGCTCAAAAGTTAAGGAAATGATACATTTCATTACTGATTAAAAACATTTTACTGAAATTTCTAGGGTTTAAGGGCACTTAAACAATATTTTGGTCAAAATGACCAAAATACCCTCCTTAAGACTAAAAAGTGGATATTTAAGATTTAAACATTCAAATTGATTCAAATCAGTTTTAATGGACTTAGTATTGGCTAATGAGATGAATGAAATGCTTAACTCAATATTTGAGTTTCATATTAACCTAATTAGCACTAATCACATATAAAGGCTAAATTAAGTAATTAAGCAATTTAAGGTTCTATGAGATGATCCAAGCATAGATATAAGATCTATTATACTTAAGAAGCTGATGGAGACCCAAATCACCAAAATCAGAGTATTAATTAAAGCTAAATTCACTAATTAAGGTTTAGGGTAATTAAGAGATGATTAATAAATTTAATATTCTTAAATTATTTTTAAGGATCTAGATAAGTTCTCCATAGTCTTATGAGAAATCAGAGACTAAAATCATAATTTTTGTTCATTAATTGAATTAATTATGAATTAATTAAAGTCAGAGAAAGATTAAGCAATTTTATAAAATCTAACCATTAGATCTTGAATTGTATTTCATATTATTATTCCTTGCATTTTTCTGGTTCAAATGGTATTTTGGATCATACTATTTGGACAAGTATAGCCAAAGTTATTTAAATAATTTAATCTGAATGTTTTAAATTATTAAATTCATATGATTGAATTTTCTGAATTAATTTCCTTAAGGAAATTAATTCAGAAAATCCATAAATACTGGTCGGCCCGAAATCAAAAATGCGCGGGTCAGGAGAGGCCCAACCCGATACTATGTATCATCTTCGCAGGCATTTCCTCGACGCCACGCCTCTAGCGTTAGCAAGATCGGAGAAATTTACAAGCTACTGACCATCTCACACCCTGATTTAAATCGTAACATGATCGGGGAGTAGGGCGCATCAATCCCACCATGAACCTCTTTCTAGGACACGGTGGATCGATGAAGTGCTACTCAGTCAACTCGGCTCCTAGGTTAGAACTGTGAGGATCAAATTCTCCTCATAGAGAGAGTGCAACGCTCTGACCCATGTCTCTACACCATCAACAGCTAAAGACAAAATGACAG
Organism: Gastrodia elata; assembly: GCA_016760335.1. Taxonomy (NCBI): domain Eukaryota; kingdom Viridiplantae; phylum Streptophyta; class Magnoliopsida; order Asparagales; family Orchidaceae; genus Gastrodia; species Gastrodia elata. The sequence continues at coordinate 16,984,924 of CM028673.1, forward strand.
GATGATTCGAGGAGTGCTAAGGAGTTGTAGGCTGACTAGGTGCTACTCATGGCTACAAACAGATGAGAGCTATACCTGGGTAGATCAATTCCAGTTGAATTGATTGATCTGATCAAATCTAAAAAATTCTATGGGTCAGCAATTATTGGTCGAGAGGTTCAGGCATCGATTGGGGTGCTAATTACTTAAGGAGACATCGTGGTTCAATGACTCAACAGTCAACTATCTGTGCACAATCAGATGGCATTCTCACAATCTGGTCCACTGCAGCTTCCACCAATGCAATTACTAAGTACTGGGACACTTAGGTGAGGTTCTAGCTCAGCATATAAGGCTTGCACGATAGAGAGTTGAGCCAAAACCATCTCGTTAGAAAAGGGACAGAGGCTGTACCTTGCAATGGAGTGTAGATGTGATTAAGGGAAATTGAGTGGCACCGGAGCTCTCCAAGCAATCACGATAGCTTAACTGGGGGTCTGAACACCAGACCACACCCACTATTAGCGGTACGTAGCAATGTTAGTTATCAGACAAGCTGGGAAGCACCAAGAACAGGGAGAGAAGGAAATTGAAAGTTCACAGTGAGCAAAAGAGCTCACTGTAAACTGGGAGGGGTACTTATAAGTCTTAGAGGGGTGCTAGAGTAGGAGCCATGGCTTTAGGTGAGAGCCAAGGGGGTTTACTCAGCCTTCCTCAAATGGGATGATCCAAGCCTCCGGGTCACCACAATAAGCTCGGCCACAAACAGAAGGATCCTAACGACCTAGGAATTATGGCGGGGAGAGTGGCAGACAAATACTGGCGGATCTTGTACAATCTCATATATCTTGTCAGGGAAGGATCGCGCGAAGACGACGATGAACAGGGTGGGATCCTCAGCAGGCCGTCTGATCGCAAGACCGTTGAGGTTTGATGGTCTGATGAAGATCTAGGATAACAGAACTGCGGGTGTGCCATTGGTCGTTCGATCGGCTACTTGATCCAATGGATGACATCAGATCTTGGCAATTTAGATAAGCGTCGTTCAATCTAGTGCCACGTTTCACGCAAAATCATCCGCTGGCTAGATTAGCTGAGCCACTGTCGGGACCCCGCAGCGGATCTGCCGCGGTCCCGATAGCGTATCCTAGCCTTTTATTTAATATTTTGAATAAAATAAATACTCAAATCATTTTTAATTAATTAATAATAATTCCTTAAAATTATTAAATCTAATTTAGGACCAAATGAGCTTCAAATATTCCCAAAAATACACCCTTAGCTAATTAGGGTATGAGGAATTCAAAAATGAAATTATATTTTAATTTGGAGATCAAATTAATTTAGCTAATTTTCAGGGTTCAAAAATAGGCAAAAATACTAAAATGCTCAATTGAGCTCCAATTGATTTCATGCTTCTAGGATTAGATTTAAATAACACATTGAGTCTAATATAATCAATATTAAAGCTTGGTTTAGCTTAATTAATCTGAATTTAGCTAAGGTAACAACTAGAGTTATTACAGCTTATAAGCTCAAATAACCAATCAATTTTTTTTTCATTCATAATGTATTCCACGTTGCTTTATTATGAAGGTGTCTAGTAGAAACTATTCCAACAAGCGTCTATCCCTTCAATCAACCTCCAGCCTGATCTAACTTACAAAGAAGAACCTCTCAAAATATTGGTTTTAAATAATCAGAAATTACAGAGTTGCCACATCCAAATGGTACGAGTATAATGGAAGAATTTATTATAAGAAGAAGCTACTTGGGAAAGAGAAGACTCCATGAGGAAGAATTACCCATCACTGTTCAATATATCAGGTATTATTCTCACCCATAAATAAGTTTTATTTATGTGATGTCGAGGACAACATCATTTTTATGTATGAGAGTTTGTAATGACTCAAATCATTACTATGATAATTAAAAATAAACTCAACTCAAAAGTTAGGATCATGACTGACTTTAAAATTAGGACAAACTAAAAATATCATTAGATAGGTTTTAAGAGCAATCTGGATAATAAATACTCTTGAATTAATTTTTGAACAATTTAAATTTAAAAAATTGGGAAAATTAAACACAAGCTCAAATTTAGTGATTTTAGTGCTGCCAGATTAAGAATATTATAAAAATGCTACATAAGAAATTTTGTTGAATTTTGAGCTCTGGATTATCAATAATTAATTTTTGAAGTTTTTATCTTCAGAATTTAATAAAAAAAATATTGCTCCAAATAAAAAAAAACTTCTTACGCAAGTGTATTTTTTTTATTAAGATGCATCTCTATATCAAGTTTCATTATTTTCTGGAAAAAATGAAAGAGAGAGAAAGTAGAGAGAGAAAGAAGAGATTAGAAGGAGGAAGAAAAAGTCAGTTTGAACACTCAAAGCAATTATAAAGAAAATGACAAATTTGTTCACATCCAAATAATGGAGGAGAGAGAAAAATTATTTAATTAAAAAAAGTTTATAAATACACCCCCACCCCCCACCTCCTCTCATCTTCCCTCACCTCTCTTCTCCCCACATCTCCCTCTCTTCTTCCTCATCTACTACTAGTTTTCCCCACTGACCTCTAGTAAGGATTCATCAATACCAATATAGGGCAAGTAATAAGAAAAAGATAAAAATTTTGTATTTTTTATATTTCTTCTTCATTATTTAATAATAATAATAATATTATTATTATTATTATTATTATTATTGATGTTATTATTATTATTATTATTATTATATTTCTATTTATGTTATTTTTTTTTCTATACAAGTATATATTTTCTAATTTTTATAATTTTTATTTATGTCAATTTTTTTTTTCTATATATGTATATATTTTCTAATTTATGTAACTTTCATTTCTATCATTTTTTTTTTCTATATATGAATATATTTCTTAATTTCTGCAACTTTTGTTTCTATCATTTTTTTTATATATGTATATATTTCTTAATTTCTACAGCTTTCATTTCTGTTATTTTCTTATATATATATATATATATATATATATATTTCATAATTTCTACAATTTTCATTTCTGTTATTTTCCTTTATTTCTAAATATGTATATATTTTCTAATTTCTGTAACTTACATTTTTGTCATTATATATATATATATATATATATATATATATATATTTTCTAATTTTTGCAATTTTAATTTCTGTCATTTTCTTTTTTCTATATATGTATATATTTTTAATTTTAGCACTTTTATTTCAGCTATTTTTTTTTCTATAATATTTATGTATTTCTAATTTGTTTAATTTCCATTTGTTTTTTTTTCTATATATATATATATATATATATATTTCTTAATTTCTGTAACTTTTATTTTTGTCATTTTCTTATTTTTCAATATATAAATATATATAGTGAATGGTGTTGTAGCCCAGTAGTTGAGGCTCAGGATTTGTTATCCTAGGTCATTGGGTTCAAATCCCACCGACCACACATAAGGAATATATATATATAGATATATATATACTATATATATATATATATATAATATATATTTTTTTTTAATTTATATAACTTTTATTTTTATCATTTATTTTTTTCTATATATCTATATATTTCCTAATTTCTGTAATTTTTTTTTCTGTCATTTTCTTTTATATATATATATATATATATATCTCCTAATCTAACAACTTTCAATTTAGTTATTTTTCTTTCATTTAATATATATATATATATATATATTACTTAAAATAATAAAAATTGTTATTTTAATGTATAAAAATAAATGACTAATATAGTATTAATATTGATATTTTACTAATATAAAATGAAATACATTATTCTTTCATTTGTAATTTTTGCATCGCTTTTAAGCTTTGACCCATTTTAATATATTTATATAAGATTTTATGCTCAAGACTTGAAATAAATGATCAAGAATCAGTATCATGAGTTCATTCAGACTGATCTCAATTTTGTACATGCAATACGTTATGCGAGAATAAACAGATATCTAGAGAAATAAGGAGACTGCACATAGCCTTTGAGGGAGAATGTGTAGTTAGTTAGAAACCCACATCTCAAACTATTTAATAGATGTATCTAACTCATCAATTATTTTCTTTCAGAATGAGCATGTATCTTAAATATGCATAGTATTCATAATCATGATAATTTTGCAAGCATATCATACTTAAATATCATATTTAATTTGTATATGCTTGCAGAATCATACCGCTTAAATGCAAATTTTTATATCATATAAACCTTATTTAGACCATTGTGTCTAATTAAATATTTTCTTTTCTTTTCTTTTTCTTGGTTTGCCCTATCATATATATATATGGCAGTTCAGGAACAATCTCTGGATCAAGTTCTTAGGAGGAGCTGATGCATGATGGAGCAACTTAGATGCTAATTTTGTTAAAGTTTTAAATTTTAGCTTAGTGTGTAACAGATTTTGTAAAATAATTTTTTATCTTTGTAATAAACAAATTTTCTTTATTATTCTCATATTTTTGAATGCTGCAATAAATGTGGAAGTGTTTATTTTATATGCCTCTAAATATACTGTTATACTAAGCCTCGATATGATCTTGTGGAGTGAGCACCTAACGCAAGATTAGCTATGCAGACCCAGCGCAGGTCACCACAGTTATTCAGTCTAGACAGCAAGCCCCTTACTATCTAGATTGAGGTTGACCAATCAACAAGCTTTGCATAGACTACCTATAAGGTTTGGAAAGGAATTGCAGCATCATAGAGCTACCTAATGCACATAATTTTATGTCGAGCCCACACGAATCGATGGGGAAAAGGGAAGTACCTCGACTAGCAAGGACATACACGACTGGGAAGCTTCTAAGGACTACTGAGCTTGACTATACCTTGCTCGGGGTATGAACATCAGACCTCACCCAGATACTGACTGGGATAGCAACTGGATTCACTGGGAAAGCAAAGAAATTAATTAGGAAGGAGGGGAGCAATGAAGCTTGATCACATTGAGCAAAGGGACTCACTGTGAAGATTCTAAGCTATTTATAGTTAGGAGAAGGAGAGTGGGTCATTGTCATAGTTTGGGTCCATGGTTGGAACTCAACTCGAGGTGAAATCCCACTTATTTTCATTGGAGTGGTTTATGCCTCACTACTAGATGGGAGTGCTCAACGAGCAAAGGCAAGAATCCTAACGGCCTAACAGCCGTGACCAGAGGAGTGGTGACATGTCCTAATAGCAACTGTACAAAGGATCTCTTGTGGTCGAGCGTGAGCTAGTGAGAAAGATGATCTACACATTGCAAGAGCTCCCATGACCATCTGATGGATCGAAGAAATAACACGATGGCTGAGATGCAATCCATCCTAACGACTAACCCTAGAGAGAAGATCGTTTGTTGGTTTAGACTTATATATCTAATGGACGATTGGGGTTTACTTATAGCAATGAACGAATTTATTGGATCACACCTTAGGAAATGCATAATGAACAAGATGGAAAGGATCTGATCAAAGACCATGGGCCGTTCAATCATGATCACGGGATCAATGGCCCAGAAGGCTCCAGCGGTTTGGAAGCCAGTCGACCGTTGGAATGAGCAGATATGCATATAAGGAAAGTTTCAAACCCTAATTTGCAATTTGACCCAATTAAATTAAATCCAAAGTAGGTCTAAATGATATTTAAAAATTTCCAAAATTTTACCTTTAGTTAATTTGAGGGTGAGGAATTCAAAAATGAAATCAAATTTTTATTTAGAGATCAAATTAATTTAGCTAATCTTCAGGATCCTAAAATAGGCAAAATGGCTATGCCAAACTTCCAGGGTTATGTTTAAATGACTAAATAAGTCTAATGGAATGGGAATCAGTAGCTGGTTTAGTTTAGATTAGCCAGGATAATAACATTGAGTTGTTACAAAAAGAGTATTGGCAGGAAATTTATTATGAAAACCTACCATATTACTATAATTAGTATTGTATTCTAGGTCATAACACAAATAACTACTCCTTCAAGAATGCCACAGCTCTTCCCCCACCCCCCCTCCCATCGATTCTAAACATAGGCCTTCTACACCTCTAGAAAATGTGGTTAACCTTGCTCTTATTTGCACTAACACTAAGGCTGTGAACTCTCATGATGATGCTAGTGCTTTCTTAAATATTATTCCTTCTATGGCTACTGATGTTACTGAAAATGTGGAGATGGCTGCTATTGTGGCTGTTGATTATGAAAATATTGTTGATACTACTAGTGACATTATTAATAATGTTGTAGATGAAATTGCTAAATTTACTGATGCTAGTGTTAGTAATGATGCATGTAAAAATGGTGTTTTTCCTATTGTTCACTTTTTTGAAAAAACTTTGCTGAATCATACATAAAGTATTGAGGAACTCAAATATGCTAAAAATGTTAAAATATAACATGTTGCACCTACTAAAATTGAAACTACTACTACTGAATTTCATCATAAGGACATAAACATTGTGAATGATGTCATGTTTTTGAAAACTAACATTTTTGTTTCAGCTGCCCAATAAATCCTCCACCATCAAGCCCTGCTACCTTAGAGGCCAAGATGGTCCTAGCCACTACCCCTTTGCCACATGTTTCTAGCTCAAGGGAAACAACTTCAACTTATATTATGGATCAAATAATAACACTGTTACAGCTATAATGCTTGCACAAATCACAATTGAGCATCTTTGCAATAAAAAAGAAAACAAAGAGTTTGAAGAAATAAAACTGTCCATACTACCGCCACCAATTGAACCCCTATTTCCTCCAAGAACTTATTTTTATCTAATCTTGCAGATGCTTCAAAAAAGCAGATTTGGAAATAAATAGATACGCTACAGCAATTAGAAGGAAAATTGCAACTCTTCTCCAAGCCTAAAAGCCCAATAAAGGTCATTCCAGGCAAAAACCCCGCTATAGCCAATCCAAATATCTTGGTTGCCAATTTGTACAAATCCCTTGCTCTGCTCTATGATGATAAAAATAAAAATGCTGTTGATAATGCTATTCAAATTGAGAACTCTTCTTCTTCCACTAAAGCTGATCAGAAGTCCCCTCTAGGCACTTCTAGATATTGCTTATGAATATATTATGTTGGAATATTAGAGGCATTGGTAATGTCTCTTCAAAAAATAGTTCTAAGCAAATTATTTATGATATAAGATTAATATAGCTGCTATTCTTGAACAAAACATAAAGCTGAGTCTCTCTTGTCAATATGTCATTTTGCTAGATTTGATAATGCAATCTCCTTCACCTCGAATAAAATTTGGATTATTTAGAAGAGCAATTTGGATGTTTAACTCATCTCTCAATGTGATCAAGCTATTCACCTCAAATTTCATAATGATAATCACAACTTTTTAATCACCTTTGTTCATGCTAATAATAAGAGACAAATTATCTTCCCTTATGAACCTTCCTCATAAGTTGTTGTTCCTTTAACTTGCCTTGGTATATTGGAGGAGATTTTAATGCTGCTCTCAAAAGCAATAAAAATAAGGGTTACTCTTCTGACCACTCTGCCTCTACCTTTGATTTTAACACAGCTACTCTTGAATGTGGTATGGATGACTTTAAGTATTTTGGCAACCCGTTTACTTGGAAAGAGGGGAGAAAATTTGCTTGCCTTGATCATTTTATTATCAATAACATTTGGTGCAAGACTTACTCCAATATCATCAACTCCTCTCTAAACTCAATAGTTTCTGATCATAAGCTCTTACTTTATCTTCCTAGAATACCCCCACTAAAATTTTTAAATTTTTCAGATTCAAATTATTTTGGTTACAAAAGAATGATTGTTATAATATTGTGAATTCTAGCTGGAATGAACCTTGTGGTTGCTAAGGTTTTGGCAGATTAGTTGAAAATTTTAAAAGACTTATAAAATATTTAGGAACTTAGAATAAAACCTCTAATGGGAATATTTTCACTAATCTCTCTTGCCAAGAAAATTTTGTCTCCTCCCTGGAAATTATCTTTGATACAAATCCTATTAATGCTAATAGGATTGATGTCTCCAAAGCCAAGGTTGATCTTATCACAAACCATAATAATGTGGAGCCTTCTAGAAACAAAAATGTAGCATTAATTGAAAAATAAAAGGGGGATGAAATATCTCCTTTTATCATAACTAGGTCAAATAAAGAAGACATTAACAAAATTAATGAAATTACCAACCTTATTGGCAACAAAATCTCAAATCCTGTTGAGATGAAAATTTCTATTGTTGATTTATTCAAAGATATTTTTAAAGTTGATCCTCTTAACTAGTCTTCATTATCTCTTATTGTCCCAAACTTGCAACTCTCTCTTACTGATAATGTGAATTTGAACCTCATGCCTAACAATGAAAAATTTTGGGAGACTGTTAAGGTTCTCAAATCAAACAATTGCCCTAGATCTGATGATTTTCCTGAAGAATTCCTGGAGTATCATTAAAGATGATGTTTGTAAACAGTATTAAAGAGTTTTTTTGTGTTGTCCCCTTACCAAAATTCTTCACCCACACTATGATCTCTCTTATACCAAAAACTGATAAAGCATCTTAGCGGAATCAATTCAGGCCTATTAGCCTCTACACTACCTTTATCAAAATTATATCCAAAACCATTGCTAAAAGGATCCAAACCCATCTCCCCTAATTTATTGATCCCAATTAATCTAGTTTTGTTCTAGGAAGAAAAATTGAAGACAACATCCTTGCTACTCAATAGCTCTTCTATAGTTTGAAAAAGAAATGCTGGGGTCATAACCTCATTCTCAAATTAAACCTTAAAAAGTCCTTTAATAAAATCAACTGGAACTATATCCTTTGTATGCTCATATCCTATGAGTTTAATGACAGCTTCATTACTAAAAGCAAATATCCCACCCATCATAACTAGTTCTCCAACATCCTCAATGGCACTCCTACGAGTTTCTTTCCCTCTAAAAGAGGGCTTAGGAAAGGTGACCCTATTTCTCCCACTTTATGTATCTTAACCTTGAGAACTATTGGTCTCATAAAATCAATATTTTATTTCAAAATAATCCTCAGCTTTAATACAATGCGGGTGGCAAAGATATGGTCTCTCATCTCTCCTATTCAGATGATATTATTATCTTCACTAATAGCAAAATCCACTCAATGAAAAATTAGCTGCCTTATTCTCCGCTCTTGAAGCTGACTCGGGGTTTAATATCAATCGTTCCAAATCCAATTTTTTCGTTAGCAATAAAATTTGCAATGAATTTTTATTGCTAATGAAAAAATTGGTAAATCCAAACTCTTATTGCTAACAAAAAAATTGGATTACCTTATCTCAATATCTGCACCAATATCACCAACACCTTCAACTTCAAAAAAGGTAAATTCCCCTTCACTTACCTTATCTCAATCTTCATTGGGCAAAACATGAATGACATTTATAAAGGTCTTATTGATGTTATCTTTACAAGACTTCAAGGTAGGGAAAACAAATACCTCTCTCAAGGTGGTAGGTTTTATCTTATCAAGAATGTTATTAACACTATCCCTCTCTATTGGCTTGAAGTGCATTCCGCTAATAAACTTATATTCAAAAAGCTTAACACCATTTTTAACAAATTTTTGTAGGCTCACTAATAGTAGAAAAATCATTTGATACTCTTGGGATCAAATTTCACTCCCTTCAAAGAAGTTGGTTTTGGGATCAGCCCTCCATCTATAATGCTTTCTCCCTAAAGCTTTGGTGGAAGTTCAGATCCTCCCCTTCTATCTGGGTTGGCATCCTTCTTGCCAAATATTTCTTGCCAAGTTAAGTCTAAAATTTGTTATTCTTCAATTAGGAGAAGAATGTTCTCTCAAAGAAACTATTGAAGATTCTCTTATTTGGGAAAATCTGGACCCCCACTATCTTTTTTTGGTATGATTGTTGGAACACTGATAGAACTTTGTTTCATACCAACCATCATATCTCTTACCCAAAACTCTCCCTTGCAAACTATTTCTTTCAAATAGATGGCTAGAATATTCCCCTTCTTTCTGAGTATCTTTCTAATGAGGAAATTGATGTCATTACTTCCTTTTTGCCTAATATTGGGGATACTAAAATTGCCAATCCTCCCTTTTGCAAGAATAATGCTATTATCTTTTCTTACCTCTGGGATTATTACAGAACTCATGATCTCTCCTTATTCCCTGATTAAATTTGGCATACCAGTATCCCTAACATAATTAGCATCTTTTGTGGAAGCTCTAAAACAACTATACCAGTGTTGATACCATTATGCAAGACCTGGGTTTTAATATTGCCTCCAAATTCCACTGCTGTAATGCTATTGAAACTACTCAACATGTCTTTCTAGACAATCATGTTAGCAAAACTCTTTAAACCTCAACTTGGTTAAATTCTACTTCACCTCCTACAGTTATCAAAAGTATCTTCCACCTATGGCCTTCCTATAAAAGCACCAAAATCCCCATTGGCAATCCTTATAATGCTTTCACATTTTGGCACATTTGGACTGCTAGAAATAAAGCAAAATATCAAAATACTATTGTTAATATAACTTCCATTACCACTAAAATCAATGATAATGTTAAAATTTGCCTAACTTCTTTCAATAGTCAAACAGTTAGCTAGAAACATCATAATGAACTTGTTATTAGAAATTATCTGGACTTGTAACCCCTCTTTGGCTGTTGGAGAGGTTATCCATTTTGCCAGTTTTTTCCCTATTAAGTTTCTCAGCCTTCCCATTAAAAGTTGCAATTTGAATTTGGCTATCTGTTGTACTTATGATGTTGGTTGTCCTGATGACTGAAATCATGATGTTGGCTATTCTAAGGGTTGGAGTTTAAGCTGTGCTGCTGTTTATTTTAAAAATTTTATGCAGGATACTTTGGGGGTGGTCTTGGCTGCTGTGAAAACCTCTTTTTTATCTCGGACTGCTGCTTGCTTGCTTGGAACTATCAAGCATTCCGAATGGCGGTTGCTATATTCCCTTACGACCAGACTATGGTTAAATGTTCATATTGTTGCTTTGCTGAGTTTCTTGGGGCATTGGTTTAATATTATTGCTATGCTGGGTTTTTTGGGTCACTAGTATAAATTGGATGGGATGTTAAACCTTGGTTGGATGCTTCTCAGCAGTGTTAGTTCCTCTAAATTGCACCCTTTTAACATTTTGGATCTAATTTTCTGCTTTAGAATTGTCTAGGTTAAGTCTGATGCTGATGTGATTTTTTCCTCCAACGATGATTATTTTATTTTTGGCTGGTGGCTCTAGTTGGAGGTTTCAGTTTGTTGGCTATTTAACTTCTTTATGGTTGTACCTTATGGTTGGTTATTTCTAATTGCCTGGTTCTTTGATTGGCTATTGCTTTTTATCTGTTGGATTATTGTCTGGAAATAGTTTGAGATCCTTCTGTGCTTTATTAATGTGTAAAATACCAGAATTTCTTTTCAAATTTGTTTATTAATATTTAAATAACTTTGACCTCAGATTAAAAATCCGACTTCGCCATTGCGTTCACCACCCCCAAATTAGCTATGGGTGAAGTTTTGAAGGCATTTGGAAGTCGTTGGATTTTTGTCGAATATTTTAATATTACTTGAATACCTGATAAATCAAATAAATAAATATTTGTCAAAACAAAAATCCGAGTGCACTTGCGTTGCTCACCCCTCAATTAGCTAGAGGTGATTTATTGAAATTTTTTGGAATGCAATTAGTCATTTATTTTTAATTAAGAAATTAAGATAATTAATTTAAATAATGAAATAAATTAAAATAATAAACGGCATCGTCTATTAGGATTAACGATGTTACCCACTTTCAGCTCATCCAAACGGTACCTTTAGACCGTTCGATCGGATGATCGACGGTCTGAGTCCGTCTTCCCCGATCCCCTGCGCGAGTCCTGCGCATGTCGAGTAGATGACGCACATCTTCCTCCTCCTTCGCCAGATGTCCTTCGCCGCTTCTAAGGAGGTGATTAAACCTCATCTAGGTTTGAAATGCCATAAACGACTGGCTGTCTTGGAAAATCCAAATCGTGCAGCATCCGAGGGATTTCACCTATGCTCATACCATTCGAAACTTGGGAGCGTTCCAAACCGTCAAATTTGAGGTACTAACTTCTACTAATCTACTTAATTGATCGTCAATTTTCATCTTTGAGAAGCTATTCCGTATCGAGGATTAGAACTTGATCCGGTTCGATCGAGTCCGATCGAACCCGATCGTGTCAATTTGATTATGCTTCTACAGTTGTTAATGTTACCTTTCTCATCCCCGATAATCGTCGCTAGGGCACGACTTTGCTGGAGCTGTACACTTCCTCCGACCGTGCTCTTGGTACCTATCGAAAGGTTTCTTTAAGACTTTTCAATAGGTGTATGGTCCAGCTCCCTCCGGCAACATTTCGGCCGCCAAATTTGATGCCCTAGGCATCGGAGTCCGAAGACATCACAGAAGGTCTGGGAGAGTTTCGGGCCGGGCCGGGTCGACCCGGGCCTGACTCGAGTCCCGCATCGTATCGGCTGCAATGGTGGGGCCCACGGAGTGAGGTGGCTGCGCAGAATCCGTCATTTGTCATAAAGTGGGGCCGCCGCTGTCTCTACTAACAACAGCAGTGGGACCCACTCAAACTGTCTGGGCCAGTGGCATCACCCCACGTGGGCGTGGGGCCCGCTGCCGTCTGCATCTTGCAGGCAAAAAGAAAAATATAATAAAATAAATAATAATAATAGTTATAATATTAATTAAATGTTTAATTAGTGTTATAAGATATTTGAATAAATATTAATACACATATGTATACATATATACTTATATATGTATATTTACATAAACAGAAGAATTAAATATAATTAATTAATAATATCTTAATTACCTTAGATAGATAAAAATCAGAGGGTTTATTTTCAAATTAATATTAAATAGATTTAATAAATACATTTAATTAAATTAGAAATACCTAAACTTTAAACCTTAATATCTTGATAAATACACATCCAAATTATGAAATTAAATATACTAAATTAATCAACAAAAATCAAGAAATAAGTTGAGACTATCAAATTTAAATTTGGATAGGTATTTAACATAGTGACATATTAGGGGTATTAAATAATTCAAAAATATATTTCAAATGTTCAAATAACCCTAACTTTGTAACCTTTAACCCAAACATACCCAATATAGGTCTCAAAATACTCAAAAACCCTAAGGAATATTTTAGTAATAATAATTTTGCTATTTGTATTAAATTTAGACTAATCACATTTAGGACCTAATCCTAATTAAGCCATTTAACCATAAAACTTTGATTGGCCATAAGTTAGTCAATTTAGCTCCAATAAAAGTGATCCAAATATCAATTTATATCAGAAAAACCTAATTTACAATAATCTATAAAAAGATTTAGGATTAAACAATTAGATCTCTTAATTAACTCTAATTATTTAAAATCTTGATTAGTGAATATTAGCAAATCCAATGATCCAAATTAAGTAATTTCAATTTCAGAGAACTCATAAAGTAGATTAGAACCTAGTTGTATAATTAATTTAGTAATTTTGTGACTAATTTCACTAATAACTCACTAATCACATTAAACCCTAATTATTAAACCTAGAACTTGTATTGGCTATAACTTAGCCAATACATATCAGAATTTGATAGTTTTAGGTTCTATAGAAACCTTAGAATATAATCTACAGTAAACTAATAGAAGTTTTAGATTTCATTAAGGGTAAAATTACTAATATGCTCTTATAAGGTCAAATTCCTAATTTGACCTTATAAGCATAATAACTACTCAAAATTAGTAACTTAATAAATTAATTTAAATATTCATTTTAGAAACCTAATATTACAAATCATATTAAGAGCATAAATTATTAAATTAATGAATTAAATTATTTTTGGCAGATCAAAGAAATTGAATTGGTTGTGATTTTATCAAAACAGTTAGGTACGTAAATCTACTTATAAGTTTTATTTCAGTATTCTTATTTGAGCCATTTTCTTTTGAGCATTATTTATTCTAAAAACTGCTTACTGCTTATAAATCTGCAAAAAAATGTTATCAAATAAGCAGGTAACAAAAAGGTGAAATATGATAGATATTATTGTGGTGTTTGTCTTTGGATGATGGAAAGCAACACTGAGAATTTGTACAGATTGGGCTGGCTGGTAGCTCCTGGGAGTCATATGAAGGGATTTAGCCCTTAAAAAGATCGAAAAATTGATTGCTTGCGAAGGAAATGTTCTAATTTATTGAAATTGAAAGATCTTGTGGTTAGCACTCTTCTATAGCGCCTTTATCTCCCTGCCCTTCTCTTTCCTGCTAAAATCGTATCTTTCTTGTCTTCCATGTTTCAAAGTATCCTCATCGGTTCGAACGGCTTCAGGTTTTAAGATTGAGGCTCGAGCGATAGCGAAGAGGGGTGAAATGAAAGGCTTTGCCAAGCTCCCAGTCCCAATCAGTTTAGGGTTGAGCCCCGGCAACCAAGAAGAAAGCCTATCTCTTCGAAGTCAATTCAATTATGAGACGAGGCGTATCAGTCGGGCTACCGAAGGCGAAAGTTGAGGAAGTGGGCAAATCTAGAGAAAAGACACACCATCAGTTCCTAATTTGAATAAGCTACTAACGGGTAGTGAGAAAAGCTTCCTAAAGATTATGCCTATGGGTTTACCCAATTGGGCTCAGGAGTTTATGGACTCGATTTTATGTTATAAATGCTTTTGATAAAAATTTATTTATTTCATGCTATATTGAATTTCACTGCTAATTTGCAGGACAATATTGAAATTTGAAAAGTTACTTTTCTTTCATATGCAAATATTTCATTCAGCTCCATATTTGATTTATACCTAGTATATGATTCTAGAATTATTCTTATAAGAATAATTTGCGTACTCCTATCTGACTGGTAACTAAATTTTTCAGGTTTTGAAAATTAAAGCATTGAATATCTGCCTAAGTAATAAAGGAAAGAAGAGATAGAGATGCGAGAAAATGAGAATGCTTAAATCTTTATTGTAAATATTAAACTATTGTAAATTTCATATATGAATGGCTCTTAATGTAAATATGGACATTTATGTATTTTGTTTTCTTTATTTTCATAAATGTATATTTTCAGTATATGAATTTTTCTTTTGAGACTCTCGAACTTTGATCCCCTGTCGCCACATAATGTTAGGCTGAATTAGTGTGTTAAGGCTTGCAAATGTTATATCAAGCAGATTAGTAGTGCCAACAATTTTTGTTATGGTGCAGGATATTTGGTTGTTTGGGGGTTGGCTGTCCCTTATTGTTCTTCTTGTTCTGGTTCCTTCTTGTGGTTATGTGGCCGCATTATGTTTGTATGGTGGTTGTAGTCTATGTTTAGTCAATTTTTGTATGAGGTGTTGTCGGGCTATTTTGTGCTAGTTTGCCATTAGCAATCTTCTGCTAGTGGTGGCTCCAGCTTAGCGATTGGTTATACTCTACAAGTGGGTTATTTTCTGTAGGTGCTCTGGGTACCTATCTCTTCTCCGCAGATGCTTACCTCTTCTGCTATTTATGTTGTGCTTGGTTTCAATGTGTCCAATGCTCTGGTGGCTACTATTTGGAGTTTGGCTGCTGCATGTATTTAGTATTGTAATTTATTTTGTCCCATTTTTCTCCGTCTCTACTCTGTTTTAGTTTTCCGCTACTTGGTTTCATACTATTTTATTTGTGTCAGAAGACTTTTCAGGCTATACCCTAGGTTTCTATTTTTGGAAATGGTTTCAAGATTTTAGTTTTCTTAAGATTTTGTAACCTCCCATCCCTAGTCTATATGTTTTTATTGCGTGAATTAAAATCCCGTTGAGATAGCTTTCCCTATATATATATATAATTAAAAATGAAAAATCGAGAACATATAAATTAAATAAAGAAGACGTTATGAGCAAAAATAATAGTTAGTTGCGGAAATAAAAATATTATGAGTAGAAGTTAAATGTTAGTAGCAAAAATAAATGTTATGTGACAAAATAAGAATTAATGGTTAGCATGTTAGTGATGCTAGAAGTCAAACTAATTTTTAATTATTTTAAATCTCTCAATTAAAATTTTTATATTTCAATTAGCCTATAAAATTTTTCTCACTTACATTTTTTTTTAATCTTTGTGGCCCTTCTCCCCGTTCAAAAGGCTTGTTAAGGGCAGTGAGGACTTGCCGATGAGGTGAGGGAACGACTCTAGATTTCGGCAGGATGCCGGTGTGGCGCTTGCAATGCGAGGTGGAAGGGTGAGGGGTAGGGGCACGTGGCACGTGCCCATAGTGGGGTCAGCCCCCTTGCCACGTGCATGGGCATGCGACGTGCAATTGGGGAAAAAGGGGGAGAAGGAGAAGAGAGAAATTTGATATTTAAAATAATAATATAATTTAAATTAATCGTATTTTTTCGTCATCTGATTTCTAAATTTGATAAAACTTGACCGGGAGGTCCATCTTGGCAAGACGAATGTCCTCGTTCAAAAATTTCTCGATTCAAACTTATATTTTATTTTTAATTAATTTTTGAAAGTAAAAACTTTAAAAATATAAAACTTCAAAAACTTGTTGAAAAACTTTCTGTAGCCTTATTTTATTATTACAAATTCAACTACGCCAACATTTTTAAATTTGAACATATTTTTATTTTCCTAATTTTCTATATTTAAAAACTTCAAAAATTAATATATGAATATCCGTTGGTTGGATTGCCTCCAAACTTGGGCATTATAATCATAAAAATACTATTTCCAATAATATATTTTGTTCGGTCTAATTTGGAAGTTGACTGAGATCCTGATTTTGTTCTAATTTGATAGAAAATTTGATATTTTAGGATTTGATTTGTTACAAAGATGCACTCCAACATCAACAATAAGCAAAGATTAAGTTATGCACAATGCAAAGAAAATGGAATAACCCACCCACACAATGAATCGCTTAAGGGAAGATAAACGAAAAATAATTAACCCAATAAATTAAGAGCTCATATTGTGATTGTAGGAAAAAATATATTAAGAACGTTCTTGTTGAATGAAATTTGAAAAAGATAGTTAAAATAGATGTTAAAAGCTAAAGAAACACATCCAACCAAAACAAATCAATCAAGACAAAGAAGAATCATAAAAGCAGCTTCCAATGAGAGAAAGCCCTAAACAACCAGGGAGCATCCAAATAAAAGAATTAAAACAAATGAACAACAGAATTCGACGCAATAATAAATTTAAAGCTAGAGCCTAAATTAACTATCTATGATCAGTAGAACAAAAAATGGAATAACAATCTCAATTTAGCCAGTTAACGATTCAAACCACTCAAATTAGTGATAAGCATAATATCCTTAAATATAAGCATATGCAAAGAGGTACAACAAATGCAGTTATTTTTACATATTATCATGTTTTTCTCCAACCATATATGGTGATTAATTATGATAACCCGATGTTGGTTAGTAAGACTAATCTTGATCATATTAGATTAAACATAATAATGCATTTAAAAGAAAATACAATACGTTTCACATTTCATTCCATTTAGAAATAACAAAAAAAACTAAAATACATTCATCACTAAAAATAAATGAAATTTATGGTGAGTAAACTATTCTTTAAGCAAAAAGTACTGAACTGAAATTAAATGTAAAACTGAAGAATCGATAAAAAATGTAATTGAAATAATTAAAAGTAAAATTGAACAATTACTGAAGATTATAACTGAAACTAAATTGAACATTTACTAAAAGTTGTAATTGAATCTGATTATAATGTAGAATATTTTATTTATTTTCTTTTACTACCTTACTTTGTGAGCATGTATAGAACAAGTGAGGAGCCAAATATATCTGTCCAACAATCTAAGATATTAGGTTTCTAAAACAATTGCACATTCCTCCTCAAGAATGTGTGCACTCTCTATATACCTCTAAAAAAGCATATTGTAGTTGCAAATTATCTTTATAGAATATAGATCAACCTAAGTGAACTCATTGAAATTGATATCATATGCAAGTCATTTTGACCTATGCAAAGAAAACATATCGAGGTCGATGCACAAATTAATAGCCATAAAATATTAATCATTGTCAAACAAGTCTTCTTCTTTCACGAACTTAATGGAAATCAGAATAGAGTTATATTATTGATTCAAGAAATGTTCAAAGCTATCATTTTTTTTTTAAGACATGCATCTTGGCTGAAAAGGTTATGACTGCTGTAGTTAGAAAGCTCTTACTGATTCAATAGGAGCACAAGCCATTTCTAAGTTCGGCGAAGGACATCGGTGCTGCTGCTTGTGAGGTGGAAGAGATGGAAAGATTTTGTGTTTCAAATGAGTAAGGATCATATCTAAGCCTCACTAAGGAAGAGGGAGAGGTCCGACCTGTTTTGAGGGAGGAATTAGCGTCTCCATCAAAGGAGGGATCGTCGATTCCTTTACAAGGGAGGAGAGGCGGAGGACGAATGTGTCAGGAGAAAGTGAGAGAATGACAAATTGTGGATTGCCCCTAATCAATCAAAGTTGCGGATCGGTTGCTCTTTAGTGGAGGACGATGCCGTTTAAGGATGGGGGATCAAGGAAGTCTCACGGTTAAGTAGGTTCTATGTGTGATGAGTAAGATAATGGGGGATCGCCAAATCCTCAAGGAAGGAGGAGATCGTTCTCTATAGAGCACAATCGAGCGAGGTGTGATTAGGGTTGGCTGCCATTGAGGACATCAAGTTTTATATATCTGATGCTAGTTATTTAAGATGTTTAGGTCAAGATCGAGAGGGTAGGATCACCAAAAACTTCCAAATTTTGATTGATCCTTGATTGAATTTCAAAAATTACAAATTTGGGGCCGATTCGATTGTCTCAATAAGATAAATGTTCTCAAATAAATTTTTGTGTTTGAAAGAGTATATTATTTTATAATAATAATTAAATGAAAAATATCAAAAAATCACAATGGTCAATTCGGAGCTCAAAATTTGACAAAACTTGAAACATAGTATCCACATTCGATGCTTAATCTAAAACTACAAAAAAATTTAAATTTTGATTTATATTATATTTTTTATTAATTATGTAAGTTAAAATATTAAAAATTAATTTAGAATAATCTAGGATCATAATCGTGCTCAGACTTTCACAGTTGAATCTTTACATTGAGCTTTATTTAATAGTATTTTTATTTGATTTTTATTTGACTTAAATCGGATTCTAATTATTTGCTTAATTCTCTTAAAATTGAAGCTTAATTGCTCCAGTAATAACCTCAAGTTGTTACACTCATTTAATTATTTCATTGGAAAAATTGTTTAAACTGATTCAAGCTTAAAGGTATTGTAAAAATAAATCAATTAAATACAAATGTGATATCATTTATTTATTTATTTTATTTTAGCTTGATTTAACTAAAGTGAACCGATTTTGAGTATCTTATTTTTGATTCAGTTATTTTGAAAATATATATGTTGGTAATTTATCTAGCATCATGATCTATATCTCCAAATTCAATGCATTTAAATTGAGTTATTAAATTCAAAAGTTGTTAAGATACACACCGAGTGTCTTAACCCTACTAACTAAATTTATTGAATATCCATTTGAATTATTACTCAAATTCATATTATATGATATTCTAAGCTTGATTTATAATATAATGAACTTTTTAACTATTATGGCACTAATCTTGTTCATTTCCTCATACTCGTCAAATATAAGACATCAGGTCTTAGACATGATCAAATTTAGACGATGTTTAAATTTAAAATATTCTTGCTAATTTTTATAGTTTTTTTTTGCACAAATGATATTAATAGAATATCACAAAAAATTTTCTGAGTTATGAGCTCTTTTACTAAGCTAAATCTATTTTTAAAGCTTCTTGCTAATAATAATAATTTTTTATTGAAGATACATAGTTGCTCTTTTTGGATTTTTAATTAAGGTTAGAAGGTCTATGAGTGTCTTTAAGGCTCGATCAAAGATCCAATGGTATAGATTTGATTAATGTGGAATTTGAATAGCTCAAAGTAATTTCTCTTAGCCTTATCCTTAATTAAGAATAATTTTTGTGAAATAATGATTGGTATCTTAAATTAGGTGATTTACATGCAAAACTCCCAATAATTATGGCATAATATTGACTAATTTGGCTAAAAATAAAATTTTAGTATTTCTCAAAATTAATAAAAAATATACCTCTAAAATTCAAATTTAAGGTTCCAAAATATAAATCTCATTGAGAGGATTTCATAGAACCAAAATTGTGCAATTCGGCAAATTGGTTGTCTCGAGATCTAAGTTTGAAGATGGCCAAAATCTTATTATAGAAAACGTAACATCTAAGATTATTTTTTTAATTCTAAATGTATTTTTATCATAACTCATCTATTTTAATTCTAAAAATTATGAAAATTTTATTGCTAGCTAATTTGATAATAGAGAATTTAAAATTTTAAGAATTTAAAAATATTGCAATTTTGATACCCAAAAGGTTTTTATAATTATTTTTGATATAAAATTATCATAAAATAACTAAGGAAAATTTTCTCATTGAAAAATCCTAAGAATTTATCCCTAGCTAATTTAGGAGCGATTGATTCAATGACAAAGTTGAATTTTTTATCTGAGGTCAATTTATTTTAACCAATTCAACATAATGAGGTCCGATTGCCCTTTCAAAACTTCATGGTTATGTTCTAATGACTTGATAAAAATAATGGAATGAAAATTAAGAGGTAATTATGCTCAGATTAACTAGGATAACAACCTAAGGTTATTATAGGTATTTTGAGCCATTTAGAGTTCGAATGTTAGCTCGGTACTTAAGCAAACTGATGAGCCTAGATTTATTATATAATAAAGCAGAAAAAGATACTAATTTTTCTTTATGACAGTATGCTTTGATGTGAATTCAAAATAATTTCAGGAAAAAATTGAGATAAATGAAATTCTGGACCATAAGGTGATTTCTGGACAAAAACTGATGTAGCGCACCCAAGCACGCTGCAATGCGCCATAGCAGATGAAGAAAAGACTGAGGAATCTGAGAGCCATCAGCAAGCCTAGGAGAAGAACCGCTATAGCGTGCCTTAGCATGCCACAGCGCGCTCAAGCAAATCAGACTCAAGAGTTTTGCGATACAGCGCGCCACAGCGGGTCAAAACCTGAGAGCTCGGCGCTGCTTGTGCCACAGCGGGACCGCCCAAATACAGATTGAGCCCACCTTCAGAAGCCCTTGCTACATTGCACTACAGCGGTCTCAACTCGAGACACTGGAGCTACCGCGTGCTGTAGCGGATCCATCCCGAAAGCTCGGCGCTACCGCGCGCCGCAGCAGATCAACAAGAAGAGAAAAACTTGTAAGGAAAGATATAAAGCAACCCACTGCAGCGCGCTCAAGCAGAGTTTTCCCGAGAGCTCGGCGCTACCGCGCGCCGCAGCTGGCCTCCTTGTATAATGTATTATGTAGCTAAACTGCTGTAGGACACCCAACCGTGCTGCACTCACCACAGTGCCAGACACAGAAATTCCTAGCCATGGCATTTATGACAACCTAGGGAAGGCCAGAGAATCAAACTATTGGTATTCTCTTGCCATTTAGAAACTGAACTCACATTAAGTTCTGCTGGTCCCAAGGGAATAAGATAATAGAGATTAATTGCTTGTAATGAATATAAGGAAGGGGAAGAGGAGCCAGAATTTATGCTAGGGGGTTGAGGAAGACCATTATATATACTTCCATTTGAAACTGAGGCAGGGTTCCCAATTTTGACACTCATTGACCTGAAAGGAGAAGCAGTTGTGAGAAGAAGAAAGAGACCTCACCAGGGAGAAAGTGGTGATCCATTCAAGGGAAGGGAAGAATATTACACCAAAGAGTAGAAGAAAAGAAGGGAGAAAAAAAAGGAGTAGATTTTGTGAGTGCCACGGGCAGTTCCTAGTACTCATCTTAACTTATCTTCTAAAAATTTTCATTAGTTTGAATCATGAAAGGGTTCAAGTCCTTGCATGTAATTTCCAATATGTCATTGTAATGGAGAGCTAATGTAGTAACCTAAGTTGTTACTGTAGTCAATTAGAACTCATCTTAGTCTTAACCTTGATCCTAAGTATTAATTAAGTCATTAGGAGCTAACCTTTAAGATTTAATCCAAATCAGGAGTCAAATAGATCGAATCCTGATTCCTGGAAAATCCAGAAATCATAAAATTTGACCTATTATGTCATTGTGTGTTACCTTTAAACTGACCTCCAATCAAAAAATGGACTTTGCTATGGCGTTCATTGCCCCCAAAATAGCTAGGGGTGATGTTTTCGTGTCAATCGGAAGTCGTCAAAAATTCGGCGAATATTTTAATAATATTTAAATACCCCAAAAATTGGGAGATTAAAATACTCGTTGGATCAAAAATCTGACCTCGCCGTTGCATTTCTCACCCCTCAATTAGCTAGGAGTAGATATTTGGAATATTTTGAATATAAATTAGGCAATTAGAATCAATTAAATTAAATTAGGATTTAAAATTAATTAATCAAAATATATTTAATATTTAATTTTTATATTCCCGTGCGCCGTTAATGGACCCCGACACCGTTAACCTTCCCTTCTGCACGCCGTAACCCAGACCGTTTGATCGAACCGCAAGTCGTGACCGTTCGATCGATCGAACGGTCTCGACGCTTTGTCTCGAGACGATCCGCCGCGTGTCGCAGAGCGTGAGAACGCCGCCGCAGTCGCCAATTATTCCTTCGGGCTCGTCCTCGCCGAGTCCGCCATGCGCCCTGAAGACACGTCCAGCACGATGGGTCCGGAGTTTGGCCGATAGGAAGCCGGATCGGCACCCTCCGCACCCTAGCAACTCATGCACCGTCCGTCGAGGTATGCTCTTACCCATCCTTTTCGTTACGCATTCTGCATCATACGCATTCGAAACCTTATTCCACATCCCCGATTGACAATCGACTGGGTCCGATCGATCGATCAATGATTGGATCGAGCCCAATTGCGCCAGAATCCACAGTGGATTCCGTTAGAACTCGGTACGCCCGAGCCCTATGAAGTAGGGCTGGCCTTACCTCGCAGCCCCGGGCTTCGTCGACGCCGATTCGGGTGCCGATGTGTGGGCCTCGTCGAGGTCGACCGCCAGCCGTGCGGGCTGAGCCGAGTTGGCACCGGGAGGGCCGGCAAACGTCGAGCCCTAAATCCCCTCTCCTCGGTCGAGTCGGGGGAAGGCGAAGGGTCGGGCCGGGTCTCCCCGGGCCCGACCCGTTTCTACCGGGGTGGCCCAGTTAGCGAACGCGTGTAGCGCGCGGGGCCCGCAGCGCCACGCGGCACCCACCCGGTGTGACGTGTGGCAGTGGGGCCCGCTGTCTGTCCACGGCCTGATATGGTGGGACCTGCCCGCTGCGTTGCATCCAGCCAGACGCTGCCGCGTGGCTCGGGGGCCCACGGCCTCTGCCGCAGCTAGTGGCCGGACCCACGGCTCTGACATGCCCAGTCAGAGCCTGCCACGCGTCAGTGGCTGGTCCCGCTGCATCATTACCTGCAGGAATTTTTAAATATATTATATATATATATATATAATAATTATATTATATGTATATAATTAATAAAAATATAAGTATTAGTTTTATTAAGTTACTGTTAATTATACTTAATAGACAGTTAGTTGTGATAATTAAAATTTAATTAAAGTATTTTGTTACGATTTATTAATAGTTTAGGGTATTAATATAGATTCAGAATAGTGTATTAGCTTAATTAAATATTATATAATTAATAATGAGTAAACATTAGTTGATTAAATTTATTAAATAGAACAATTAATCGACTAACTTAATTATTAATTAAGTCAAAATGTGGGTTAATTAATTTATTTAACACTAATTCTAACTAAATAGTAAAATTGATATTTAAATATATTTATGAATAATAAAATATTAGATTATTAATTAATTAATAATTAATATTAATTAAATATAGATTAAGAATATATAATTAATTAATTAATAAATACAGAAAAAATATAATTTTAACTTGGGAAATAAATAGTAAATTAATACAATTTGAATAAATGAATAGTAACATTATTTATTTTAATTATTTAATTCAAAATTCTTAAAAGTTTAATAATTTTTTATATGACGATCCAAAAATAATCAATATATGTCTTATTTTACTCAAAAAAATAAAAGGAATCAAATGACATAATGCAAAAATTAGTTTCGGGTACATATAACGTAGTGACATTTTATGATCAAATTAAATCGTTCATAACTTTTAATATAGTTCACCAAACATAAGCAATATGGGTCTTAAAATATTCAGAAGAATAATCCTATCACTATAGTAGTATTAGTTTTTTCATTTAGATATCATGATGAAAATCAATTCTTTAACCCTAAAGTTGACATTTGGAAAAATAACCAAAATATTCCTAGAATTCAATTGACCATAACTTGGTCAGTTCAACTCTAAATTCAAAAATTAAAAATGCTAATTAGCTTAGAAATTTAATGTCATCAATAAACGGAAATAAAGTTTAGGATCTGAACTCTAAAAAAATAAAAAATTGCCAAAATACCCATAATTTTAGTTAGGTCATAACTTGACCATTTGAAGTCAAAATTGGGACTACTCCCTATCAACACATTCAGTTTATCATAGGGAAGCTATAGAAACTGAGTTTGCTGAAATTGGACTTCAAACGGAAAAGTACGATTTTTGTCACCCGTTGACCGATAAAATTACTGAATTGCCCCTAAAAATTAAAATGGCTATAACTTAGTCAATTAACCTCAGAATGCAGTGTTCTTAGACTCTATGGAATCCTTGAATAATAACCTATAGTAAACTTTACAAAAATTTAGATTTTATTAGGTGTAAATTACAAATTTTCCCCTTAGGCTAAAAAACCTTAGTTTGGACCTGTATGACCCGTTTCTTATCCAAATTGAGCGTATTTACTGTCTATCTTCATGTTAAATAGTAAAGAATTATTTGACAATAAGAAATTCTAATTTAGAACCCAAAAAGTCATTTTTTGAACCCTTAAGTAGGGGCAAAATGATCATTTTGCCCAAAATTTATGTTAAGCGTCCTTAGCCTCTAAATTATCTTTTAAATCATTAAAACTATTATTAGAACTATATTAAAATTATTTAAGTGAGAAAAATCAACTATTAGGTTGAATTTGTTAAAATCCCTACAAAATTCTCTAAGTCTTTTCCTTTAGATCTTTCACCTCATATTAGGACTACTCTTGAGATTAGGACTAGCTCATAGGTTAGATTTTAGTCATTGAATAAGTCAGTTATTTAATGAATGAATCCTTAGTTTTATTAGTTTCTAGACTTTTACAACTTAATTTGATTATTTTGTCTTTTAACCATAGATTCAAAATAGAAGATTCATCATATTAAGTTTGATTTACTTAGTAGGATTTGCATTAATCAATAGATCATTTTTAAACAGAAACCTAGATCCTTTATCTTACCCTTTGGGATTATGTGATTAAGCCTAATCTCATTGTGTTTAATCCATAATATATAGCTTAGTAGATCTTGATCAGATCTTAGATAGAATGTCTAAATTCATCAAACTAGGACGTATATTTTTTTTTTATTAAACATGTAGTCATGCTTGATTGAATTAAATTAGAATTTGATCAGTTCTAATCCTTTTAACTTATAAGGATGTACTTCTAAGTTACATTCAATAGTAAGAATTGAAAATCCTGAACTTGTGTAACTTAGAATAGTTAGAATAATTTAATTAGACAACAACAGTGTTACCATGTATTAAAAAGTCCCTTGCTTACTTGATTTATTTTATTGCTATGCATTCCTTGTATTTTGTGCTTACTTCCTTGGACATATCATATAAGAAAGTTTTGTGCATAAAATGAAAACTTAGAATAATTAGGATAACAGTTGCCTTTGGATTTAGTATATTTTAGCAGATTTGGGTGCACATTTATCCTAATGGACAGGGGTAAGGAGTAATAAAGATGATTAACATTACTCATTGAGGAGTGTGTGTTAAGTTTGGAACCCATATAGTCTTGCAGATGTGCTTGACTCCTCAGCTGTTTCTGGACGTGTCCACAGAAATAAAAGTAAAATAATTAAGAGATTCTGCATTTATATTTACTACCTCCTCAGTTCTGCTACTGGTTCTGTCTGCCCTAGCCCAAAAAGGCTATGAGAATTTCTATCTACCTAAGCCCAAAAAGGCTTTAGGGATTTCATCAGCCTGATGGCCAACTTTTTGATATGGCAGTCTTTACATACATACTTTAATATTAGCTTACTATGTACTATATTTTGATGCATATATTAGTCAGCTATATTTTTTTACTTATTGCTTACTTGTACGTATTTATAGAATGCTAGACTTTAATACTTACTACTCGTACCATTTTTAAATTTCTATCATTTAATTAGCATATGGCATATGATCATCAGCATGTATAGGATTAGACTTTACTTTTAGCACTTTTACTTACTACACTATATATATATATATATATATATAAGCTCATTTCTTGCTTAGTTGTTTGTGCTTTTGCCTCATTTGTTGTTTAGTTATAAATACTGTATTTATAACTTATCCTATTCTTTGTATGCTTACTACTCCTATTGCTTGTAGTTTACTTTTCATTATACTTAAGGTTTAAATGGTGACATTACCAACACATGTAAAATATTTATCCTAAAATGTACTTATACAATTGTCTAACAAGATTTTTTTTTATTGGCTGGGGCCCTGGCATTATGAAACCGATAATATCAGATTCAGATATGTTTGAGGAGCTGGGTGTTGAAGAAAGGGTGCCTTATTTAGAGGAGGAGCTTTAGCCAGGAGAGTCAGTGTAACAACCCTAGGTTGTTACCACACAAAATATAGGTTGCTTAAATTCAATTTTTAGTATTAGTGCCTTTAGACCATCAATCTAAGCCAATCTAGCAGATTTGAAGTTCATTGGACTTCTCTAAGTCAAGATTTAGAATTTGATCAGTCTAGATGCCTTAGTCTAGACATAAAATATTTTGATCTCAGAATTAAAATTTGATTATATTTTTGAATTCCTTACTATCAAATTAGCTAAGGGTGAAATTTTGGTATAATTTGGAATTCATTTGGGCCATAATTCAATTTAAATTAAATTGGCTCAATTGCACATAAGGGTACTAATTAATTCATATTTATAAAAATATCCTTAAAACTAAAATAACGGTCGGGATCCGCTGTGCGGACCGCGGGCGATCCATTGCAGAGCCCGGGGCACGCGACAGCGGGATCCCGCGCATCTGACCGTTCCGTCTTTCCAACCAACGGCTAGGATTCAATCCCGCGGAATCACTGATCCGTCGTCGGATCTGTCCCATGGATCCTACGGCCAGGATTGCTCCCGCGATCGACCGTTAGGATCCGAGCGATCCCAGCCGTAGCACCATTTGATCGATAGATCAGATGGCATCCGAAGGACCCGGCACTGTGGATCTTCGTCTCCGCCCGATCCCTCGCCCGACCGAGAAAATCCCTGTACTGCCAGTTGCCTCCTCTGTCCCCCACTCGCGCCTCCAGCTCAGCAAATCGTTGCTGGCCTTCCCCTAAATGCCATGAGACCCCAATTGGGCCTCGTGACCCGGCCGAGCTCGAAATAGAATTTTGAGAGCTCGGCCATGGCCCGACCCCTCCAGCCCTCCTCAGCCCAATTAAAGGCTCTGGAAGCTTCACGACACTTCCCTGAGGCTATAAATAGCCTCAGCTCTCCTCCATTTGATCCTTGGTGATCAATTGGAGTCGAGCTTCCTTCTCCGCCATTGCCGATCATTGGAGCTTCTTCCAGGCGCTCTCGAGCTCGCGTACCGCTAATAGGAGAGTCTCCTGGAGTTCAGGAACTCTCAGAGAAGCTTAAGGGAGCTCAGCCAGCCAGTCATTTCCTCTGCGTCGTCTGCAAGTCATCCCGATGAATCCAGGTACCCCCTTATCTGGATTCGAGCCAATAAGGTTCGAACCTTGCTCCTTTTGATGTGTCTGAGTCTGTATTGTCGTCTCGAACCCAAAGGTATTGAGATTAAGAACTAGGCTAGCTCCGATCAATCAAATCGATCGATCGGATTAAACCGCTTAAGGATCGCATTGGTCGAGTAAGGACCCGGCGATCCAGACCACCGCAGACCCTCAGATCAGAGGGCTTCGATCCGCCTCACCTCCCTGATGGTGTAGGGATTGAGCCCGGGGTCTGGCATGGCCTCTGTGGGGAGAATTATCTCCCCACAGTACCTCTAATGGAGGAGTCTTCGGGTGAGTAAGGTCTGGCTGATCCAGGCCGTCTCACAAGGGACTTCAAGTCCCAATCGACGCGTCTGACCACGGTGATCGAGTAGCGATTGAATGCTGGCCGAGCCGTGGCCTGGATGCGCCAGAATTTGGCAATTAGGGTTTCCCTACTCGGCTCTATCCGTCGGGACGAAGGAGCGGGGACGACGGCACTGTACGGACCGGGTCGACCCACGACCCACACGGTGCGACAGTGCCGGGTCTCCCGGGCCCTGGTCGACCCGCGCGTTTTGAATTTTGGGCCGAGCCTTTTTAATTAAATCAGAATTTTGGAATTAGTTTCCTTAAGGAAAATAATTCAACTATTCAAATCATAGGATTTTGATTAAATAAAAATACATAATGTATTATTTAAATAACTTTTAATTCACTGGTCCAAATCCTATAATATTATATATGAAAATGATCAGAAAAATCTCAGGAACCTAAATATAAAATAAAATCATGCATCTGATGGTTAGATCTTTAAGTATTACCTAATTACAGTGGATCTTAATTAGGATAAATTAGTAATTTTACTTACCCAAATTGCATATTTATGGTGCCATTAGTTCACTTGTGATGACTATAATGCATGTGCTAAGTAGATTATTTTTCTGAGCTCTGTAATTTTAGTTATACTTTAATTTTGTTAAAGTATGATTTGTAAATATTAGGGTTTATACTAATGGGATCTTAGTAAACTCAGGTTCTGACTACTTGTGTGATTAATTAGAACTTACATGCCAAATTTCATGTGATTTGAATGGTTGGATTTATACTTATGTACTAATCCTTTTTGATTGGAATTAGAGTTTGATTAGCACTAAGTAACCCTTATTTTAGAACTTGATTTATCAATCTGACTTATGACAGTAATTAAATGAAATTAATTCATCCTTATAACTTATTAAGCATGCTTGAATAAATTCAAAGATATAGAATCTTAATTATCTTAATTAACTTAAGAAATCTTAAGATTTGGATCAAGCTTCTAAGACTTGATCTAGGTCTGAGATTATCACCAATAATATATAATTAATTCACTGATTTGACATTGATCTTAAATACATAACTTGATTTTCCTTAAGGCATGAGAAGGGATCAAACCCTAATCTACTTAAGGAGAGTCCAAATCCTTAAGAAACCTAACTTAATTGATATTGATTTCAAAATTATAAATTGAATATTCTCTAATAATGCATTTGATTTATTATTGATTTTAAATATTGAATTAGACAAATTAAGGTTAATAATAATTCTATGTGACTTCTTGATCTGAATCAAACCTTAAGATTCCTGATTTTCACCTAAGTAAGAGGACTAGCATAAGAAGATTAATAAAATCACATTGATTAATCAATTGATCTAAGTCTTAAAAATATTCCTGATTTAGATCCCATAATCTTAGTTTGAGTGTGATCAGATGATTTAATCATCTAATATGATCATCCTAAACCTAATTATGAATCAGAACCTAAGAGATTAATATCAAAACTTAGAAGGGAAAATCTTGAGTATCTCTTCATAAGATCATCTTAAATTACTTAAAAGACCTAAATTCATATATCATGAGGTAGGAAGCCTTGTATGATTCCTTGAGGTAGAAGTATAGAAGATCCCATCACCTTAGAAACTGATCTACTCCCCTTGTGGTAGTAATCCATTAAGACACTAGAAAATATACTTCTCCTTATGGTAGAATCCATATTAAGTGATCCTTGATCACACTTGATTGATGAAATTTTGTATAGGACTAGCCTATTAGTTCAGGACTTGTAATTTTTGATAAATCCTTGTTCTATTAATTAGACTTGATTAAACCATGATTATTGGCTGGTGTAGTATAGTATACCCATATTACTGGTCCCCAGTAATATCCTGGATTGGTTGAGTCACTCTAAGTGAGATTTGTCTTTGTTGCTATCCTGCGGGCTTAGGCGGATATAACCCCGCTTAGAGTAAATTAATCGATTCTAAGAGTGTATTAAATGGGTACCCATTCCTTAGCTTAATTGAAATACAAGTTGCTATCGGGCAATGCCTCCTAGCGGAGATCGCTTCAATAGGTATGGCTCAAATAAACTAAGTAATATGATCCACCTTTCTTAAGACACTAAGTATGATTATGAGATTAGTGACTTAACACTTAGCTTGAGATACAAAATCATCATCGGATGGTGCCTCCTAATGAAGATCGCTTTATTAGGGTGGCTTAATCAAACTAAGTGATAAGAACTCTATTCCTACAACATATTTAATATGTGTATACAATCACCCTGTCTAGTAATCTTTAATGTAAATAAACAACTTTAACCAATCATTACATTAAAGATTAGGAGTCAGAATCCTTTTAGCAGGATTCTGCACAGTGGAGACTTAGAATTCATCATTGCTTCTTATTAAACTCTTCATTGATTTTGAGATTTTCATTCATTCCATATAATGGCATAAGCATCAGCACAAACATGAGTTGAACTCATTCCTTCTGTTGTGACACATGGTTATCAGTGATACAGCATAAGATATGAAATGTTATATATATAGACTGGGGAATCTTATGGTGCATCTGCATCACCATACTGACTTCCTAACTGTTGTGCTTACATTGGACCGTGCTACTCATAAACTTTCAGTGATAGTTCTGTGATATACCGTGGTATGGCATATTTGTGAGCATTATTTCAGTGGCATATAGTGCAGCTTATATCATCCTTTTCAGCATAATGTTTGTGTTACTTACAGTTGTATTCGGTGACAGCTTCACATTTCCTAGCCCTTTTACTATTTTATTTACTCAGTACTTACAATTTTCCTCGCTTACATATTTTTATTCAGCTCTGTTATGGCTTTATTTTACTTGTATATGGTTATGTTTAGTTTAGCTTTGCATAGCTAATTTCGATGTGTTAGACTTCTTGTTTAACACGGGGTACTTTTGGGATCTGATAATTTGCTAGATCCTAAGTAGTTTTTGGAGACAGGTCAGGAGGACGTACCAGAGACTCAGGAGGAGCATTTAGAGCTGTAGTGGACCGAGCATCCACTTTTACTTACTAATCCTTTTCAGCATTTTTGATAGACTTTTGATATTTCTGCATTTAAATGGTTTGTAATAAACTCTAGATGTATTTTTATTTTCCTTTTCTGAGATGGATATTTACTTTTGCTTGAGATGAATATATTCTCGATGTTTTACTTTTAGTTTCCGCACTCTGTTATACTGCTATACTTAGTATTGTGATGCGACCAACATACTGAAAATGCTGATATATTTTATAACGTACATAGGTTCTTCCCCACTTCCTTGAACCTTATGTACGTGCTAGCCTATTACCTAAGATAAGTATTCCAGTCTTATCTTAGACATTGGCTCTCGATCCTACTCTTAGGATTCGAGTCAGCATCCTTCAGTATGCTCTGTCTCTCTAGCCTATTCGGGAAGATGGGTTTTACTTGTATGGCCCACCATTCCCGAGTAGCACACCGTTCCACCACCGAACTATGAATTACACTTATCTTTTACGCACGGCGATGGGATGGGGTGTTATAGTCAGATACTGCCTAGCCCCTTTTAAGCTATTGTGAGGATAAGAGATTTATTTTTAGTCTTTAAAACTATTTACTTACATGTTGTAATAATACAAGTACTGTGATTATGATTACTTTTCTACACTTTATTATTTGTTGAGCTATAGTACTATTTATTATGTGATGCATGGTGGATGGATGTGATATTCATTTCATTTTTATTCCGCACTCTGTATGTATGTTCGATGTAGTGACTGATTTTATATATTATTATGTGCACATCCTTACCTCAACAGTAGATTGTGGATCTCACCTAATTCAATATTGAGTGAGGGATCTGCACGAGTGACACTCTGCTCCTTAGTCCAATCATTGCGGGATTGGGGAGCAGGGCGCCACAGTTAAGCCCTCCTTGGGGAGGGTTGGGATGAAATCATGTGATGAGAAGGGGATATAAAAGGTGTTAATGTAATTTTTTGCAATGAATAAAATGTGCTTAATTTTTTATATATTATGTGCTTGTGAATGAATGCTTAAAATGTATGCAAATTGCTAAGTCATCTAAGCAATCTAGATCTAGAGGGAATGAACATAAAGGTCCTCACTGTGACGTACTATTGCTGAGCGAGGATTCTGAGTGTAAAACTCCTCAATATTTGAATGGAAAAGATGGCTTAGAAAGTAATCATCTTGAGCTCCAAAGCACACTAATTGATCTAGAGTATGGGTGTGAGTGTAGTTAAAGCTTAGAGCTATGTGATAAGCTCTGGAGCCAAACTGCACAACTCCTTGAGCTCAGCCAAGAGGTTGACGCTTTCAAGTCAAGAGCCACCAATCAAGCTCTACGGCTCAGCAGACATTGATGGAGGAAGACGGCATTGACAACTCATGAATGACACGACATAGTCCATGATATCTAATGAGTTTGCTTCCTTAGCTAAACTACATATGATGTGCAAGAAAGCTAGTTGGTGGAAATAAATGAGTGCGAGATCACAGTACTGAATTATTATTTTTGACAGCTTAGACGTAGGAATTTTGAAATAAACTTACGGTGATCTCGTAAGAATCAGTGTGCTCTGGTTGAACCTTAGAGAGTTCACCTTGTGCACTAACTAGATTTGAATTTATCAAAATTAGAGGACCAATCTAAGGAACACAATGTTCACTTGATTAATTAGTATTATAACAAGTGCCTAAAATTGTATGAATCAATTACAACACCTATCCTTAACAATTCACATGATGAGATCCCAACTCCCCTTTTTAATCAATTAGTATCTTCATTTAAGTTCATTGCAATGTTTAATTAGGAAGCACCAAAAACCAAAATACCAATTATCTAGACATTACTGGACATAGATAGAACTTAGTAACAAAACCACCGTTCCCAGAGGACGATAAAATCCGGAACTCACTATTCCATTATTACTTTAGACCACGTACACTTGCGTGCAAGTACAGACATGTATTTTATGTCTGTCAAGTTCTTGGCGCCATTGCTGGGAAATGGTTTTTAGTTTTGTATTAAGTATAATCTGCTAGTAAATAATGATTTAAATCTTTCTTACTTTGCATATAATTTTTAATTTCTGTCATTATATTTGTGATAATTATAATGTTAACTTAAATTTTAATTAGATACTTATTTACTAGACCTTAAGCTGCTAAACTTTAATTTGCTGAACACTGTCCTTACTAAACTGTGTTTGCTGAACTTTATTCTGCTGAGAACTTAAATCCTAAAATTGTGCTGAAATATATTGTTGATTATTATTTGCTGAATTTTAAACTGCTGAACATTGTGCGTGCTGAAGTTCAATTTGCTGAAACCTGTTACTGTTGAAACTGTATTAGTGAATTGCATTATTGAATCTGATTTTTTCTGAATTGTTGAACTGAATCTGATTGCTGTAATTGTTCTTGCTAGCTATAATCTTAAACTTGTATGAGTAGGAGAAACTTTTCTGAATTCTTTTTTGACCCTGAAATTGAAAGAACCTACCTTAGAGCTAGGAGAGAACAAACACTTCTAAATCAACAACAACTCAAAATTGAAAACATAGAAGCAAATCCTAGAGAACTAGTAGGAGAATAAAGATTTCTAAATCAACAATAACTCGTAAGGGAAAACATAAAAGCAAATCCTATATAACTATTAGGAGAACAAAGGAGTATAGCATTAAGAGAATATGCACTGCCTACTGTTAGAGGCATTCCCCACGCAATTATTAGACCAAACAAAGAAATCAATAACTTTAAGATCAAACCCTCAACTCTTAGCATGGTTTAGAACAACCAATTTGGAGGATTAACCATGAAGGACCCAAATTCACATATCTCACACTTTGATGAGATTTGTGACACCTTTAGATTTAACGGTGTTTCTAAAGATATCATTAAACTCAGGCTTTTTTCATTTTCCCTTAGAGATGGAGCTAAGAGCTGGCTCAGTTCAATTCCGAGTGACTCAATTCGCACGTGGGATGATTTGGCTAAGAAATTATTAGTCAAATATTTCCCTCCGGCGAAGACAGCCCGATTGAGAATTGAGATCACAAACTTCAACCAATTCGAGGGGGAGGCGCCATATGACGGTTGGGAAAGATTCAATGAGTGCTAAAGGCGGTGCCCTCGTCATGGGTTCCCTCTATAGATGCAAGTTCAAACTATTTAGATTGATTTAAATGCACCAACAAGGACACTCATTGATGCGGCTATCCGAGGCTCTTTAAGTAGTAAAACCCAGGAAGAGGCTTACGACCTTCTTGAGGAGATGGCTAACAACGCATATCAATGGCCTATTGAAATGCTTAATCCAGGAAAGAGGGAGGCAAATTAGATTTCTGAAACCAATCAAATAACCGCCCACAAAATGAAATCCTCACCTTAAATCAAAAATTAGAAAACATGAATGCAAACTATGTTCAATAAGCCCTTTGTGAGTTGTGTGGAGGGAAATATATGAGTGAAAAGTGCAATTTTAATAACCCCTTTTCACCATCTAACACTGAGCAAGTCAACTATTTAAAAAACAATAATGTTGGGCTGAATAATACACACAATCCCTACGCTAATACTTATAATCTTGGATGGAATAATCATCCTAATTTTTCCTGGAGTAACAATAACAGTAGCAATGGAAATTTTAACATGGGAAACAGCATAAGCAAATAGGGGTATAGTCAAGTTAATAATAATTCAATCCAATAGTCTAACATTGAGGGAGCCTTCAATTCCTTTAAGGTGGAAACCCTTCAGTTCCTGAGAAGAACAGAAGTAACACTCACTAGGCATGATGCCTCTATTCAAGGGATAGAGGCATCCCTCAGAAATATTGAAGTCCAGCTAGGACAAATTTGTCAGCAGGTGTTCACTCGACAGCAGGGAACCTTGCCCTGCTCGACTAGAATTAATCCGAGGGAGACAGTGTGTGTCATTCATTCATATGAAACTGAAGAGGACCACCTTAATGCCAAAATTGAAGTAATTAAACCTGAATTGGGGTTAGGAAGTGAAATGGGGAAGATTACAAATGGTAGATTAGTGGAAAAAAAGAGAGAGGATCCAGGAATGTTGAATATCCCTTGTGTGATAGGGGACAAGGTTATTTTGGATTCTTTATGTGATCTTGGAGCCTCAGTCAATATCATGCCATATCATGTATACAAGGAACTTAAATTAATAGGGATGGTGTAATAACTCAAGTTATTATCCAAGCTAATTAAGCCTAACCCAAGTACTAGTTTGATCTTAAGTGTTAATTAAGTCATTAAGAGTTCACCAATAAGACCTAGTCCAAATTAGGAGTCAAACGGATTAAAATCCTAATTTTGGGAAAAATCCAGAAACCCTAGAATTTAACCTATCTAAGTTGACCTCAGATAAAAAATTGGACTTCGTCAGTACAGTCATTGCCCCCAAATTAGCTAGGGGTGATATTTTGGTGGCAAACGGAGGTCATTAAAATTTTATCGAATATTTTAATAATATTTAAATACCCTGAAAATCAGAAAAATAAAATACTCGTCAAATTAAAAATCCAACCTCGTCATTCCATTCCTCACCCCTCAATAGCTAGGAGGGAATATTTGGAATTTTTCTAATTTCAATTAATTGTTCAATTAATAATTAAATAAATAAATAAAATATTTAAATTAATCTAATGGCGTCGTCCCCGCACCATCTCCTCGCTCGCACTTCCCATCAACCTCCCATCTGATCAGACGGGAGCAGTGAGCTGTTCGATAGGATGATCGAACGACTCCGAGCCGTCATCCCATTTCCTGCTGAGGGCCGGACACACTGTGCCTCGCCGTGAGATGCGACCAACCGCTGTGTACAGTGGCATCGCAGACTCCGCCCCAGCTTCCTTAAGCTCCAGCAATACAACTTCTCGCGGGCTACCCCGTCCCAAGAGCTGCTGGAATCGATCGAACCCACTCCAAACCCTAGGATCCCACGCAACCATCGACCTAAGGTACGCTCTCATCTCCCTCAATTTTCATTCGATCATTGCAATGTATATTCAAAACCTTATTTCATTAGTTGGATTAAAGATTGATCGAGTCCAACTGATCGCAGTCGATTGAATTTGCAAATTCCTCCATAGTGCATACCGTTAACCTCCTTCATCCCGTAGAGGGTGGCCTAGGGCTTGGATTTGTGTTCAATCCAGTCCACCTCCATCTTCAATCTAGCCACCATTTGAAAGGTCTCTCTGAGACCTTTCCAATGGCATGTAGGCCAACCTCCAGCGGCGGTGGATTGACCACCAATTTCGCTATCCTAAGTCGTCACTTATGGTTCTCATCGAGCCCTCCTGGCTTTGGGTCGAGTTGGGCCGGACTCGGCCCGTGAGTATCCCGAGCATGCTGCCATGTATTGGCACCAGCGGAGTAGGTGGGGCTCGCTTCTGGTGTGGTCTCGTCCGTTGTAGCTTGTGGGGCTTGCCCGCAGTGCTGCGGCCAACTAGCGTTTGCCACGTGGTAGGGTGGGTCTTGCCGCCATTAAACTTGAAAAAAATTAAATAAATAAATGAAACCACCATTCTCTGAGGACGATAAAATCTGGAACTCACCTTTCCATTATTACTTCAGACTACGTACACTTACATGCAAGCACAGACTTGTATTTTATATCAGTCGGAAACATTATTGGAGGAGTTTCCAATATTGGCAAGGGAAAGCTAAGGGCTTTGGCTGTGGAAAGAAACCTAAGGGAGGTGGCTGCTGCTCTTCTTCTTCTTCCAAGAGCAAGAGCTCGTGTTCCCTATTAGTGAACAAATCGATCGAGAGATTGTGTATGTTGTAGATCTTTATTTTTTATGTGAAGGTGAAGCTCTTTGTAACTTTGTAATCATCTTTCATACATAGTGAAAATTTCTGTGTGATGTAACTCCGTGATTTTCTCCATCCTTGGGTATTTCATGTAAAATTATTATTGTTTGGATGCTTGTGTGTGGATGCATGTGCATGTGATGTGTTTATTTTTACTATGTTTATGCTTTTGTTATTTCTTGGTAATTATCAATGCAACCCCAATCATTGAGCGCAAAATTGCTTCTACTGCGGTGCTCATGTAGGTGTCTCAATCTACAATAGTATAGTATAGTGTATCCTAATTAATATGCCTCCTCAGTTCTTATTATGGTAGAATTGACTCTGATCCATACATGAGTTATCTTTATGATACATGTACGATTCTATAGTTCAGCTCGGATCTAGTCATGAGTGATCTAGATGATACATGTCGGATTTTCTATTCAGTGGCTATGTTTAGCCAGTTACTATTATGGCAGGCTGGTCTATGTATATGTCCAATTAAATTATGATTTCAATTCAGTTACATACAGTTTAGTTTATAGTTTGCAGTATTTTCTATATTTTCCTGCTTTCAAAAGATTTTCTAGCATTACTTGTATCTATGCATGTTAGGATGCTAGATTTTTAGTTCTATCATATACATTTCAGTATTTTGATAGTATATTAAGTATGTTTTGTTTTGACTATATATATTTAGATTTGTTCTCTTGTACCTTATTGGTTTTATATACATATATACTTGACTTTTTCTGCAGTAGTTAGATTTGAGATATGTTACTTTACTTGCCTTATTTTATTAGTTAGAAATGCTTTATTTATAACTTTCATTTTCTAATGAATGCTTGTTGCTCATATGTTGCTTAGAACAAATTGTGATATATAGCATTTCAAAAATTATTTATCATCTTAAAATATACTTAGACAATTTGTCTAACACAAGGTATTTTTCTTTTCTTAGTTGGGGCTATGATGCCCCACTCCGCTGCTTGAGCAAACAAAATATCATTTGCGATGGAATGGCTTATCACTACATGATAACCTGGATTAGTGCTGACAAGATAAATGCATACTGATAGACACTTACTTTCCCCACACTAGTCTTACTGGAATGTCTAAGTAGCTAAGTACTTGTACATATGATTGTGCCCCAAATTATCACATAATAATAATTAATAGACTAAAATCACGTATGTGTGCATTGGCATGTAATTGTACGTCGTCCGAAGTAATATGAGGTGATACAATCCCAAGATTTATCATCCTAGAAATGAATTTTAAATTTGTTACTAGAGTGCATCTAATTTCAATAAAATTTAAGAAATCAATTTGGTTGTTTTGAGTTCCTAATTTACGATTCCTAAATTAATTTGATTTTGAAACAATTTTGGAAAATTGGGGAGAGTTGAAGTCAAACATATAGCATATCATGGTTCATGCAAGTTACTCTTCTTCTCAATTCTATATCAAGTAAGTGGAGTTTATCTCTATTTTATTATCAAGATATTTAGTGTTCTCAAATGCATACATTAAATGTACTAAATATTTTCTAGTGCTCTGAGACGAACACAATGAGGTTCAATCTCGGCACATACACAACCATGTGATCTTTTTAGTAAATGAAGTTATCTCTCACATATAAGCAATAAAATACTCAATTTTAATTAAATATCATATGATCTTGATTCCACCAATGTCTCACACGCATCTACTCGTAATTTAGCAAAGAAAATGAGCCATGAAGCTAGATGAGTTATGTCACATCGCTCATAGCTTATCACGCTCAATTTCCTCACATAAGTTAAGAATGAGCTGTGGAAATCTAAAAGTGGTTTTGACTCACATGTGTCAATTTCATATCACGAATGGTATGAACTGAGCTACAGAGCTCAGAGGATATTATGTTATATTATCTCATGGCCTAAATAATCAACCTTTTATCCTGAGTTGTGCATGGGCTATTTTTGCACAGTGAATATTGTCACAATCATTCACACCGTTAATGCTTGAGAGTGCACATCATTTTGGGAAAAATCAATCATTAAGCTCAATGAGAGTTTCATTTAAATATGCAGTAAAAGATTTATATTTAGAAAGATTCATCATTCTCCAGCTTGTTCATAAAATAAGACATTCAAATATTTTTAAATCTAATGACATTTCATTGATTAGAAAAGTTACAAAAATTATACCATGAATTATACATGCTCTTGCCCAACCCTCCACAATAATGTTTTAGGCTATCATAACAAATAATAAACAAATGAAGCTACAAGAGATGCAGAGCATTTTCATTTCTCTTATAAGGAAATATCAAGAAAAATAAGTTGAGAATTCAATACTCAAGAATAGCTTTATAGCATTCTTCTAACTTTCTTTTCCCCTCAGTCTCCTTCCCTTCTTCTTAATCGCTGTGCTTTTCCTTCTTCTCAAACTGCAGCCTTCTTCTCCGCCCTAGGGTTGGGAAGTCCTCCGCATTATCTTCTTTTCTAAACCAAAATTCAGAACCCTCACTAAGTTTTTCATCTTCCCTTTTATAATTCCTTTTTCAACCTTCCCCTCTCCTAAGCTGCCAAAAATTCCTCTTGAAACTTGCATTTGCAATTAAGTTTATTTGAGTGTTATCTTGGAAATGAGGGGGTTTAATGCCTTACATTAATTATGACTGTGAGAAAATGGAGAGCTTTAAATATTTGGGATGTCATAATGCCGTCTTGGAGCAGGTTCTAAGGCAGCTTGACGGTGCACGTGATGACGTGCTGTAGTGCCTTGCTTATTTTTCATCAAGCGCTACGGGCACTGTAATGCCTTACTTTCTATTCATCGGGCACTACTGTGCACTGTAGTGCCTGAGCCTTTAGAGTTTTGGCATTGTGGCTCGCTATAGGGCCTATGTCTCGATAATTTGGGTGTTGTTGTGCCTTTGTCTTGGGACGATGGGTGCTATGGCACGTTGTAGCTCCTTAATCTTAGGAAGTTGGGTGCTAAGGGGTGCTATATCACCTCAATCTCTGGAACTCTGGTATTGTGGCACGTTGTAGCACCTTTGTTTCGGGATGTTGGGCACTATGGCGCACTGTAGTGCCTTTGTATAGGAAATTTGGGCGCTATGGTCATATAGTGTGTTTCTCTCTGTGAGTTTGGCACTATAGCATGTGATGGCTCCTTGTTCTCAGAAACAATGGCGTTGTGGTGCGCTAGAGGGCTCTGTAGTGCACTGCAGCACCGCTTTCATTCAATTTTTCTTTCTGCTTCAATTTGATCTCTTATTACCTGAAATGCCATAGAAACACACTAAAAGTATAACCAATCCTATGCAAAATATAAACTCTAACACAAAATTTCCTATGTTTATTGGGTATGTCGATAATAATAATTCATTGTACAATGCTAGTTTATGCAATATTAATCACATTGTGGGGAAGCTAAAAGAAAATGTAAACATCCGTCCACCATGTCCAAGTAATATAAAAAGAAACATTATACAGCATGCATCTTATATAATACAGAATTGAAATAAGAAATATAAAGTGCTGAATTTAATTATTATAAATTGAAGCGCAATGAATACAATTAGAATGAAAAGCTAAATATCATTCTCTTCCAAATAAAATAACAACTAAAGTTAAGCAGTCGCAATAGGATCATCCTCTTGCTCCTGCTCCTCACCTATTGCAGATTACTCAAAATGCTCTAGATCTGATATGTTAATTTTTACATACCAGAGTCCTAGCCAAGAAAACTAAAAGATCTTATGTTAGATAAAATTGTTTAAGTAAATTTTAGATCGATAAATGATTACTGAAATTTTAGATATCATAATTTATCCTAGGCAATATAGGAGCATCAAGCATTCAAATGAGCAGGAAAACTATAAATAAAGTATTTATAACTTAAACAAAAAAATTGAGGTAAATAAAGCCACATACCTCTAAGTCCAACTATTGCAAGAAAATATGATCAAATAGTACATGCTCAATATACTGATAAAAATACTGAAATATGTATAACATAGTTGAAACTATCATCCTAACATGTTTATATAAATAAAGCCAGAAAATTTGTTGAAAAATATACAAACACAAAAAATGCTAAAAAAGTAACTATAAACTGAATTGTGTTGAACGATAAGTAATCAGAACTGAATCCTCATTATTTAATTGGACGTGTGCATAGACTAGCACACTCTTTTTAGAATACGTATCATATTTTTTAGTCTAAGTCCTATGCCTTCCCCCACACTTAGCTCAAGTATTTATTTAAATTTTTTAAGATTAGATTATTCTCCATTCATTCCTCAATTACTATATTTTATTGCTTATGATGCATTTAATCATTTTTATTAAGCATTCTCTTACTTATATCAAATTCAATTTTTACATTTTAATGATTTTCATTTCTCTTGAGAAATTTAGAAAAAATATGTCAATTAAGAATATCATAAAAATGAGGGGTTAATAAAAATTCATAAATTAAAATCTCAAAATAAAAATATACTAAAAATAAAGATACAAAAGAGAAAAGAAAAATTGAAAGAAAAAAACAAATACAACATATTTAGTTATCCTCTTCTCCTCCTTCGTCCTCCTCTACATACGCCATCTCGGTAGGGTAGCGCGTCTCCGGAATGGATGCTCCGACAAGAGGCCTTGGCAACACGGAGGCATCTGGTCCACCTTGCAAGCTCCAATCCTCAAATATCACCCAAGGGCTTCGTGGAATTCAGATTAAAACTTGCGTTGTTGGCTGATCTCCTGTTTGAAGAATCCCATATTGGTTGCAAGAGCCTTGCTAAGCTCCGTATGCTGATTGTGGAGGCGTACCAAAAGTCGGTTCGTGAGGTGCGAGTCAGAAGGTGCGGATGCATCCCTCTTCGGTCCCCTTCTCTTCTTGGGCAGCTTTCGTTCGCTTGCCCGGACATTTAGGTTTGAAGGGTTAAGGGCGCAGCTAGGAGGAACAATGGAGTCTAAAGAGAGGATCTTGACCCATTGGATCTCGCACAACCCCGATATTAAAGACCCGAAGGCCAATGCCGCGCAAGGGCCCTTGAGAGCTTTCCATAGCTGCTCAAAGATAATGCTCGAAATACGGATTTCATCCGCCCTAACCAACGAGCATAAGAGGAGCGCTTGGGCACGGGTCACTTCTGTTTAGTGACTCATGGGCATGACATAGCTAGAAATGAACACTAGCCAAGCACTACTCATCTCCGTCAATTCGAAGCAAGGGATGTTGGCTAGTCCTCCTTCCCACTATGTGTCATCGTTGACAATTTCCGCAATGAGACGACGGGGGTCAAAGCGAGATTCCAAGAGGTCCGAGTAAGAGCATGAATGTACCTCTTCAAGCCCATAGAATTTCTCAAATTTGAGTAATCCCTAGGGTGACAACCTTACCCCTGCAAAAGAGCTACTGCCTGGACGCATCGATTATATTTGCATACACCTCCTGGACGATCACCGTGTATGTAGGGGATCTCTTGGTCACAAACTCTCCCAATCCCCGTGGGTTGACTTGCTCATGCGGGACGGGGTAGGCGGTGCTAAAACTCCTCTCCTGAATCAACTTCCATTGGGAAGTGATGGAGACGAAGCGGTGCTCGGCTTCCGCCGAAGAGAACCTCTTCTTGTTAAAAGTTCCTCCGGACGAGAAGGCTTCAACATCCTTTCGAGCAATCACCTTCTTCCCAGTTGACATGGCAAGGAATGAGGATTAGGAGGATCAAGAACTTAGAGAGAATAGGAGAATTGGAAAGGTGCAAGGATAACCCCCCCCCCCCCCCAATTGCCTCCATATTTATAGCCCCAAAAATTCAAGGCAAAGAGAAGATGGTCAAATGGTCTTCCCCATGCCATAAATATGGTGATCCATATGAGCGGGGGGGGGGGGGGGGGGCAACTTTTTCAACAATTTTTTAGACTGCCTTGGAAACCCAAAGGGCATGACTTGTTGACTACATTTTCCCAAGACAGAAAATTTTTTCGAAACTGGGGAAAACCGCTATAGCTGCAGCGCACGGTAGCGGGTTTTATACGCCAGCGCGCTGGAGCGGAAAATGATTTTCGCGTGCCGCCGCGATGCTCTACACGTGCGGTTTTTCCACTGCAACTCGCTATTGCAGAATTTTCGTTGCAGCACGCTGTAGCACAATTTTTTTTTTCTTAGGGTTGGGTTGCCTCCCAATAAGCGCTTAGTTTCACGTTCTTAGCTAGACTCACTAATGATCAATATGTAGGATCCAGTGGTTTCCTACATTTTCAACTTCTAATAGAGGATCCATTTTTTCAGTTTCAAAATTGGGGGGAGTCTTTTTCTTTCTCTTCCCTCATCATGTTTTTCTTTTTTTTACTCCTTTCTTGCTTCCCTTTTCAGAGGGAGGAGTAGAGTAGCCATCAGAGTATTTTTCTTCAATTGTGAGGTCTTCTAGAATATCATCGACCCATAACCTCTCTTCTCTAACTCTTTTTCTCACTTCATCCTCCATCTCTTTCTTTTTAAAGATAGTTGGCTTAAGATCAATCATTTCCATTCTTCCTTTAACACTCATGCTCATTACACCGTGACTCACATCGATGACAGCCTTCACACTCATTAAAAAGGGTCTCCCAAAGATAATCGTGGAGTTTTTGTTCCATTGGTCCCATTCACATACCACAAAGTCAGTTGGAACTATAAAATTCCCTAATTCAACTGCAACATTATTTATCATTCCTAGAGGGGTAAGGGATTCTAGATTCACAAACTCCAAAATCATCGAGGTATATTCCATCCCTCCTACCTTTAAATATTCATAGATGTGGTAGGGCATAACATTTATTGAAGCACCTAGATCACACAAGGGATCTATAAATACTTCATTTCTTATTATGCACGGGATGCTCAACCTCCCTGGATCTTTACATTTAGGGGCGATTAGCTTTTCATGGTCATTCCCTTTCCTTATTTCCAATTCCTCTAGTTTAAAATTTGTTGCACTCTCTTTCTCATTATTCATTCCTTCTGACACATTTTCAGAATGTATCACACTCACCAATTCCCTCAGGTTTATTTCAGTTGAACTAGGTAAAGCCCCTTACTGGCGAGAGGTCAGCTGCTTGGAGATTTGCCCTAATTGTGTCTCTGTATTCCTTGAATAGAAGCCTCGTGGAGTGTTAAGGTGGCTTTAGTGCGGCGCATGAATTGGGTTCTTTCGGCTTTAAATGAATTGAAGGCCCCTTCTAAATTGTGTTGATAGTTGTTGTTATTATTTCCATTGTTCATACCTTGCTGGTTGGATGAATTCCCCCCATATTGATTAGCATTAATATTATTATTACTCCAAGAGAAATTTGGGTGATTTTTCCACCCTGGGTTATACATGTTGGAGTAGGGATTGTTCGTCTGGTTATTGTTTCTGAGGTAATTTACCTGTTTAGTATTATTTTACATGAAGGGGTTGTTTAAATTATAACTTTCACTGTTATGCCTACCCCCGCACAACTCACAGTGTACCTCTGAAACCACATTGATATTCATTCGTACTATTTTTTCGTTTAAGGCATGAATTTCTTATTGAAGAGCTATTATTTAGTTAGATTCATTTACTTTTACAGATTCCTTTTTCAGCCTTTCAGAAGGCCATTGGTATGCATTATTGGTCATTTCTTCCAAGAGGTCGTAAGCTTCATCTTGGGTTTTTCCACTAATGGAACCACCGGTGGCTGCATCAATGAGTGTCATTGTTGGAGCATTCAAACCATTATAAAAGGTTTACACTTGCATCCATAGAGGGAACCCATGATGTGGGCAACACCTGAGG
Organism: Gastrodia elata; assembly: GCA_016760335.1. Lineage (NCBI taxonomy): Eukaryota > Viridiplantae > Streptophyta > Magnoliopsida > Asparagales > Orchidaceae > Gastrodia > Gastrodia elata. The sequence goes on from CM028673.1 coordinate 17,029,858, forward strand.
TACTCCTTAAAGCGATCCCACCCATCATACAGAGTCTCACCTTCCAACTGAGTGAAGTTGGAGAGCTCAATCATCAACCGTACGGTTTTAGCCGGAGGGAAGTATTTGGCTAAGAATTTCGTAGCCAAGTTGTTTCAAGTCCAGATAGAATCACTCGGTAAAGAGCTGAGCCAACTCGTGGCTCTATCTCTCAGAGAGAAAGGAAAAAGCCGCAATTTAACTGTGTCCTCGGAGACACCGTTAAATCTGAAGGTATCACATATTTTAAGGAAAATTGAAATATGTGAGTTAGGATCTTCAGTGGCTAATCCTTCAATCTGATTATTTTGCACTATACTCAGTATTGAAGGTTTGATTTCAAAGTTGTGGGCTTCAATATTTGGCCTTACAATTGCATGGGGGATTCCCCTAATAGTGGGTAGTGCATAGTCTCTAAGTACTCTTCCCCTAGGCTCTTCTAAATTTTATATGCAATTATCCATAATGACTTGTTGGTTTGATAAGTTTCATTCTCGCCTAGCTTGTAAGTATGTTCTATCTATTTTGGGATCAAAAAGATATTCAGTACAAACTCTTTTACTCATACAACTAACAATATGGCTTATCGAGAATGACTTAGCAATATAGATCAAACAGTTTTGCAAAAATAAAATAACTAAAAGCTAAAATATTAGCTTTGATAATTACAAAAAATATAAAACTACTAATATATGCAATTAAATGCTTAAATCGCTAGTTACTTATAGATTGTTCTTAATTCAAATCAAGTACCAATTCCCCGGCAACGGCGCGAAAAACTTGACAAACTGTAAATATACATCTGCGCTCACACGCAAGTGTACGTGGTCTGAAGTAATAAGTGGAAAGTGTTAATTTTTGAGAACTTATTGATCCTCGGAGAATTGGTTGATTTGGTACTAAGGTGTATCTATTCTCACTAATGTTTAAGCTACAATGTATTTGGATGAGTTGGTCTAAAAATTAGCACAATAATCACTAAGTAAAAAGAGCAAGATGAGAGAAAGATGAGAGTTGGGACCATCCCACATACCATGATATAACAATTATGTATATTAATTTCTCAAGTTTTATCATTCATTTTAATTAAAATCAAGTGCACATTATTTTCCTTGAGTTTAACTCAAGGTCTTATAAGTTCAAATCTCGTGCACAAAATGAACTCACATTCAGTTCTACTTCGGCACAAAGATTCTTGTAAGATTCTTTGGATTTAAATTTTAATCTTATTCTCTTGATCAGTGAGAGCTTGATTATTAAATCTTAGGATTTTACAAGCATTGATTTCCACTACGAGCATCACTCGCATCTCACATAGTTGAGATGCGGGATTCATATGTTGGGCTCAACGACTATGTCACTTAGTTCATGAGCACTCAACACTTCTTTCTTCTACCTCAATTATGTTGAGCTAAGGAGCTCATTTAGTGGGTCTTAGCATCACTTGCATCAACACTTTGGTTGAGTTTAAATTGAGGTGCATTAAGCTCAAGAACTTTGTCACATAGTTTTCCAAGCTTTCATGCACTCAAAACCTAGCATCCAACCTAAGGTGAGCTAAGGAGCACAAGATGATTAGTTCTTGAACCTTTTTTATTCTTTACTCTTATTCCACATTCAAGACTAAATTAGATAAAATATTTCTTAGCAAGACATTAAGATCACAAAATAAATTATGCTTGAGGAAAAACATTTATACATGAATATTACATCATGCACACGGGACTTCACCCCAACCCTCCCCAAGGGAGTTTAACTACTCATTACAAAAGAAAAGAAGAAAAATACATACATGGATAAAAACCCTTTCATGATCAACTAAAAAGAAAATACAAGAATATAGTTTAGAAGATACTAGGAACGCTCCTTTGGAAGTTCTCTGGAATCCTTCTTCTCCTTCTCAATGTTCCCTTCTTATGTCGCTAGTGCTACCTTCTTCCTTCTCCTCTAAAGCAAGAGCTTGCTTTGCCACCCTTGGGGAGTTCTTCTCTTCCTTGGCACTCCTCCTTATTTAATGGATTTTTGGCTAAAATTGTGAACCCTCCTCAAATCAAGAGGAGGGGTATTTATAGGAGAGGGGCAATGTAACAACCCAAGTTGTTACCTTAGTCAATTATGACTAATTTTAGTCTTAGTTTTGATCCTAAGTGCTAATTAAGTCAATATGAGTCAACATCTAAGACCCAGATCAAATTAGGAGTCGATTGGATCAAATCCTGATTTTTGAAAAATCCAGAAACCCTAGAATTTGACCCATTCAAATTGACCACCGATCGAAAACAGACTTCACCATCGCGCTCATTGACCCCAAATTAGCTAGGGGTGAAGTTTTCATGTCAATCGGGAGTCGTTGAAATTTCGACGAATATTTAAATAATATTTAAATACCCCGAAAAATTGAGAAAATAAAATACTTGTCGGATCAAAAATTCGATCACGCCGTTGCATTCCTCACCCCTCGATTAGCTAGGGGTGATTTATTGGAATTTTTGAAATGCATTATCAACTTAATTTTTAATTTATAAAATCAGTATAAAATGAATTAAATAATAATATATATTTAAGTAATTAACGAATTCCATCCGTTTCTTCACGTCGTCGAGCCTGACCGTTAGGGTCTAACGGTTTCCTCGAACCATCCGATCGTGAGATCGGACGGTCGAGATTTCATCTCTCCCGAACGTATGAGGGTGCCCTACGTGGCGCACGTCCGTTCGCTCGGACCACCGCTGCCGCCCAGCAACCTCACGAGCTCCGTCGAACCCTCGCATATCTTCTACGAGGTCGGTATCCACTAGGTTTTGGACAAGCAAGCGACTGGGAGCCCGGATCTCGCCGAACTCAGCCGACCTTCCGCAAGCCCTAATCGATCAGGTACCCCTCCTCCAAACTCTGTATCACTCTTAAATCATTCAATGGTTAGTATTTTGGGTGTCAATGATTGTTTGGGATCCTCCTGTTTTCGATCGAGCCCTCGCCGCTCGATCGGGGTACGCCAACTAACCCTAGTGGCTCGCGTGGGAGACGAATCGTCATCCGGGTCGGACCATTCACGTCGGGCCCGACTCTCCAACCCGCTCCCTAGTCTTCGGGCCAGCGCTGCGGAAGCTCGCCCGACCCGCGAAGTACTCGGGCGGGCCGAAGCCGGGTCGCACGCGTCTCATCCGCGGCTGCGCCTGCGGGCCCCGCCGTCTGCCCAGCAAACATCAGGGGGTCCCACGCGTGGCTCCGCAGCCTCTCAAGGCTCGCCACGCGTCCGTGGAGGGTCCCGCCGCCTTTAATTTCTGCCAAAGTAATAATTATTTATACATTTATAAAATATAGTTGATGTAACGTGAATTTAATTATATGTATACACAGATTCGTATAAACAGAAATAATGCAAGCATAGCCCCATACTTATACTTCGGTAATACTCATTAATTAACGACTACGAATCAGCAAACATATATATGTACAACTATATATATATATATATATATAAAAGCATTAGAGGTCAGTTGATAATTAAGTAAAAGATTAAGTGAGAATAATAAAAATAGCAGATATTAAGAGATAAATAATTGACTCAGTTATCATTAACTCATGTGCTCATCCTTCATTTATCTTTCATCCGATTCGTATATATATATATATATATTTATATTTATATACTTAGTCAGAGACCGCGTGCTTAAGCTAATAAATTAATTAAGGGTGATAAATAACGGAGTAAGTAAATGTAATAAATTGATTTATACTATGCAGTAGAATCTTATACTTAATATTATTATACATACTTGATGCATAGACTTTGTCACACAAATAGAAACATTAATCAAATCACTGATTGAGCTAATTAAATCTAGTTAACATAACTAATAATTAACCTGTACAAAAGATTAACAAAATATAAATATTATAAATATAATAATAATTATATAATCATTCTATATATATACTTAAATAACTAGATGTATTATATGTATATATAATAATTATATGATACATATGAAAAGATATATTTTATTTAGAAATTAATTTAAATTGAATAAATGAATAGTAAATTAATACAAATTGTATTTTTGAATAGTATAATTTAAAAGTTTAATAACTTTTTGTAAAATGATCCAAACATAGCAAATATAGGTCTTAAAATACTCAGGAGAACAGCCCCATCACCTCAGTAGTATTAGTTTTTTTAGTTGGACAACATGATAAAAGGTCAACTCCATAATTTAGAGTTGACTTTAGTGAAAAATGGCCAAATTACCCTTAGAATTCAAATGACTATAACTAGGTCAATTTAACTCCGAATTTAAAAATTTAAGATGCTAATTAACCTAGAATTTCAATATCATCAACATACTAAAATAATATTTAGGATTTGAATCCTAGAAATTCAAGTAAATGACTAAATTATCCCTGACCTCATTTTGGTCATAACTTGACTGTTTGGAGTCCAATTTGGACGTACTTACTGTCTATCTTCAAGTTAGACAGTAAGGAATCAGTTGGGACTAGAGAATCCAATTCTGACCTGAAAATCAAAGGTTGACTTTTTGACCCTTAAAGTAGAGGCAAAATAGTCATTTTGCCCTAAGATTGGATTAAGTACACTTAACCTCTAATTAATATTCCAAAACATTAAAACTAATGTTATAATCATGTTAGTGACATTTAAGTGAGCGAGATCAACCCTTAGATCAGATTCCAGGATTCTTCTAAGTCTTAAGCACTACACCTTAATGACCTTTCTTGAGACTAGGAATAGATCATAGGTTAGAGTTCATTCATTGGGTAAATGGGTTACTCAATAGGTGAAACCTTGTTTTTAATAGTTTTTAGACTTTTATTTTATTTTACAACCTATTTTGATTATTTTGTCTTTTAATCTTAGATTTAAAATAGGAGATTCATTCTATTAAGTTTGATTACTTAATAAGGATTAGCCTTAACTAGTAGATCACTTATAATATGAAACTATAACTTAGATCTTATCCTTTTTGGATTATGTGATTAAACCTAAATTTCATAGTATTTAATCTATAATCTATAGGGTTGGAAGATCTTGATCAGATCTTAGTTAGAACTTCTAAATTCACAAAACTAGGACGTATGATTCATTTATTTAACTCATAGTCGTCTATCTGATTGATCTAGATTAGAACCTGATCAGTTCTAATCCTTTTTAACTTATAAGGACGAATTTCCAAGTTATACTCGATAGTAGGAAAATGGTGATCCTGAACTTGTGTAACTTGGAATAGTTATAATAGTTAAGTAGAAAACAAATAATATCACTATATTTAGTAGAGTCCCTTGCTTCTTTTTGATACTTTATTGCTAAGCATTCATTATATTTTTGTGCTATATTTCCTTGAGCATATCATATAAGACATTTGATACATGAATAAAATATTAAGAAAATATGGAGACTCCTTAGATTCCTTGTGAAAATATTAATATAATTAATGAGAAGATAATGATTTGATGTATTTGAGCTGCCTCTCAGTGTTCTTTTGATCATACCAATTGTTGCCCTAGCCATATCATACTAGAAACCGTCCTGGCCGTACTGGTGCTAGGATCTTTCGAGTATGACTGTTGGTGACCTAACCGTATCGTGCTAGGAACCGTCCTAGTCGTACTGTGTTAGGGTCTTCTATGTTGACTGTTGTTGCCTTAGTCGTATCGTGCTAGGAACCGCCCTAGCCGTACTGGTTCTAAGATCTTCAGCCCTTTTTGGTGAGCTAAAGTAGCTCTCTTCTGTATGGCAGATTGTACATGTATGGTTTTATATGTAGTTGATGTTGTTTACTTTTCAATATTTTTATTCAGTCAGCTATTTCATTGTACTGCTTTTATATATATTTAGGATGTTAGAATCTTGCTGCTATTTATATGTACCACTGCTGAGTTATTTATTTTAATTGTCATATCTCGTTTGATCACCAACATGTTTAGGATGTAGAATTTTTCTTGCAGTACTTGTTAGGTTATGTATATTTATATGCCCCACCTTACTTAGCTTGTATATGAGGCATGTCTCAGCCTCTTTCCTTTTCTTTGCTTAAGTTATAAATGATGATTTATAGCTTTTCCTTTCTTTTGTATTGCTTACTGCTCCTTTATACGCATTATTGCTTAGAAGTAGTAAAATGGTGATATTATATAACAAATATAAAAAATTTATCAGCTTAAAATGTACTTAGACAATTGTCTAACCAAATTTTTCTTTTCTTTGGCTGGGGCCCTACATTGTGAAACTGACAATGGCAGACTCCTTTCAGTTAGGCAAGCAGGAGTTAGGTGTGGAGCCTTACCCAGAGGAGGAGCCCGTGGAAGAAGCTGCCGTTTAGTTCCCTTATACTTTCGAGTGAGGATGAGTGGTTTACACTCTATCTTATTTAAACTTTTTAAATAATATAATAATACATGTACTATTGACTGTGTATTTGGATTGTATGCTTATATTCTAAGTTCTATTTCTACTATTCATACTGTGATGCTTGGATGTTTCTCAGTTTTAAATCGCTTTCGCACTCTGTATGTTTACTTAAATAGTGACTGAATGCTTGATTCTATACTTACTCCTTCCCTTATTAAGTGGATTGTGGAATTCTTCCTAATCCAATTATAAGTGAAGGGTTAGCTAGAGTGACACGCCACCCCTTAGCTTAACCCTTGTGGGTTAAGGGGTGGGGCGCCACAGGCTGCCTTCTTCTTCTTCATTTCAAAACTAGTATTTCTATTTAAAATTCTGAACTCATGATGGCAAAATCCTCCATTGATGGTGAGGTGACAAATATCTTCATTTGTTTACTCAAAATATCACCTCAAGACCTTCTTTTTCAAATAAAACGTAGCAGCTGCAGGGAATGATGGTTGGGGACAAAGTGCAGGATAGAGGTCATATCCCCAGACGCATTAAATGTTGTCTGGAAAAAAATTATGGCGGGCCGCTCTACGGCGTGCAATGGTCCTTAGCAAATTCGTCAAGTCCCCCGCTGCCGTGTGCTACCGTGTTTGAGCATTGGAAGATGTCCCGCTGCAGCGGGTCATTTTGCAAATCTACTGTTCAATTACTTCACTTTTCATTTTTTTTAAAGTAAAAATATTTCTATTGCAGACCGCTGCAGTGCGCTGTAGCGGTTTGTTTTGCAAAAAAATATTGTTCAATTAATCAACTTTCCCCGTTTTATAAAGTTGGAAATATTTCTGCTGCAGACCGCTGCAGTGCGCGACCACGCGCTGTAGCGGCTCATTTTGCAAAAAAAATACTGTTCAATTAATCGATTTCCCCGTTTTATAAAGTTGGAAATATTTTCGCTGCAGACCGCTGCAGCGCGCGACTGCGCGCTGTAGCAGCTCATTATGCAAAAGACATTGTTTTATTAGTGAGCATCGTATTTATAAAGTTTAAATAATTCCGCAGCAGCCCGCTGCGGCGCGCTGTAGCGGATTCCTTTAACAAATTTTGAAATTTATTTAGATATGCATCAGAACTCCTTTGGATGCTATTTTCCTGAAAAAGATAAAAAATATTGATTTAGGAGCAGCTTAAAAGATCTTAAGTGAATGAAATATTCCTTTATTTTAGATATAATTTATGGATTCATCAAACATACATCTTATATAATACATAATTGAAATAAGAATATATAAAGTGATGAATTTAATTATTATAAATTGAAGTGCAATGAATACAATTAGAATGAAAAGCTAAAGATCATTCTCTTCTAAATAAAATAACAACTAAAGTTAAGCAGTCGTAATAGGATCATCCTCTTGCTCCTGCTCCTCACCTATTGCAGATTACTCAAAAAGCTTTAGATCTGACATATTAATTTTTACATACCAGAGTCCCAGCCAAGAAAATTAAGAGATTTTGTGTTAGATAAAATTGTCTAAGTACATTTTAAATCGATAAATTATTACTGAAATTTTAGATATCATAATTTATCCTAGGCAATATAGGAGCATCAAGCATTCAAATGAGCAGGAAAACTATAAAAGTATTTATAACTTAAACAAAAAAATTGAGGTAAATAAAGCCACATACCTCTAAGTCCAACTATTGCAAGAAAATTAAGCATATGTATATAAACTAATACAGTACAAAAAAAAATTCCTAACATACTCAATATACTAATAAAAATACTGAAATATGTATAACATAGCTGAAACTATCATCCTAACATGTGTATATAAATAAAGCCAGAAAATCTGTTGAAAAACATACAAACACAAAAGATGCTAAAAAAGTAACTATACATTTAATTGTGCTGAACGATAAGTAATCAGAACTGTAATCCTCATTATTTAATTGGACGTGTGCATAGACTAGCATGTCATAACAATAACTAGCTAAACATAGTCACTGAATAGAAAGTCTCACATTATCAAATAATATTTATGATATAATTATTATAATTTTATTTTGATTATTTTTATTAAAATTTAAAAGAGAACAAAAATAATAAATAAATAAATTTCTTCTCTCGTGCTCCCTCTCCCACTCTTACCAACGGCAGAAAGGGGGGGGGTGGGGTTCGTCGACGTCGCAAAGGGAAGAGCGGTCGTCGGTGCTAGGCTCGAGGAGGTGGCAACAGAGAAGGAGGGAGGAGACTGTGGTTTGGGTTGGGTGTGTAGAAACAAGGAGTAGGGGTCCTATTTATAAATTAGAGGCGGCCGATCATGGTGATCGGGCATCGATTAGGCACTGTGCACATCACGGCACGTCACCCTGTGCATGCCCTAGGGCACTACGGGGAAGGAGTGGACGAGCATAGGGGGAGAGAGAAAAGAAAAAAATTAAATAAATTCTTCTCATTTTTTTATCATTTGATATCTAAAATTAACGAAACATGACCCGAGGTACATTTCGATGAGATGAACACACACAGTAAATTTTTTAGATTTGGAGCTATATTTTATTTTATATTAATTTTTAATCAAAAATTATTTACGTTTAATCCAGAGCTCCGAATTTGATGAAAATTTTTGTGTAGCATATTCATAATATTTTTAATCCATCGAGATTAAAATCACTTAATTTAGAATTTTATTTAATTTTCTCAATTTTTTGAATTTTAAATATTCAGTAATCAATTCAAAATTATTTGTTATCCAAATTGCGCTCAAACATATGCATTACGATCACAAAAATATACTTTTCATAATGATATTTTTGGTTTAAACTTAATTTGAAATTGTCGAAATCTTAATTTTTGAGTCGGGTTCAGTTCTAATTATGCTAATAATGACTTGAGTGTGATACCTATTTAGATTAATTTTAAAGAGAAATTAATTATTCAGAAATTAATTTTAAAGAGAAATACTATTTAGACATTGATATCTAAAAAAAATATTAATTGTCTAATAATAAAAAGTGAAGCATTTCTTAAAAGTAAGTCCAAATATTTATCTCAGCATAAAATATTAAAAATAAGTAGTGATATTTTGAATTTATTTCATTTTCATTTAAGGTAGAAAAAAAAACAATTTTTTGATTCGACTAACATTTATTTTTATACGCATGCTTTTTCCATATCAAAATAAATAAATAAAAGTAAGATATAGATTTTTGAAAACTAATTTAAATTTTATACTTTTCGCATAAAAAAATTAAATACGCTATAAGAAAAATAAAATAAAAAATAAAAATGGAAACCCAACGCCAACGCCAACGCCAACGCCACAGGACCACGAACAAAGAAGAAAACAAACCTACACGGACGGACCTCTCCCCTGCGCTTAAAACCGTCCAAGCAAAGCCGGAAAACAGCAAAGCCATGAGCTCACAATCCCCGCAGAGGCTTCAGAAACAGCACACACCTTCCGCGCGAATCTCCTCCATCCTGGATGCATCCAACAGCGCCCAAAATCTAACTCTGAGCGCCGCCCTCAATCCCCTAAAATCAGACTCTAAGTTCATTAGCTGCTACCTCAGCGGTAGCGCGCTTCTGCTGGACGCCTGCGTCAGCGTTCAGCTGAGGCTGGCCAGCATTCGCCAGCGCCTCGGATCGATTCCCGCCGGACTTAGCTTCCTGGAGGCGGAGCACGAGCCCAGCAGAGACGCCCTGCGGCAAGGGGCGAAAACGCTCAAGTCTAGCCGCTTGGGAGACAGGCAGCACTGCAGCAAGATGGAGAAGAGGGTGTCCAGAATCAAAGCCTTTGACAAGAAGTTGGAGGAAGAAGGGGACGGCGCCTCTCGGGAAGTCGGCGAGGCGCTGAACGGGGCCTGGGCGGCGGCCGCTCTTGCGGTCAGAATGCTCTGCGAGGCGCTGACTACTCCTGAGGCTGAGCCTTGGGCGGGGCTGTTGGAAGAGCGGAGGAAGAGAATTGAAGAGGAGAGCGGTTCGATGGAAGAGTTGGCGGGAGCGGAATCAGCGATTGGGGCCATGATTAAGCTGGTTTCGGCGTGGAGGAAAGGCGGCGGCAGCAGGCTGAGGCGGATGGCGGTGAAAACGGTGGCCAGGGAGCTTCGCAGGAGGAAGGAGGAGTTGGAAAAGGCGCTGCCGTCGCTGGAGGAGAGAATCGAAGAGCTTTGCCGGCTTATCGTTGCGCTCAGGGTTCAGCTGGAGGGGATGCTCCAACAGAACCAGGACGGTGATGCCGATGGAATTAAGATCAGCCCGTCGACCGCGTGGATGATACACAATTTGGGACTCGAATGCCAGTCTCTGCGTTTCTCTTAAACTCATAAATTTTCATTTTTATTTTTTTATTTAATCATGACTCATAAATTCAAAGAAAAATGTTATCTATCTCTCCATTTAATTTTTATTAAGAGAAATGCTATTTGGCTGTTTGATGTGATATTCAAAAAAATTTACTCAATAATATTTGAACATGATTTCAATACAAATATTAAAAATAATATTTATATTATTTTAATGAAATAAAAAAAAATTAATAAAATATACTAAAATCCTATTGGTTTAAACTTTTTGAGTGCCACATCAACAAAATAGCCGTATTCTTTTATTAAATATATATATTTTAACTTATCTTATAAAAGCAAAATTATATTTAATACTAAATATTTTTATGAGACAAAAAAATTATTATTTATTTTATGAGCTTCATTTCAAACTATATATCTATAAATTTTGGGATTAATTTTAATAAAAAATAATTACAGGTTTACAATTATGATCCAAGAGAAATATTTAACAATAATAATATATTAATACACAACTAAACATAAAAATAGCAGATGTAAGCAAATAAATAAAATCTAAATAGTGAATGTTTTGTAGTTTAATAGTTATGACTTAAGATTTATTATTTAAGTTTTTGAGTTTAATTTTTATAGATAACATATTTATTTTATATTTTAAACTCATCCACTTAAAAATAATAATAGTACAAATCATTGATATAAAATTAAACTCCTATGAATTTTTTATAATTGTTTATTTATATATCTAGTATCTACAAATGAAGTTGAAAATAAATATGTTGCCAATTTTATTTATTTAATTTCTAGTCATATTTACAGAAATAAAATAACAAAAACTTTAAATAATAATATTTTTGTTAATGCAATATAGTTTTTATAAATTATATATAATTTTAATAGTTCTTTAGTATTTTAAATTTTCACTTTAAATCTTTCGCATAATAGTGCCAAAACCCATTCCGCTCGTAACTTTTTCTCTCCTCTGACTCTCAGCTCCCGAGCGATTTTCAGGCAACTTGAAAGGTGGAAAACCCTAGTGAGCAAATTTTGCGATTTTCCCCTCATTTTTCCATCTTTTTCGCTCAAATATTTTTGTTTTTCTTCATCTAGCAAGGATCTACACTTTAGTTCTTGTTAGATCTTTAGCATTTTGGTGGATTGCTCAAAAGTTCTTTCATGCGATTTTTTGGGTTTTTCTGTTCAATTTATTTTTCCTTTTTCTCTGTGATATGAGTTATTCCTACCTACCCTTCTTCCTTCTTTAAAAGATAAGACTGATACTTATTTATTTCAAAATGAGATTCTTTGTTTGAAAAATAGAAATTGTGATAATTTATCAAATTCTATTGGAATAGAGAAAACTGTTATGGTCCAATTTGATGAAGAGAATATTGATCATGTACTTTCTAAAGAAGTAGATGATGATATTTTTTTGAATAATAATTCTAATTTTATTAGAAGGTATTCTTATGATAATTTACAAAATTATGGAGGGGAAGGATTCACTATGATCAGTTATAAAAAGAAAAACAAACATTTAACTAAGAATCAAGGGAGAATAATAAGATCAAAAGCTCAACATCTTAGATTATCATCTCAATGATCAAGTTTTTTATTTGGAATGTTAAAGGGATTGCAAACCCCATTGCTTGCAATAAACTTCATAGACTTGTTATTAATAAAAATATTGATATTTAATTATTTTGGAATATTTTGTTGATGTTAACAAAAACTCTTTTTATTTAAAAAGGTTTGGTTTCCAAAAAAAAAATATAATTGCTTTGGAAAAGTATGGTATTTTATTAAAGATGGTATTCAATGTGATGTTATTAATGATGATAACCAATTCCTTACTTTATATATTAGATTCAATTATTTCAATGCTTTTTGCACTTTTGTTTATGCTAGTTGTTCGTAAATTGATAGAAGATTTCTTTGGAATAATTTGCATTTATTTTCTCAAAATATAAATATTCCTTGGTTAATTGGCGGTGATTTCAATGTGGTTAGTAATAATTTAGAAAAAAAAGAGTCCAAATCTTCCTAAATTAGGGGCTATGGATGATTTTAATAATTTTATCTTTGACTATGGTTTAATTGATGCTGGCTATAGTGATCCTATCTTCACTTGGACCAATGGTAGAGTTTGAGAAAGATTAGACAAAGATTTTAATTTCTAATAATTGCTTAGATCATTATTCTTGCTCTAAAGTTTCCCATCTTCCTAGATGCACTTCTGATCATGCCCCTATTTTATTTGAAATTAATTAACTTAATAAAATCAGATCCAATCATTTTAAATTTCAAAACATGTGGTGTATTCACATAAATTTTAAGGCTATTGTGGCTACCTATTGGAATTCTCTTAGTGATGGAAATAACCTAATTAAGTTTTCAAAAAAATTAAAAAATGTTAAGAATATGTTGATTCAATGGAATAAAGAAGTTTTTGGTAACATTCATGAAAAAATAAATTTGTTTGAAACTGAGGTTAATAAAGCTGAAGAGCTCTATCAATCTTCTAATTCTGAAATTGATAGAATTAAGTGCAAAATATTGAATGCTAATTTATGTCATTCTTATGAAATGGAAGCTATATTTTGGTAACAAAAAATGGGCTTAAAGAGATTAACTTATGGTGAAAGAAACACTAAATTTTTTCATAAGGCTTTAAATCAAAAAAGAAAAAATAACTGGATTAGTAAAATTAAAAAACATGATGTTTGGATTTAAGATCAAGAGAAGATTAAGAATTCAGCTATTGATTTCTTTAAGAATAATTTTGATTTTAGTTATTTTAATATAAATGACTTTAATGTAAACCTATTTTCCAAAGTCATTGAAGATGATGAAAATAATTTTTTAACTTCAATACCTACTATAATTGAAATTAGAAATGCTATTTTTGAAATGAATGATGATAAGGCCCTTGTTATTGATGATTTTACTACTTGTTTTTATAAGAATTGCTGGTCTATCATTTTTGATGATTTATGCAAAGCTATTAGTGATTTTTTCAAATGTTTTTATCTTCCTAAATGTTTTTCTACATCAGCCATTATTCTTATTCCTAAAATTATTACACTTAGCACTTAGAGTGATTTCAGATTTATTAGTTTATGTAATGTGTTCAATAAAATCATCTCTAGAATAATTGTTAATAAATTAGCTGGAATTCTTCCAAGAATTCTTAGGCCTAAACAAAGTGGTTTCATTAAAGGAAGATTTATAACGAATAATGTTTTGATGGCCCAAGAACTTATGCAAGATATTAACAGAAAAATTAAAAGAGAAAATTTAACTGCAAAATTTGACATCTCTAAAGCTTATGATTTAATACAATGGGATTTTATTCTTAAAGTTTTAAAGTGTTTAGGTTTTTCTAATACTTTTGTGGATATAATTTATATAAGTGTTTGTAACTATTGGGTTTCCATTATTATCAATGAGGAAAATTCTAGTTTTTTAAATCTCATAAAGGCATTAAACAAGGAGACCTTTTGTCTCATATTCTTTTTGTAATTGCGGCTAAATAATCTTAATAGCAAATATCCTTCCATGTATTATAATAAAAAAACTGATATGCACATAACTTATCTAGCATTTGCTAATGATTTTCTTATTTTCTTGAATGTTAACAAATTTGCTTTGAGAAAATTTTTATTATTGCTTAACCATTTTAAAGAAGTCTCTGGCCTTTGAATTAATAAAACTAAGTGCAGCATCATTGGTTTTAAGAATATTTTGGTGGGAAGATATACTTATATTTCTAATATTACTAGTTTCTCAAAAAAAGATATGCCCCTTAATTATTTAGGGGTGCCTATCCTTAAAAGTACTAACAAAATTTGCTATTATGATTCTATTTTGACCTGTTTAAGAGAAAAATTGAATGATTGGATGAATAAAGTTCTTTCTTCTGGGAGTAGAATTACTCTTATAAAAAATGTTCTTTCTTCAATCCCAATTTACATTTTGCAAATGTTGAACTCCCCGAAAAGGGTATTAAAAAGAATAGAATTACTTTTTAATAAATTTTTATGGGGAACAGTGGAAAAGAAAAATAAAATTTATTGGTTCAAATGAAAAGAAGTTTATTTTCCTTATGAGGAAGGTGATCTTAATTTTAAGAGCCTTCAAGATATTATTTTGGTTTTTTGCAAAATTATGATGGATGTATAGAGAGTAAACAAGCCTTTGGGCAAAGTTTATAAAAAGAAAATATTGCAATAATGTTTATCCTTTAAATATTGACTTGAAAACAACTGATTCTAATCTTTGGAAAAGATTGCTCAATTCTAGAAATTTTGTGGAAGATCATATTGTTTGGGGCATTGCTAATGGTAAAGTTTCTTTTTGGTATGATATTTGATTTGGTGATAAATCTCTTTCCATTAGGCATCCTGAATTAACTTTTTCTTCAGCTACAGTCATGAACTTTGATGAATCCATAGATTATATCTAAATAAAGGGAAAAATTCATCTATTTAAGATTTTTATGCTGCTTCTAAATTATTTTTTTCTATCTTTTTCAGGGAAATGGAATCCAAAGGAGTTCTAAGGCATTTCTGCAGAGTTTTTAAAATTTATTAAAGAAAACCGCTGCCGCGCGCTACCGTGCGCCGCAGCGGGCTGCAGCGGAAATATCTAAACTATAAGAAAATTAATCGCAACTAATTGAACAGTACTTTTCACAAAATGACCCGCTACACCGCGCGGTCGCGCGCTGCAGCGGTCTGCAGCTGAAATATTTATAATATTATAAAACGGGGGCTCAACTAATTGAATAGTGATTTTCGCGGAATGACCCGCTATAGCACGCGGTAGCACGCTGCAGCGGTTTGCAGCGGAAATATTCATAACTTTATAAAACTAGGGCTCAACTAATTGAACAGTGATTTTCGCGGAATGACCCGCTACAGCACGCGGTAGCGGTCTGCAGCAGAAATATTCATAATTTTATAAAACGGGGGCTCAACTAATTGAACAGTGATTTTTGTGAAATAACCTGCTACAATGCGCAGTCGAGCGCTGCAGCGGGACATCTTCAAAAGCTCAAACGCGGTAGCGCGCGGCAGCGTGGGAATTGGCGAATGTGTGAAGGATCATTGCACGCCGCAGCGTGCCACGGCGCGCTCCAGCGCGCTGCAGCGGCCCGCCGCAATTTTTTCTCAAACAAGCATTAAATGCGGCTGGGGACATGACCTCTATCCTGCATTTTGTCCCCAGCCATCATTCCCTGCTACAGCCCATTTTATTTGAAAAAGGAAGCTTTGAGGTGATGTTTTGGATAAACAATTGAAGATTATTGTCACCTCACCATAAATGGAGGTTATTGTCATGATGAATTCAAATTTTTATATGAAAAAGCTGGTTTGAAATGAAGAAGAAGATGGCAGCCCCCCTTCCTATAAATACCCCTCCTCCTCTTGACTAGAGGAGGGTTCACAATATAAGCCAAATTCCACTAAGTAAGGAGGAGAGCCAAGGAAAAAGAGGAACTCCTCAAGGGTGGCAAAGCAAGCTCTTACTTTGGAGAAAGAGGAAGAAGGCAGCATTTGAGACCTAAGGAGGAACATTGAGAAGGAGATGAAAGATTCCGGAGAACTTCTACGGAGTGTTCCTAGTATCTTCTAAACTCATTATTATATTTCTTTTTAGTTAACCATGAAAGGGTCTTTATCTATGTATGTGTTTTTCTTCTTTTCTTATGCAATGAGTATCTAAACTCCCTTGGGGAGGGTTGGAGGTGAAATCCCATTTGCATGATGTAATATTAATATATGAATATTTTCCCTCAAGCATAATTTGTTTGTGATTTTAATACCTTACTAAGAATTTTTTGTCTAATTAGTTTTGAATGTGATTATGAGAAACGAACTAACTCCAAGAACTAATTGTCTTGTGCTCCTTAGCTCACCTTAGGATGGATGCTAGATTATGAGTGCATGAAGGCTTGGAACTATATGAGAAAGTTCATAAGCTCAATGCACCTCAATCTTAGCTCAACTAAAGAGTTGATGCAAGTGATGCTAAGATCCACTAAATGAGCTCCTTAGCTCAACATAATTGAGGTAGAGGAAGGAAGTGTTGAGTGCTCATAAACTAAGTGACATAGTCGTTGAGCCCAACATGTGAATCCATCATCTCAACTATGTATGATGTGAGTGATGCTCGTAGTGGAAATAAATGCTTGTAAGATCTTAAGATTTAAAAATCAAGCTCTCCTTGATCAAGAGAATAAGATTAAACTTAAATCCCAAGAATCTTACAAGAATCTTTGTGCTAAAATAGAATCGAATGTGAGTACATTTTGTCCATGAGATTTGAACTTGTAAGATCTTGAGCTAGACTCAAGGACAACAATGTGCACTTGATTTTTAATTAAATTAAATGATAAAGCTTGAGGAACCAATCTACATGAATATTACGTCATGGCATGTGGGATGGCCCCAACTCTTCTCTTTCTTAAATCTTGCTATTTTTACTTAGTGAATATTTGTGCTAATTTTAGACCACTCATCCAATACATATTATAGCTTAAATATTAGTGAAAATAGATACACCTTAGTGCCAAATCAACCAATTCTCTGAGGATCGATAAATTCTCAGAAAATCACACTTTCCACTTATTACTTCAGACCACGTACACTTGCGTCCAAGCGTAGAGGTGTATTTACAATATGTCAAGTTTTTGGCGTCGTTGCCGGGAAATTGGTTTCTAATTTGAATTAAGGACAATCTATAAGTAACTAGCGATTTAAGCATTTGATTGCATACATTAGTAGTTTTAGATTTGTTGTAATTATCAAGCTAATATTTTATATTTCTTTTTGTTATTTTATTTTTGAAAAATCTGTGTGATCTTTAATGGCAAACTCATTTTTGATAAGCCATATTGTAACTTGTATGAGTAAAAGAGTCTGTACTAAATATCTTTTTGATCCCGAAATAGAAAGAACATACTTACAAGCTAGGCGAGAACAAAATTTATCAAACCAACAAGCTGTTATGGATAATTTCACTGAAAATTTAGAAGAGCCTAGGGGTAGAGCACTTAGAAAGTATGCATTACCTACCGTTAGGGGAATCCCCCATGCGATTGTAAGGCCAAATATAGAAGCCCACAATTTTGAAATCAAACCCTCCACACTGAGTATGGGCAAAACAATCAGTTTGGAGAATTAGCCATTAAAGATCCTAACTCACATATTTCAACATTTATTGAAATATGTGATACCTTCAAATTTAACGACGTCTCCGAAGACGCGGTTAAATTGCGGCTATTTCCTTTCTCACTGGGAGATAGAGCCAAGAGTTGACTCAGCTCTCTACCGAGTGATTCTATCCGTACTTGGGATGATTTGACTAAGAAATTCTTAGCCAAATTCTTCCCTCCAGCTAAAACTGCACGGTTGAGAATTGAGATCACCAACTTTACTCAGATGGAAGGTAAGACTCTTTATGATGGGTGGGATCGCTTTAAGGAGTGCCTCAGGTTTTACCCACATCATGGGTTCCCTCTATGGATGCAAGTGCAAATCTTTTACAATGGTTTGAATGCTCAAACGATGACACTCATTGATGCGGCCGCCGGTGGGTCCATTAGTGGAAAAACCCAAGAGGAAGCTTATGACCTGTTGGAAGAAATGGCAAACAACGCATACTAATGGCCTTCTGAAAGGCTAAAAAAGGAATCCATTAAACTAACCGAATCTAATCAAATAACAATTCTTCAATAAGAAATTCATGCCTTGAACGAAAAGATAGAAAGGATGAATGTAAATGTGGTTTCTGAGGTACAATGTGAATTGTGCAGGGGAAGGCACAACAGTGAGAGCTGTAATTTAAACAACTCCTTTGTACAAAACAACACTGAACAAGTCAATTACCTAAGAAACAACAACCAAATAAACAACTCCTACTCCAATACGTACAACCCAGGGTGGAAAAATCACCCAAAATTCTCATGGAGTAATAATAACAACAATGCTAATCAATATGGAGAGAATTCATCTAACCAACAAGGCATGAATTATAATAATAATAACAACAACTACTAACACAATCTAGAAGGGACCTTCAATTCATTTAAGGCCGAAACAACCCAATTCATGTGCCGCACGGATGCCACCATCACACGTCCCTCCCTTAGGAATATTGAGACACAATTGGGGCAAATCTCCAAGCAGCTGAGCTCTCGGCAGCAAGAGGCTTTACCCAGTTCAACGGAAATAAACACAAGGGAATTGGTGAGTGTGATACATTCTAAAAATGTATCAGAAGGAATTAATGATGAGAAAAAGAGAGCAACAAATTTTGAACTAGAGGAAGTGGAAAGATGAAATGGGAATGACTATGAAAAGTTAACCGCACCCAAATGTGAAGATCCTTGGAGGTTGAGCATCCCGTACGTAATAAGAAATGAAGTGTTTATAGATCCTTTGTGCGATCTAGGTGCTTCAGTTAATGTTATGCCCTACCACATCTAAGAACAATTAAAGGTAGAAGGGATAGAATATACCTCGATGATTTTGGAGTTTGCTAATCTTGAATCCCTAACTCCTCTAGGAATGATAAAGAATGTTGCTGTTGAATTAGGGAATTTAATTGTTCCAACTGACTTTGTGGTGTGTGAATGGGATCAATGGAACAAAAATTCAATGATTATTTTTGGAAAACCCTTTTTGATGAGTGTTAAGGCTGTCATAGATGTAAGTTGCGGTATAATGAGCATCAGTGTTAAGGAAAAAATAGAAGTGATTGATCTAAAACCAATCTCTTTAAAAAGAAAGAAATGGAGGATGAAGTAAGAAAAAGGGTTATAGAAGAGAGGTTGTGGGTAGATAATATTCTAGGAGACCTGACGATAGAAGAAAAAAATTATGATAGCTACTCTACTCCTTCCTCTGAAAAGGGGAGCAAGGAAGGAGTGAAAAAGAGAAAAATACGACGTGGAAAAAGAAAGAAAAAAACTCCCCCAAATCTTGAAAATGAAAAATGGATCCTTTAGTTGAGGGTGAAGATGAACTGGTTTGAGCCACCAAGAGGGTTGTGCTCACTCGGACATCTTTAGCTTATGGAAAAGGAAACCCCCGGATCCAACATATTGATCAGTAGTGAGTCTAGCTTAGGATGTAAAATGAAGCACTTATTGGGAGGCAACCAAAAAAAAAAAATTTGCACGACAACGTGCTGTAGCGGAAATTTCACGACAGCGCGCTGCTGCGGGCAAACCGCGCATGATGTGCATCGTGACGGTTCGCGGACCCAATTTCCGCTCCTTGCGCGCTTGACCCCGTGATCGCGCGCTGCAGCGGTTTGCCCAGATTCAGAAAATTTTTCCCTGCCTTGGGAACATGCAGTCAACAAGTCATGATCTTTTAGGTTTCCAAGGCAGTCAAAAGATTATTAGAAAAGCTGCCCCCCCCCCCCCCCTTTCACATGGATCATCACATTTATGGCATGGGGAAGACCATTTGACCATCTTCTCTTTGCCTTGAATATTTGGGCTATAAATAAGGAGGGAATGGGGGGGGGTTATCCTTGCACCTTTCAATTCTCCTATTCTCTCTAAGTTCTTGATCCTCCTAATCCTCATCCCTTTCCATGTCAACCAGGAAGAAGGAAATTGCTCGAAAGAATTTTGAAGCCTCCTCGTCCAAAGGAACTTTCAACACAAAGAGGTTCTCTTCGGCGAAAGCAGAGCACCGCTTCGTTTCCATCACTTCCCAATGGAAGTTGATTCCGGAGAGGAGTTTTAACAACGCCTACCCCATCCCGCATGAGCAAGTCACCCCACAGGGATGGGGAGAGTTTGTGACCAAGAGAGCCCATACATATCCGGCGATCATCTAGGAAGTGTATGTGAATGCGATCGACGTGTCCGGGCAGCGGCTCTTCTACCAGGGTAAGGTGGTCACCCATGGAATTGCTCAAATTGAGTAATTCTATGGGCTTGGGAGGTAAATTCTTGTTCTTACTCTGACCTCTTGGATTCTCGCTTTGACCCCCGTAGTCTTATTGCGGATATTGTCAATGATGACACTGAGTGGGAAGGAGGACTCGCCAACATTCCTCGCTCTGAATTGACAGAGACGAGTAGTGCATGGCTAATCTTCATTTCTAGTTATGTCATGCCCTCGAGTCACTTGACTGAAGTGACCCGTGCCTGAGCACTCCTTATATGCTCGTTGGTTAGGGCGGGCAAAATTCGCATTTCGAGCATAATCTTTGAGCAGCTTTGGAAGGCTCTCAAAGGCCCATGCGCGGCATTGGCCTTCGGGTCTTTAATTTCGGGGTTGTGCGAGACCCAAGGGGTCAAGATACATTCCTCCGACTCCATTGTCCCCCCTAGTTGCGCCCTTAACCCTTCAAACCTAAATGTCCGGGCAAGCGAACGAAAGCTGCCTAAAAAGAGAAGGGGACCGAAAGAGGATGCATCCGCACCTTCCGACTCGCGCCTCACGAACCAACTTTTAGTGCGCCTCCACAATCAGCATGCGGAGCTTAGCAAGGCTCTTGCAACCGATATGGGATTCTTCAAACAGGAGATCGGCCTACAGCGCAAGTTCCAATCTGAATTCCACGAAGCCTTTGGGATGATGTTTGAAGATTGGAGTTTGCAAGGGGGATCGGACGCCTCTGTGTTGCCAAGGCCTCCCATCGGTGCTCCCATTCCGGAGATGCGCTACCCTACTGAGATGGCATATGTAGCGGAGGAAGACGATGACGGGGAAGAGGACAATTAATTATGTTGTATTTGACCTTTTTCATTTTTCTTCTGTATCTTTTATTTTAGTATGTTTTTATTTGGAGATTTCAATTTATGAATTTTCATATTCTTGCATTTTTGAGTTATTTTTAATTGACATATTTTTTTCTGAATTTTTCAAAAGAAATGAAAATCACAGAAAAATAAAAATTAAATGAGATATAAGTAAAACTATGCTTAACAAAAATGATTTAATAAATTATATGCAATATAATGTTGTAATTAAGAAATGAATGGTGGAAAATCTAAATCTCCAAAAATTTAAATAGATGATTGAGGAAGTGTGGGGGAAGGCATAGGACTTAATCTAAAAAATTTTGGCATGGATTCTAAATGGAGTGTGCTAAGCTCCCGTAGGACTTCATGATCATAAAGATGTTAGGGACGAAGAAAAATGTCTCTCCCTAAAGATGAAAAGAATAAAATATTTAAGAAAAATGGGATGATGAAAAATATCTCTCCCAAATGAACAAAATGAGAAAGGATGAAGAAAAATATCTCTCCTTTAAACTTTTTATTTTTGTGATTCATAAGAAGGAGCACATATGACACAACTCTAGGAATCTCTAACCAATTCTTTAGTCTAAATAAGTCCACAATGAATTGTATCCATAACCTAATTTCAAGTATTAAAAATTCAAATATTTGGAGATTTATTGATTAAACCACCTTAGTGCCACAATTAAAAATATTAATATTGCTATATTGTTCATTTCAATTTTTGCCATGCACATATTTTGACTTGTACTTACTTTATATACATTATTGTGACTTTCATCCCTCCAAAATAGAAAAAAATTTATCATTTTGAGCTTACTCGAGGACGAGCAAGAATTTAAGTGTGGGGTGTGATAAATCCATAGATTATATTTAAATAAAGGGGAAAATCCATCTATTTAAGATCTTTATGCTGCTCATAAATCAATTTTTTCTATCTTTTTCAGATAAATTGAATCCAAAGGAGTTATAAGACATTTCTGCAGAGTTTTTAAAATTTATTAAAGAAAACCGCTGCAGTGCGCTGCGGCGCGCGGTCGCGCGCCGCAGCGGGCTACAGCAGAAATATCTAAACTATATGAAAATTAATCGTAACTAATTGAACAGTGCTTTTCGCAAAATGACCCGTTATAGAGCGCGGTCGTGCGCTGCAGCGCTCTGCAGCAGAAATATTCATAAATTTATAAAACGGGGGCCCAACTAATTGAACAGTGATTTTTGTGAAATGACCCGCTATAACGTGCGTTCGCGTGCTGCAGCGGTCTGCAGCGGGACATCTTCAAAAGCTCAAATGCGGTAGCTCACGGCAGTGTGGGAATTGGCGAATGTGCGAAGGATCATTGCATGTCGCAGCGTGCAACGGCGCGCTGCAGCGGCCCGCCGTAATTTTTCCCAGATGAGCATTAAATGCGACTGGGGACATGACCTCTATCCTGCATTTTGTCCCCAGTCATCATTCCCTGCTGCAGCCCATTTTATTTGAAAAAGGAAGCTTTGAGGTGATGTTTTGGGTAAACAATTGAAGATTATTGTCACCTCACCATAAATAGAGGTTATTGTCATGATGAATTCAGATTTTTATATTGAAAAGCTAGTTTGAAATGAAGAAGAAGATGGCAGCCCCCCCCTTCCTATAAATACCCCTCCTCTTGACTAGAGGAGGGTTCACAATATAAGCCAAATTCCACTAAGAAAGGAGGAGAGCAAGGGAAAATAGGAACTCCTCAAGTGTGACAAGGCAAGCTCTTGCTTTGAAGAAGGAGGAAGAAGGCAACATTTGAGACCTAAGGAGGGAACATTGAGAAGGAGAAGAAAGATTCCGGAGAATTTCTACGGAGTGTTCCTAGTATCTTCTAAACTCACTCTTGTATTTTTTTTAGTTGACCATAAAAGAGTCTTTATCTATGTATGTGTTTTCTTTTTTTCTTGTGCAATGAGTAGCTAAACTCCCTTAGAGAGGGTTGGGGGTGAAATCCCATTTGTATAATGTAATATTAATGTATTAATGTTTTCCCTCAAGCATAATTTATTTGTGATTTTAATGCTTTATTAAGAATTTTTTATCTAATTAGTCTTGAATGTGATTATGAGAAAAGAACTAACTCCAAGAACTAATTGTCTTGTGCTCCTTAGCTCACCTTAGGTTGGATGCTAGATTATGAGTGCATGAAGGCTTGGAACTATGTGAGAAAGTTCATAAGCTCAATGCACCTCAACATACTAATATACGTCATAAATATAACAGTATTTCCAGTATGCTGATCACATCACAATACTAAGTATAAAAGTAAAATAACAGAGTGCAGAAGTTAAAGCAAATCATCCAGAGTACATTCATCACAGAGCAGAAGTAAACATTAATCTCAAAAAAGAAAAGTAAAAATATATACAAAATTATTACAAACTATTTTAGAAATGATGCAAAAGTAAAGTTTATATAAGGTACTAAAAGTAGAAACAGTAAAGTAAAAGGTGGAAGATGGTTCCACTAAGGCTCAACATACTCCTCCTAGATCTTATACAAGTCCTCCTGCCATATCTCAGCAAGCTGCTTGGGATCGAGCAAATTGCTGAATCCCAAAAGTACCCCGTGTTAGACAAGAAGTCTAACACATCGCAACTAAACTATGCAGTACTAAAGTAAATGCAGATAGACAGTAAAGTAAAAAAAATGTAGAGAAGCTGTAAAGGCATAGTGTAATTGAAACTATAAAGATTAAACAAAGTAAAATTGGATTGAAATCTGAATACTAAAAGCAAGTGAAAATAACAAATATTCTAAAACTACTATAAAAATGTTGAATGTATCACTATATACCATTGGGGTTATGTATCCAAATATGCCACAACACAGTATGCCACAGATATGCAATAAAACTATCACTGAAATGCTATGAGTTGTACGGTCTAATGTATACATACATCCAGTTGGGAATACAGTTTACTGTGATGATGATGCATTTTGAGATTTCCTAGTCAATGTATGCAATATTCTATAATTTGTAAATCATCACTAATACTCATACATCACCACAAAAATCATTCATTACGCTCATACTCATGCTCATGTTCATGCTTCTATACTACATGTGTTAAATCCATAAATCTGTAAATGCTTGAATACCGATAATGAATTCTAAGTCTCCATTGTGCAGAATCTTGCTAAAAAGATTCTGACTCCTAGTTTCTAGAATGATGATTGGTTAAAGTTGAGAATTTAGTTATAAGTCATCAGATGGGGAGGTGGTATACACATATACATCATATTTCCAAGAACGGTAGTCCTTAACTCTTAGTTTGATTAAGCCACCATAACGAAGAGATCTTCGATATGAGGCATCACCCGATGGTGATTTGTATCTCAAGCTAAGCTATTAAAATACCCAAATCACAATCACACTTAGTGTTCTAAAGAGGGTGGCTAGGATCACATAGTTTACTTGAAGCACGCTTATGGAAGCGATCTTCGATAGGAGGCATCACCCGATGATGAATTTTATTCAAGTAAGCTAATGATCTAAATTCCTTAATCGTAACACTCTTAGAATTGAATGATTTAGTCTAAGTGAGACTATGTCTGACTAAACTCGCAGGATAGAATGCAGACATAATCTATGTTAAGATGAATCAATCAATCATGAATACTACTGGAATAACCCAATACTATGGATATAGCCTACTATACCATCCAACAATTATGGTTTAGCAATTCTATTTATTTAACAAGGATTTATCAAGACTATCAATATATAAGCTAAATGGGTGAGTCTTACACAAAGCTTCAAGAATGTGATCAAAAGATCACTCAATATAGATTCTACCACAAGGAAGAGATTTCGGTCTAAGTGTTTTAGGTAAGTTCTATCACAAGGTATTAAAATTGACTTCAAAAATTAAAAGGATCATCTAAGATTCTACCTCAATAAGTTTGCGAAGATTCTTCCTACCTCAATATATCATCAATTAAGGTCTTTTAAAATATTTCAGATATGAACTTATAGTGAGATACATGAGATCCCACTCTCTCAATTCTGATGCTAACATTCTAGGTTTTACTTATTATTTAGGCTTAGAGTAGTCAGATTAGATGATTAAATCATTTGATCATATTATATTCTAAAATCATGGGGACAAATTAAGAATATTATTAGAGTTAGATCAGTTATTAAATCAATACCATTTTATGCTAATAGTCTTATATAAGAGAAAATCAAGGATCCAAAGCTTAGATTCAAATTACTCAATCATATAGATTTATTATTATCCTTAACCTATCTAATTTAATGGTTTAAGATAAATACTAAATTAGATGCATTATTGGAATAATGTCAATTATGTTATCTTAATATCAAGTCAATTAATTAAGGGTTTGGATCTTGATCAAGTAGATTAGGGCTTAACCCCTACTCTTACCAAATTAAGATTAAGTATTTATTTATAATTCAAGTGTTAAATTAGTGAACTAATAATGTATTATTGGTGGCAATCTCAGACTTAGATCAAGTCTTAATAGCTTGATCAAGGTCTTAGGATTTCTTAAGATTAATTAAGATAATTAAGTTCTCAATTTAAGTTTGTTGAAGTTATCACTTATAAATTGACATGCATAGTTTAAATATAACTATCTCACTATTATAAAGCAAAATAGCAGAAAAGTTCAGAGAGAA
Organism: Gastrodia elata; assembly: GCA_016760335.1. Classification (NCBI taxonomy): domain Eukaryota; kingdom Viridiplantae; phylum Streptophyta; class Magnoliopsida; order Asparagales; family Orchidaceae; genus Gastrodia; species Gastrodia elata. The sequence goes on from CM028673.1 coordinate 17,055,983, forward strand.
AAAAGTAATTAGTGCTAATTAAACCCTAAGCTAATTCAAAAGGATTGGCACTTAATTGTAAATCTAACCATCAGAATTTCATATAACTTGGCACATATGTTCTATTCAATCATACAAATAATCAGAGACTAAGTTTACTATGATCTAATGACTATAAACTCTAATTTTTACTAACCATAATTTTACAAGATTATGACATAAATTAAAATACAGAGATCCAAAAATTTAACTACTTAGCACATTCACCCTACTGATCATAAGGAAACTAATGGCACTCAAATTATGCAATTTAGCTAAGTATATATGCTAATCAACCATAATTAAGATCTACAATAATTAGGCTAAAAAGAAAAATCTAACCATTAAAAGTTAAATATTATTTTATATTCAGATTCCTGATGATTTTTTGATTAATTTGATGTATAATATCATAGGGTTTAGATTAGTGGATTAAAAGTTATCACATTAGTTTAATTTGCATTTTTCCAATTAAATTTCTCTATGATTGGATTAATTGGATTATTTTCCTTAAGAAAAATAAATCCAATTAATCGCATTTAATTAAAACAGGTTCGGCCCGAAACCAAAAGACGCGGGTCGGACGGGGCCCGAGGACCCAGACCGGTCCGACCCACACAGGAGCATCGTCCCCGATCCTTCGTCCCGACGGAAGGACCCGATTAGTGGAACCCTAATCTGCCAATTCCCACTCACCCAGACCACGGCACAACCAACCGATGGTCGCTACAGGTTCACCGTAGCCTGGCGCGTCGATGGGGACCAGAATTCCTCTATGAGGCGGTCTGGATCGACCAGACCTTACTCACCCGAGAGCTCCCCTAATGGAGCTACTGTGGGGAGACAATTCTCCCCACATAGACCATGCCAGACCCAGGGCTCAATCCTTACACCATCAGGGAGGTAAGACGGATCGAAGCCCCCTGGCCTGAGGGCCTGAGGTGGGCTGGAACGCAGGGACCTTACTCGGTCCTGGGACTTCTTTACGAACTTAGCCCGATCAATCAATTTGATTGATCAGGGCTAGCTTAGGGCACAAGTTCGATAGCATTAGGTTTGTTTCGACAATATGCGTGATTACAAATCAAATAAAAGGGAGTTTGAGCCCAATTGGCTCAGACCGAGCAAGCGGGGGTACCTGGTTTCATGAGTGGGCTCGAGACGGTTGACAGAGGGCAGGGCTAGCTTTAGCTGCACTTCTAGATGATGCAAAGGATCTTGAACACCAGGAGAGCCTACTATCAGCGGTTCGAGGGATCCTGGGATCGCCTATGCAAGCTTGGACTGATGATATTGGCAAAGAGAAGACAGTGGGGACTTGGGTGCAATTTAGCAGCAAAGGGGTGGAGGGAGGATTATTGAGGCTATTGATAGCCTCAGATGAGCTCAGGGGAGCTTCCATAGGGGTTGGCTCGGGCTGGGGAGGCCCGGTCGACCAGGTCTTGGCTGGGCTCTTGAATTTCCAATTCGAGCTTGGTCAGACCATGAGGCCCGATTGGG